>JAJKFI010000065.1:5772659-5837666 GCA_029204185.1 Lerista edwardsae
ATTGCCCTTTCCAGTGTCTTATACATAAGGAATACAAAATATAATACTGCAGTTGCTATCTTGGCCATCCCTTTAAGAATGGGTGAGGTTGCTTTGTCAGCACCATTGTACTCATTCCCCAGCTGGAAAAACACACCAGACTGTGACTGCCATAACCTAGCATTAAAAGATCAGAATGCGCACTGGACAGCTTCTCATAGCCTTAAAGGATCAGGAACAGTAATCATCAATCAAAAACAAAAGCACACCAAAAAAAAAAGCAGGATACTTACTGTAATTGCCCACACTCTGAAAGAATTGATATGGCATCAAGGAATTTAGAAATTTTACAAAAGTTGGTTGATAAATCTGACCTAGCTCCCAAAGAGCTAGAACTAGTTTCTCACCCCAGCAGCTTCAGCTGCCATTAGATACTATTTTCAAGAAGGAAAAAAACTGAGCAGGAAAAAAGCTGCAAGGCTATATACACTGGATCAAGTCAGCTAACGTGAAATGAGAAAATAGAAAAGCAGAACTGAAGACCAATTCATAAGTTAACCACATCCTTTCATCACTTAGCTGTACTAAAACTAGCTTCAAAGCATGAAACACTCTTCTTTTGAAAGCAGAATCAGTCCAAATATCTTGTCCAACAGGGTGCACAACTTTATTGGACAACAAGTCAAAAAATTATACTTAAACCACTCTATTCAATGCAGTAAAGATAATTGTTAGCCTCAACAACAATTGTTTAATTGGTGTTAAACAGCTGAAGGAGAATCGTTTGGATCTCTCTATGAGAACCTTAAGCACTAAGATGAGTCTCTTTCCCTTCTCTATTGATATGAAATCCCAAACTCGGAACTCACAACAGGACAACTTTGTCTTAATTGTCCTTGAGGAATCAAACAGATGTTTTCTTAGCTTAGAAAACAGTCACAAGTCTGAAAACATGTGATTACAGCTCAATGTAAGGCACCCCCATGAAGACATGACAAAATGAACTGTAATGATTGCACACGTGCTGCCTAAGTTGTCACCACACAGTTGTGAGTAACCAATCATCTGTTTCTAATACCTACCAGCTACTCATCCCACTGGGGAAAAAAACCTTGGAGCCCCGGGGGCAGAAAAAGAGATGACACCTTTCACATGATTTGTTTTAAAAGAAGACAGTACATGGAAAAAAATCACAGTTGGACTGTAACAGGTGGTCTATTTAATTGTAAATAATGTTAGTGTTATGAACATCATTTTGCAAAAAAATAGGGTATGTATGAGTACTACTATGGAAATAAATAGTGGTAATTCCAGGTTGAACAAGTTAATCATTCACGGCATTTTTCAAAAATGTGCAATGTCTTACTATCTTTGTCTTCTCAACAATCCTATATGACTGATCACCACTATTGCCCCTTTATAGATAGGGAAAGGGATGGTTCATTCAGATATAACTTACTTTTTCCCTTCAGAGTAAAGTATGTCATATGTCTGAAGATATGTTCAGAACAAAGTGTATGCTGTTAACAAATGGATTTGACTAAAGCACATTTATGACAACCAACCAGTGAAAAATATACTGTATATCACTCGGCTTGCTACAAAACATTTCCCTGTACATGAAGATGTAGGTATAAATACTGTATTTGCAAATTACAAAAAAAACCTGTGAAAGATAGCATGGTCAGCTTTGAGGTCAAGAGTTACTTCATCATTCTTTTGTGGCAATCACATTTGTCAGACTTCCACTGGTATTGGTATGTGCCATGCTAAACATTGAATGAAAATAGCAGGCATATGTTCCTAAGCTTTTAGAGACATACACCAGAGAAGTCTAACTGGCAGCAGTTCTCCCATGCACATCAACTGTGTGTTAAAGAATATTTGTTGTTGTTCAGTCGCTAAGTCGTGTCCGACTCTTCGCGACCCCATGGACCACAGCACGCCAGGCCTCCCTGTCCTCAATTAGCTTCCTGAGTTCGCCCAATTTCATGCTCATTGCTTCGGTGACACTATCTAAACATCTCATCCTCTGCTGCCCTCTTCTCCTTTTGCCTTCAATCCTTCCCAGCATGAGGGGTTTTTCTAAAGGGTCCTCTCTTCTCAGGAGGTGGCCAAAGTATTGGAGCTTCAGGATTTGTCCTTCCAGGGAGCAATCAGGCTTGACTTCCTGGAAGATTGACCGATTTTATGTTCTTGCAGTCCACAGGACTCTCAAGAGTCTTCTCAAACACCATAATTCAAAAGCATCTATTCTTCGGCGCTCCAACTTCCTTATGATCCAGCTCTCACAGCCATACATTACTACTGGGAAAACCATAGTTTTGACTATGCGAACCTTTGTTGGCAAGGTGATGTCTCGGCTTTTTATCAAGTTGTCTGCCATAGCTTTCCTCCCAAGAAGTAAACGTCTTTTAATTTCATGGCTGCAGTCACCATCTGCAGTGATCTTAGAGCCCAGGAAAATAAAGTCTGTCACTGCTTCCATTTCTTCCCCTTCTATTTGCCAGGAAGTGATGGGAGTGGTTGCCATGATCTTAACTTTTTTTTAATGTTGAGCTTCGAACCAATTTTTACACTTTCCTCTTTCACCCTCATCAGAAGGTTCTTTAGGTCTTCCTCACTTTCTGCCATACTCTAGTGGTATCGTCTGCATATCTGAGGTTGTTGATATTTGTCCCAGCAACCTTAATTCCAGCTTGTGAGTCATCCAGCCCTGCCTTCCTCATGATGTACTCTGCATATAAGTTAAATAAGCAGGGTGACAGTATAGAGCCTTGTCGTACTCCTTTTCCAATTTGAAACCAATCGGTTGTTCCATGTCCGGTTCTAACTGTTGTTCCTGACCGGCATACAGGTTTCTCAGAAGACAGATCAGGTGGTCTGGTACTCCCATCTCTTCAAGAACTTGCCACAGTTGGTTGTGATCCACACAATCAAAGGCATTAGCATAGTCAATGAAGCAGAAGTAGATGTTTTTCTGGAACTCTCTTGCTTTCTCCATGATCCAACAAAAGTTGGCAATTTGATCTCTAGTTCCTCTGCCTCTTCGGAAACCAGCTTGCACTTCTGGTAGTTCTCGATTCACATACTGCTGAAGCCTAGCTTGTAGGATTTTGAGCATCACCTTGCTCACATGTGAAATGAGTGCAATGGTGCGGTAGTTCAAACAATCTTTACTTTGGCATTGCCCTTCTTTGGGATTGGAAACTGATCTTTTCCAGTCTTGTGGCCACTGCTGGGTTTTCCAAATCTGCTGGCATATGGAGTGCAGTACTTTGACAGCATCATCTTTTAAGATTTTGAGTAACTCAGCTGGATGAAGAATATTTATTTGCTGTTTAAACTTTATAAATGTGCTATGCAAAACGCTGGTGTTAATCAATTTGCAGTGTTATGTAAAAGAGCTCTGAATTAGCAGAAAAAAATGAAATTAACCTCAAAATCAAACATCAGTAAACCATGCTGCTCTCAATCATGGACACCAACTTTGCTCAACCCATTTAATACCTAACAAACAGACAGAGAGCGGGATTGAAAATAGCACTATTTCACTATGATGAAAAAAGGATTGTAATGGGAGGCAAGACCAATAGTATACAAAGATAGTTCACATCAACTACCTGTTGGTTGATAGAGTAAAAAAAAGGGGGAGGGGCACACACAAACTATAATCATACACATGTGTTCCTTCTGATGTCAGAAGTAAATGTAACCTGAAAAATTAAAGCTGGATTTTTGCCTATTGTGCCTAGTAATCATAGCTTTCACGCAAGTTCTTGTTACTGCATCCTTACAGAAGCACGATTATAAATGGACTGAGTTAAGTATCTGAAGGGCAGGCCAAATTAGGCCTTCAGCTGTCAATCTAGAGGCAAAAGAGGTGTGTGAAGCAGTGAGGCAGGGTGTAGGCAGCCCTTAAGAGGGATCTGGCAGGTTGGAGTAGTCCTCCTCCAATCCCTCTTGAATCAGCCCTCCAGGGAAAGTAATTGGCCACAAAGGGATCTGTGTGAGAGAAATATAAGCAACTACACAAGGTTCCAGCTGTGTGTTGGAACCTTTGTTACAACCAATGGGGAGATACAACACAGATTTTTACATGCTGGGTTCCCACTACTTCACAGACAAAAGCAGGAACACTATTGTTGTAAGATTCCTATTTTCAAACCAAGGGCCAATCCCAAAGTGCCACCTGCTCCCTTGCAAACATTATGCTGAAAGTTCTTTTCTACCTCCTATATGCAACGCTTATTAGACCGATAGCTTATTAGAGACCAAGGCATTGTAGGTTTCCACTACAGTGATTTCAGAAGCAGATGTGTTAGTGAATCAGTCACAACAGTTTCTTTTACACAAAGTGAATGTCTAGTCTTGAAATGAACCTGGTTCCATCACTTGCAGGGTGGCCAGATGTCATACCCGCAAAGGAGGACATAGCACTCCCAAATGTAGGACATTCAAGAAAAATGTATGACGTTACGAAATAAAAGCTAAAAACACTCATATATATTGATGGCGGAGGTGCCTTGTCCTCCTTTAATGCAACCCAACGAACGAAGGAACAAACAAACACACAAACAAGTGATGCAGGCAGCCCTTCTTGACGCTTGCACTCCTGGTCTGTCTTGAAATGTAGGACATTTTGAAATTTACCCAGGGCAGATAGTTTAAATGTAGGAAGAACAGCAGGTCAACTTAAAAAACCGCCATCTCCGCAGTTTCGGCCGATAGGAACCGAGAACACGTGCGTAAGTCTAACAAAGTTTCTTTTAAAGCGCTTCTAAAAATCTGCCCTCCTTCCGTCTTCGAGGGAGTGATCTACCAGACAGAGGCACGGAGAAGCGGCGACCGTCCCCGGTAGCCAATAGGGGCAGCGAGAGCGCTGCCCGCGGAAGAATCCACGGCAGTTGACGCCGATCTGAAATCGGTTTGAATCGGTGGGAGGCGACACGAGGAGCCTGCCAGGGCCCGGCCACGCTGACGAGCCTCCCATGCAATAGAGGCCGCGCCGGAACACCCCGCCTCCCCCCCCCCTCGCCACCCGCCCCGCTCACCGTGCCGCCGTCCTTAATGATGATCTTCTTGGCCAGCAGGATGCTGCGGTTGGCGGCCCTTTTCTTCTTCTTCCCCGCCTGGGTCATTTTACCATCCTCCTGAAGGGCCGTGGAGGGTGGGGACCGGCTAGGGGGAGGAGGGCAGGGACTGGCAGCGGCGCGGGGCGGAAGCGTCTTCTCTTCCTGTCCCGGCGACCGCCAGAACTTCTCTGACCCCCTCGTAGCAAGAGCTTCCTTCAGGCACCCGCCGGCGCCGCCATCTTGGACAAGGGAGGGGGGAGAACAACAAGCCCACCGCAACAGCGGCGGCAACAGCGCCGAGAGAGAGGTTCACATCACGCGATCACCGGATTGGTCGTGGGGCCGTACACGTGAGCCGAGAGGCTCCTCCCCTACATGGTAGAGAAAGGGAGCCAATCGCCATCGCCGGCTCTTTCTCCCCACCCACCTCCCGTGGATGGGGTACGTGAGGAGTGCGGACGTTGGCGCTTACGCACGTTGCGGCGACTGGCCATGCGACTGGCTGTGTAGGGCGTGACAGGAAGCCGAGAGGCGCCAAGTGAGGATGGGGGTTGTGTCACTCTTCCCTTTTCCTACCTCTGCAGGAAGGCGAGGGCCCCGAGTCCTCAGGTTGCGGTTTCGATATCTGTGTTCTCCAAATACAGGTGACTTCTTGAGACTCGGGGAAAAGTAAAAGTTAGATTTGCAAAATATTCGTTCTATTTGGAGACAGAACAAATCTGCTCACAGTTTACATCGTTGCCTATGGGCTGCACCACAAAAACAATCAGCCAGTGGTCCCAAAGCATAGACCAGAGGTTCAAGCCTCATAAACGCTTAAGCGTTTACACTGAGACACTCCAAATCACATCTAATCACAAGTCACAGTTTTGCCTGTGAGTTGTCACATGAAAATCACTGGTAATACTGCTTCATGACCCTGCCATGGTGCAGACACACAAAAAAGTAATGAATCATCAGTTTACTTTGTGTCATCCCAGATCCAACATCATATCACCGTTCACCCCCATTCATGGGTCCTCATTACTAAATGCAGACCACAATTATTAGATGCTGATTAAACAAAATCCACCATCTAATCTAGGTATGTCAAAGTCGTTTAAGACAACTGGCCAAATATTCATGGTGTTGCCGAAAATCAGCCCAAAATAGTTTTCATCTCTGGAAAAGCAAACAACCAAATGAGAGAGTATGAGGATCACCTTTATTACACCTGCGCAGGCAGGCCAATCTCCCTGCCCCACTCGGTAGGCAGAGAAAAAGAGCAAGAGCATCCAATTCCAAATCATTTTTATATCACCCCCCCCCCCAAAGCTGCTGTTTGGTGGAAAATTACTACACAGGGGCTGGGACATGCAGGGGCATATCTAGACAAAATTGCGCCCCCCCCCGCACGCAATGTCATGACGTCACGATGTCGTGACATCATGACGTTGCGGGATGTGGCTTCTGCTGCCATGTGTCTGCAGAGCCCACACACACACACACACACACACACACACACACAAACAGACCCAGCCAGGGAAATGCAGCCAGCTCTGCCGGCCGTCCCGTCCCGCCTTACCTCATTAAATCCTGCATGAGGCGCCTCCGGGCTGTCGAGGACATGGCGGGCTCACGGTTATAAATAAATAAGTCATATACCGGGCGGCCCAGGGGAAGGGGAGGGAGGCAAGGCATCAGGGCAAAAGCGGCAGCTGGTTGGTGAGTGAGGCGCTGAGGAGGCGGCAGCGGCGGCTCCCCGAGTGACGGCGGCCTCTACCACTCTGAGTGGTCCACTCGCGCCTCAGAGGAGGGGGGAGACAGGAGGAGGAGGCCGCAAGGGGTGGGGAGAGGAGGAGGCGCCATCCGCATAACTGAGGGCGACAGGGCGCCTTAAAGTGGCCTTAAAGTGCCAGCGCCGTGGCAGCCAGGAAAAGCCGGCAACTTTAAGGCCACTTTAAGGCGCCCCGCGGTTTGCAGAGCCGGGGGCACAGTGGCGGCTTCCTTCCCCAGGGCTGCTGCTCAGGCAGATTTGCGGGTGGGGGTGGGGCGCCATGCCAACGGCGCCCCCCACCTTATGGAGCCCCAGGGCTCGTGCCCCCTGCTGCCATACCCTAGTTACGCCTGGGGACATGAGAAGCTCTGTGTCAATTGGGCCTTGAGAATATGCTGTGACCATTTTGATAAGGGAGGAAGCTCTGCTGGCTTGAACCAGTTTCCTATCTCTTGTGAGGGCTAGCGGTACTGGATTGGAGAATGTTACAGGCAGGGGCAAGTGAGTGAAAACAATGAGAGCAAAGAGAGAAACAGTTACATACTTCAGCTACTTTAGACAAGTGACTAAGCAAAAGACTCAAGATGGCTGCACTTTGGTTCAATGGCAACAACGGTGCCTTCAGAGGATGAGAACTGACATTAAGCAGGAAGTGATGTCTTTAAGCAATGGCCCGAAATACTCTGTGTTCTCATGTAGGAATTCATTAACTGTTAATGACATAAGAGAAAATATGCAAATCCTGATCACATTTTCAAGCTATAGGTGTAGAGGTGTGATTTTTTTTAGTGAGAACAAAAAAGCATAACACTGGTTTCTGCACTGTTTTGTAAAAACAAAAAGTAAAAAATCACCAAACCTCTAGAGTTGGGCTGGATTGGGGGAGAGTGTGTGGATAATGACTATGGCTGCATCTGCTGACACTATACCACTTGTATCACCTACCTAGTACACTTTTAAAGCGCTTATAATTTATTATTATAATTTATAAAAATGTTCCCTTTGAATAAAAACATATAACGCTTCTTTCTGCAATTCTAATTTTTCTAGGCAAAAACCAAAATCTGCAAACACACAAACACACACAATTACACCTAGCTACAGAAGAGCTCTATTATCACATGGGCCACTCTTTCAGCAGCACTACTTCTGCTGAGGCATCACATTTCAGCTGAGCAGCTAAGAGGTGCTCTGTGAAGTGATGCCTCAGCAGAAGCAGAAGCACTGGAAGCGTTCAATTATTATGTGGGCTGGACGAAGAGCTTCTGCAGCCCATATCAGGCCCAAGGCCTTACGTTTGATACCCTAGTCTAATCACATCTGTGTAAGCTGCACCATGAAAATCAACCCAAGTGTCCTGTTGTGCTGCTGTATATGTGTATATGAGATGTGAATCTTGGCATGATTTTTACACACACTTCAAAAATCCACCATATAATCACCAGTGCATTTGAACAGACTGCACAATTTTAAAAAATGGAAGTCCAAGGTTCTCATGATTTTTACAGGAAGACTTCTCATGGGCTGAGCCATTATATGGGTGTATCTTCCCATCGGCTGAGCCGTTATAATCACAGATTCTGCTCTTCATGGCACCCCACTGAACTGGTAAAAACACTAGATCTGGGGCACAGATCCTCATAGTCAGCAGTGTCAGGCATCTGGTCAGGCACTGGCTGAGTCCACCTGGCTTTGCTAACCCCTGAACTCAGTTGCATTAGTACTGCCCAGTGCAGGGGTGTGAGAGACAGAGACAAGAAGCACTGTCAGGGGCCTAGTGCAGAGCACTGCTTTTGTCCAGGATGTGCAGCAACTTGACATCAGCACTGCTCACGGAAACTCATAGACTTCATGATTTTTATAGGGAGACAGCACAAAAACCCATGGACTAATGTCACTTCACATTTGTAATCATGAATTGTATTGTAAAAAAGAATCAACACTATCTGTTGATACCACAATGGTGCAAAAACCAAGATCTGACACATGGTTCCCCTTGAATCATAATTTTCAGACCACAAAACCCTACTCTCTAATTATAGTTCATAAATTTGCCACATACTGCAACAGGAAATCCAGCTTTTTGCAGGAGTACTATAGTATCAAAATGTAGGCCTGAGGCATAAAACCTTGTGTATCGTTTTGGTTTTCATAGGCAGATGTGTAGTGGAATTCTTGTATACACCCACAAATTGCAATGTTAAGTACTGTATCTTGTGTCCAGTACTTTAAACCTAGAACCAAGGCACAAATTTTTGCATGCATACCACAACATGTTAATTATAGCATACCTCAGTGCTGTTGCATGGTCAATATTTTATTTCTGTGGATTTCCTTTAATTCAAAAAGTATAGGGGACACACATCCAAATATAAATGTACTGTGACAAGCTGCAGTACCTGTTGTGGCAGAACAGAGTCACTGTGGAGCTGATTAGCCAGTGCAGGAATGTTGTGAGAAGGCCCGCCGGCAAAGGAACAGAGTCCAACCTTGAGGACCTGTCCAGGCTGGACTCACAATCACCTGCTGAAGCACAATGTCACACAGCCAGAGGAAAGAACCACACTGTGAAGGCTACATCTGGGACTGAGGATTCGGTGAATTGCAGAATACTGTATATTTGTAAAAAAAAAAAAAAAAAAATTGAAAAATGGTGGTTTAGATTATCCTGCTCGTGTAAGCCGCCCTTGGGCATTTGCTTTGGCATGGGAAAGGCGGGGGTATAAATTCTTCAAAATTAAAAAAAAAAAGTGTTCTGGGTGATTGATATCTGTATGGAGAGCAAAAGGCCAGACCAGTAATGCAACTGTTAAAGGACTGATGGCGAGACGTCGGAGTTTTAATTTAGCTATGTAATCACATCCACTGTTCCCTCTAAGGGCACAATCCTAACTTGCACTGGAACAGACAAGCTGAGTTACCTGTGCTGCATCCAGCATAAGGTAGGTGTGGGCAGGAGCACAATTCAGAGTAAGGGGATTTTTGTCCCCTTATCTCATGTCACATGCCAGCCACCCCTATGGGGCTATTTAGATCCAAGCAGCCTGTGTAATTCTCCAGGAAGTCAAGCCTGATTGCTCCCTGGAAGGACAAATGCTGAAGCTGAAGCTCCAATACTTTGGCCACCTGATGAGAAGAGAGGACTCTTTAGAAAAGACCCTCATGCTGGGAAAGATTGAAGGCAAAAGGAGAAGGGGGCGACAGAGGATGAGATGGTTAGATAGTGTCACCGAAGCAATGAATATGAAATTGGGCGAACTCAGGAAGCTAGTGGAGGACAGGGAGGCCTGGCGTGCTGTGGTCCATGGGGTCGCGAAGAGTCGGACACGACTTAGCGACTGAACAACAACAACAACAAGCCTGTGTAATGCTGGTCTGGCCAGGGGTCAGGATCTGCCCACACAGTGGTCAGTCCCACCCACCCCAGGCCTGATCTACCTCCTGCCCCCTTCCTACCTGAACTCCAAGCTCCTGTCATCCACCCTCTGCACTAGCCTGCTCAGGTCAGCACAAACCCACCTCCTCCAGGTCCAGATCCGGCGCTGCTAGGCTAGCACATATACATAGCCATGAACATGCTTTACGGCATGTTCACAACATTTGGGTGCCAGCACAAGGGACTTGCACTGGCTCAGGGGAGCATTTGGACTGTAAGCTGGTGTCAATGTCGAGTGCTCTGGAATTGACCCCATGTAGCTGTTGTAGCTCTGCACAGTCCCTGTAAACTATACACGACATTGTAATTTTTATAGTTCCCATATGGCCAAATAAGGAACTGTAGGTTCATCTACCGTATATAGTGACACCATGTGGCTGTTCAGAGAAGCACTTGCCAGTAAATTCAGCTTAATATAAAAAACTACGAAATGTACATTGCTGTATCGCATGGTTCTGTTTACTGCTTTCTCCCCTTACAAACAGCATCCTCTGTAGCTGAAACCTTTGAGCTCAGAGGACTCTTTCATCTACTTCTGGTGGCACACTAGCACTCTCATGGCACACTGCAGCTGCAATTAAAAAAATAGGCAAATCTGATCAGGTTCTTGACCACAAAGTAAAACAACTTACTGCTGGGATACTGGTAACCTTCCCACAAATTTCTCATTTGCTGGAGCTTTGCTGGCCATTAATTGCAAATTCAGCTCCTTATGAGTGGAATTCTTAAAACCTGTCATATAGAATACGTTGGAGGTCAGTTCAGGGTATGCACACACTAGAACAGGCAAAGATGG
This sequence comes from Lerista edwardsae, assembly GCA_029204185.1. Taxonomy (NCBI): domain Eukaryota; kingdom Metazoa; phylum Chordata; class Lepidosauria; order Squamata; family Scincidae; genus Lerista; species Lerista edwardsae. The sequence continues at coordinate 5,783,702 of JAJKFI010000065.1, forward strand.
CCAGCTATTGTGCTGCCTGTCTTCCTTGAAACCATAGTTGTATGTCTCTGCAAGATGCTTTCCCTTAAATGTGGAGCCCAGAGCCGGAGCAGGTTGCGATTGCACCTGGGGCGGGGTGGTAACAGAAGACGTCACCCTCTGCGCAGCCTCGCCACACCCCCTGCCTTCAGAGTCACTCCATTTTAGAGCCTAACTGAGCAGCAAGAGCGGGTGGGAGGTTCCAGCTCCACGCTGTTTTTTCCTGTGGTGTGCCCCAGCTTCCTCACCATTGCCCACGGCAGGCACAACACTGCGCCCTATGAGTGTGACACCTTCCTAAGCTCAGTCCTGTGAAAGAAAACAGGGTTGATTTCCTATTCCTTGGAGGCCTGATAGGATTGGACTGCAGCCTGCTTTCCACCTTCTGATTCCTCCCTTGAATTGGAAGAGGAGATGGTGGAACAGGGCAGAGGGAGGATGGCTCCATGGGCAGAACGGCCAAGGGAGAGGGGGGGTGGAGGATGGATCCAGCCATTGGGCCGGATCCTAACACCTGTCCCCATGTTGGTCAGGCCCAATCCGGCTGCTTGGATTTGCACCAGCTATGTTGCTGGCGTCAATCTGAGCAGCCCCATAGGACTGGCTGGGGCTTACTCTAGGGTAATGAGAAAATATCCCCTTACCTCGAGGTGAACTGCAGTGGCTTCACAGCCTGTACTGGATGCAGCGCAGGCCAGCCAGCCAGCCAGCTCCAACACAGGTTAGGATTGGGCTGTTATTCACTTCCCAAAACGTGTAGTCTGCTTTTCTGTTGTGATGTTGGCTTAGCTAAAGCATTCTGTGCAATGTGACCAAGAAAATTCCCATTTTCTCTTTTAACAATAAAAAAGTTATCAGTGAGGCAACACATTTGTTAACTCGAAAGACAAACACACCAGACTAGGTCATACTTCAACATTAGGCAGCATTTTCTATTATATCATGTGCTGCCAAATCACCACTACCATTTCTGAAAACTTTCTAAAGCTCTTTTGCAATCTGAAAACTTTATTTACCAGTACCAATGTATGAAAACAAATGAACCATTATTGGTAAAGAAGCTGCAGGCACGTAATTATAAAAATTTCATTTCTTAATTCCTCACATTAATAAAAATTATCAATGACATTGCTGTACAATAACTAAACACTTTTCATAGAAGGTTTGATTGAAATAACTCCTTGATGAATATTAGTTATTAAATTATGTTTGCAGAAAATAAGATCTTTGGAGCAAGCTGACATTACACCTCGGGCTGCTCGTAACCTCATGGTTTCCCACAAGGAACCTCCAAAATTTTAGCCATAAGAGTCTCAAGAATTCCCTTAGAGACTTTATTTTTTCAAGGTTTCCATGGCAGCACATGCCAGGGAAGAGTAAAGCCACACCTTGTTAAACAGATGTGTATATAATGTAGTGTAGACATTCCCTTTTCTTGATATGTTATTGTAAGCAATAGCTATTGTATTGTAAAATATGCTATTGTAATTGTAAGCAACAGATTAAACAGATTTCCCCACACAACTGAGCTGGATTGTATGTTACAAAAGAGGTTCTATCTGATAAGGGCCAAGTGTTCCAAGAACACGTTTGCACAGAAAACCACAAATGTACAGTATGTCAAACTTGCCATGATTACAGCTTCAGCTTCCCAGCCAATATTCTCACAATCACAGGGTATTTTCCATCTTGCCATTCATAATTATCATCACCCTGAAGCTGTAGCTCTATCCATGGAAGCATTAATTTACATCCTGTGGCTTTCCATTAAAAAGTACATGGAAATATCCTTCTGCATAATTAAAAAAATGGTTTTACATGTTTTTGATCTCCCCCAAATACAATGGGCATAATCCCAACTGACCTACAGCCATGAAGCATGCAGTAATTGCCACAGGGCTAAATGGAACCTGCCTCCCCTGACCTCTGACAACTACCTGGAATGAGAACAATATAACCTGGTGGCTCAGAAGTTTCATGTGCACCAAGGAGGTGAAGAGTTCTGCTGGGTCCTGCAGCAATCTCTCCCATTTGCACTGTGAAGTATTAACGCCACCTGTTTATTGCACAATAAACTATTCTTCATTTCTTGGTTAATATAATTAGCACATACTCTGTCAAAGATATTTCAAGACAGTATAAAACCAAGCCTGGTTACGTAATTCTTACAAGTATTTTTTTTTGTTTAAAGCTCTGTAATATAGTACAGTATATACATGATATACCACCATGGCTCCAAAAGGAGCTATAATAACACCTTTAAACATTTCATGGTTAATTTAAAAAATATAATCAAAATATTTTCAAATTAAAATTTAAACAATTACACATACTGTAAATTACAAGATTTTTTTGCTTCTCAAGAAAAAATAGTGCTCTCAAATGCACCCAAATACCAACAATGGCATTGTACCATTGCCAAATGTGAAAGCAAACCACTAGACATGGCAGCTGTGCAACCTTCATTTCAGTAGGCTTTCTGTACCATTCCCATAAATGAATCGGAGGTAACCATATTTTTCTCTATATATACACAATTGTGCATATATACTTATACACATACAACACTTCTGATTTGTGGATTCACAAACAATAAAAATATTAAGTTCCTCCTCTCATAGACCTTATCAAGAAAGTATCTCATTATTGTAAGAAATGTGTATAGATATGTTATACGACATTACTTTGCATTTATTAATTCAGCTTTCTATATAAAATATCAAAAATCTGGAAATGATAATGTCTTTCAATCATACTTCACAAGTTTTTAAATAGGAATACTTAATCAGAACCATCACTAAAGAACCAGACCTTATTTCAACTTGATTTGATACTTACAGATATACAGCAAGTTAAAAAATAATTACAGAGATGAAATAGTTAATTTGCAAAAACAGATACAGTTCAAAAAATGTCATGTGCTCTTGCAAGAAGAGTGCATAGGACATTTCCGTAGCTGTCAGAAACAGTAAACCATTCTGATTTAACCTCAAGAGTTCAAGCTGGAGGCATGTCTAATTGCAGGTTCTAGAAGCAATGTGTTCCCTTCAAGTTTTGCTCTATGCCTTCCTCCCTTGCCTGAGGTAAATTTTGTTTTCTGTCTTTGTTTCCCATAAACCATTATTTAGCATGTTGTCATTCTTCAGGTACAGTGTAAACTCTTCCTTTCCAGTGCTTGATCAAGTTCTTTTGAGGTCCTTAACGCAGTCTTGGCAAAAACAAGTTGGCATGGAAGAGTCTTTAGCAGGATTCAGCTATGCTTTAGTTGGATTCCCTGCAGGTTTGGGATCATAACCATATAGGAACGTAGCTGCTATTACGAGAACAGCTCCAAGGAAAAAAACACTACATGAAATAAGGAAAGATAAGAGGAAATAATGAAAACTTAACACGTGTATGTTTTGTGCTTTAAGACCAGAATGTTCATTAGCTTTGCTTTTCCCATAATTCCCTCTTCTACACTTAAGTTTTTCAAACAGTCATAAAGCAAAGACCATCTGCAGATATCTGCAAAGAAATGAGAATAATAACCAAGACACTTCATTAAGGATACATAGTAACTGAACTGGTGTTTTTTGCCCAATAACACTTCTCAGGTGGTGTTAATTCTTAGTCCAAATCAAGTCACATCGCTCATGAGAGAGGAATGACCAGGAATGTGTTTTCTCCTCATCACAACTCCTTCCTCCTGGCTCTGCAATACTGGCTGTGTGAAAGAAACTAGTGCAAGCTAAAGAACCTGGTATGTGTGGTAAAAAAAAAAAAGCTAAAATAATATGTCTGGGCCTCAAAATTCAGACAGGTCTAAGATGGAGAAAAACATTTTCCATTAGTTTGCAGTTCAATGCACTGATGGTTTGCAATATTTCTAATATATTTGTCAGAGTATGAGAACAATGAAGCTATAAAGAGAACAGCATACCTCAAAATATTAACCGACATGTTCAACCAACATTCAAATTAAGAGAAACAGATTCACAATTATGTTGACATTCAACAATGACCTCTGTATTTTATGGCTCACATTCTGAAGGCAAGTTGTTAAAGTTTTACTCAGTCTGCTAGAGACATGTTAAACCTGTTAATACCTGAAGGCTATGTCACATCATATGAAAATGCAGATAGGCAGCAAGCAAACTGAGGCCTAAACTCATTTTTTAGTTATCAGAATTGGGAGTCGCCTTAGTTAACATGAATAGAAGTGTTTGTGTACCTAACACAGCAATGTTGCTATCGCAAATGTCTAGCAATTATCTACTGTATGAATGATGAAGTGCCAGCGCCTGTGCAAACAAGCACATTAAGTGCTTGCAGTTAGTGGAGAGCATGAAGGAGGCAAAAGGAAAAACAGTGGTCCGAGCAGCTGGAGTGCAGGGCCAGCCCATCAGTGAAGCTGAGGGAGGCGGTTACATCAAGCTGCAGATTGGTGTGGGTTGCCCACCTCTGTTGACTCACTGACATCCATCCACTGTTCTTCCTCCTACTCTATGCACTGGGAAAGAGGACAACAGAGCAAAGTCGGATGCTCTAGCCCACCATTCTCCTCTCCCCAGGTCCTCTTCCACTCCATCCTGCCTTCCTTTTCCAAACCAGGAAGTGGGAGAGCAGAGGCTGGCACATCATTAGATGGGCAGTAGCATTTGGCATGTCACCTCAGGCATCAGAAGGACTTGAGCTGACCCTGATGGCGTGCTAGTATTAATCTATACAGTATTTTGCAGGTTCTGATGAATTTATACTGAAAAGCTGTATTTTGTTTTCTACAGCAGGGGTCTCTAAACCTTTCGGCATGAGGGCTGCATCATATATACAGTGTTAAAGCCTGGAAAATAACTAAATAATAAATACATGGAGAATCCATGTGCTGAAGAGTTTGTTTGAATACCATAAGTGGGTGCGGTGGGTATATATAGCATTCAGCCACTAGACGTGCTGAATGTAATGCAGTGTAATGGAATAATTTCATTCCATTCAGCACCTCTAGTGCAATTTTGACACTTGCGCCGGCACTTGGCACTTTTTTCTTGAAGGATATTTAAATGGTGGCCCCAGTACTTCATAGTGGGGGTTCTGGAACAGAACTCCATAGATACTGAGGTTGCACTGTATTTATCCCCATCAGCAGTAGCTCCAACTCTGTGGGTGCTGGTATGCTTTCGGCACCCACAATAATTTTTTGGGAGTGCTCTGCACCCCCAATGTCAGGCACCCCCACACAGCGCAGCACCCCCATGTTCGGCACTGGGCCAGGAGCGCACCCGACCCAATGGCGAACAGGCCAAGCCGAGGGCAGCGCGATCTAGTCAATGAGCTCCTTCCCAAGGCGTTGCTGGTGCCTCGGAAAAAGCTCATTGGCTCGCCTGCCCCAGCCTCAGAAGAGGGCAGGGCTGCTTTGCAACGCCTAGCTGTGATGCAAAGCAACCTCTTCCAAGGCCGGGCTATAGCAATTGCCCCCCCCCCCCCGGTTTCAGAAGCGGGTGCTGCAAGCAGTCACTTCCAAGGCTGGGCCGCTGCGATCGCCTGCCCTGGCTTCAGAAGCGGGTGCTGCGAGCAGCCGCTTTGGAGGCCAGGCAGCGATGACAGAGGGCATGGTCACTGCTACATCAGGGGCGTGGCTATGTCAATGTCAGGGGCGTGGCTATGGGCACCCCCAATGCTGACATCAAGTCGGCGCCCCTGCTCATCAGTGGGTTGCTGTGGAACAGTCAAGCTTCCTAACCACATGCGGAGGGCTGGATAAAATCCTCTGGAGGGCTGGATTTAGCCCTTGTGCCAGGATTTAGAGACCCCTGTTCAACAATGGAAACTTCATGTTGATGTAATACAAGGACACATCATCTACCATAAAGAATCTAGATTACAAACCTAAACATTAAAAATATATATTTCATCTATACCCACACCAAGCACAAATATTTTCAAATTATATAAGCTACTAGCTTTTTGTTACCCGGCGTTGCCCGGGTGTTTATATCTCCCATCCCTGACCCATCCCTGACCCATCTTCCAATGTTGGGCATTTTCGACCATTTTCACCTGGGGCCCCCTGCGCACCCCCACCCCTGGGGGCACTGGGGGGGCCTGACCCCCACAGTGTTTGTCACCAGGCCGGAAGGCATACGCATGCCGGGTCTGGCGCCAATTGCTCCAGGCGTCACAGTGGGGCATGGTGGACATCTCGTATTGCACCCCTTCCCGTCCCCCACATTGGGGGGTGCGGACCCAAACTCCCACAGCGTCGCTGTCTGCCTGGGTGAGTCCAGAAACTACAGAACCGAGGATTGCGTCCATTTTCGGCCATGTCCACGCGGGGGCTCTGGGGCCCCCCCCCCGGGGCGCTAGGGAGGCCTGACCCCCAGAGTACCTGTCGCCAGGCTGAAAGGCACGTGCATGGCGAGTTTGGTGCACATCGGTCCAGGCGTTCCAGGAGGGCATGGCAGATATTGTGTCTTGCACCCCTTCCCGCACCCCATGCCGAGGGGGGGGTGAACCCGGACTCCGACGGTGCCAGGAGCAACCCCGGAAACTATGGATTCGATGCCGATTTTGGCCGTTCTCGACCATTTTCACTTGGGCCCCCCGCGTATCCCCACCCCCGGGGGCGCTAGGGGGGTCTAACCCCCACAGTGTGTGTCATCAGGCCACACGGTGTATGCGTGCCGAGTTTCGTGTCGCTCGGTCCAGGCGTTCCAGCAGGGCATGGCGGATGTTGTGTCTCGCACCCCTTCTGGCCCCCCATGCCGAGGGGGGGTGAACCTGAATGCGCACAGGGTCGGGAGCGTCGCCACTCGTCCCGGCGACCCCGGAAACTATGGATTTGACAACGATTTTGGCCATTCTCGACCATTTTCACGCGGGGACCCCCACGTACCCCCACCCCCGGGGGCACTAGGGGGGCCCAACCTCCGCAGTGTTTGTGGCCAGGCCACAAGGTGTATGCGTGCCAAGTCTCGTGTCGCTCGGCCCAGGCGTTCCAGCAGGGCATGGCGGATGTTGTGTCTCGCACCCCTTCTTGCCCCCCACGCCGAGGGGGGGTGAACCTGAACTCGCACAGCGTCGGAAGTGTTGCCATTCATCCGGGTGACCCCGGAAACTATGGATTTGACACTGAGATTGGCCATTTTCGACCACTTGCACGCGGGGACCCCCAAGTACCCCCACCCCGGGGGCAGTAGGGGCCCCCGACCCTTGCAGTGTTTGTGGCCAGTCCGCTAGGCTTCCGCATGCCGAGTTTGGGGCCAATCGGTCCAGGCGTTCCAGCAGGGCATGGCGGACGCTGTGTTTCGCACCCCTTCTTGCCCCCCACGTGGGGGGGCACACCCAGACTCCAACTGCGTCGGGAGCGTCGCCACTCATCTCGGCGACCCCGAAAACTGCGGATTTGACTCCAAGTTGGGCCGTTTGTGACCGTTTTCACGTTGGGATCCCCCTGTACCCCTACCCCCGGGGGCGGTAGGGGGGCCCGACCCCCACAGTGTTTGCGGCCAGGCTGCTAGGCATCCGCCTGCTGAGTTTGGTGGCAATCGGTCCAGGCGTTCCAACAGGGCATGGCAGGCATTGTGTTTGACACCCCTTTTAACCCCCCACGTCGGGGGGGGGGCTGAACCCGGACTCCAACGGCATCAGGAGCATCGCCGCTCATCCCGGCGACCCCGGAAACTGCAGATTTGACGCCGATTTCGGACGTTTCCGACGATGTTCACGTGAAGACCCCCGCGTACCCCCACCCCCGGGGGCGCTAGGGGGGTCTGACCCCCGCAGTGTTTGTTGCCAGGCCGCAAGGTACGTGTGTGCCGAGTTTCGTGCCGATCGGTCCAAGCGTTGGGAAGCCTATAAAGAACATACACACCCACATACATACACACACACACACATACCCACGTCCGTTTTTATATATATAGATTCTTACCTTGTAGGGACAAAATCCTGCAGCCAGAAGTATGAGATTAATGTCGACAATATAATAGACAAAGATGTCGCAAATCCTTTTAAAATGTTGTCTGCATATTTTATAACGGCAGCAATCACAAGGCCTCCAAGTGCCTGACAAAACATTACAAAGTAGATATATCACCTTATTAACTAGATTAAATTATAACTTGCTGATTTTTTCCTTGTTATCTACATAACTAAAAGAACTGGGAGAAAGAAGCCTAACAGGAGCATGGAACATCCCTGCAAGGATATACATGCTAAGCATTAGTAAGGATAGCTTCTGCTTATACCACCTTTGAGAAGGTGATTCTGGTAATGCAGCCTCTTTTTGGGCAAGCTTGATTGAAAACATCCACTTCATGTAATGACTCAAAGCTATTGCATTAGAGGCATTATTATTTTCTTGTTAGGCAGGTTGTGAATCAAGAATAACCACCACTACCACAATGCAGCATTTTAAAAAAATAGTGCTTTAGTTAACAGAGTGGTTAAAAAGCACTTCATTTACCTTATCTTTGTTATCCTTAGCAGAACTCTGAAGATAGGTCAGTATTATCATTGGTGTACTGCAGATAAGGGCAGGGGCTGAGAAATTGCAGTTGGCTCTAGGCCTCCTAGCAGGTTCAAAGCGCTGATGGAAATTGAACAAGGAACTTCCCAGCTCTCATTCTTAGGATCAAATTACATAAATCAAAATATAAAGTATGTGCTTAAAGCTGACATGCTCGTTTCTTAGCTAATTAGAAGTTGATATCCTCTTCTCCATCAATCAGGAGTGTGGGGGACAAGGGGGGGGGTTGTGCTTTGCTTCAGTCGTGGCCCCTCCTTTTTGAGACAGAGAGTGGTCACAGGGGACAATATGGACTGGGACCACAGTGGGGACAAAAGGTTACAGTGCTCTATGCTGTGGTCCCAATCCAGGGGGACGCCTGCTGCTATTTAGTTCAGAAGAAATGAGCAGTTCAGCATAAAAAACACATACTTAATGTGTAGTTTGACCCTTGGCAGCTATGCTATGCAACTCTGAGGGCACAATCCAAGCGTGCCTTGGGGCCGACGCAAGCTGCTTGCGTCGGCCCCATGCTGTTGCTAAACTGCCATAAGGCACTTTTGCACCAGCGCTGCTGCCGCAGGGCCAACACAGGCAGCAGCACCAGTCCCGGGGTGCCGGCAGAAGCCAGCAGTGTGCCAATCCTGCGCCAACTGACTTTGGCTGGCACAGGGGTGATTCTGGGTGGGGAGACGATGGGAGGGAGGGAGGAACTGGAAGAGCGGAGGGTGGTCTGGGAGGCGGGCTGGTCTAGAGAGTGGGGCGGAGGCCCCATCCCCGGCCTGTGCAGCTCCAATCTGCGGGAAGCTCAGATCTGCGCCCGCTATACAGCAGGCACAGATCCAAGAAGTCCATAGGCGTGGCTGGCGCCTACCCCAAGAGATATGCGCAAGCATGCCCTTGCCCCATGGAGGCTCCAGCACAGTCCAAGCAGCGCTAGATATGGCCTGTTTTGTACCAGCGTAGTTTAGGATTGTGCTCTAAACTGGATTAGAAATTTTCAGACATAGTATTCAAAAATACTACTGATTCACTGCATGTATCCAGGATTCACTGCATGTATACATAAAAGTGATTTGCTTTATTTTCTATACTTTAAAGTCTTCATGATGTTTCCTAACCTGTTTAAGGATCTCTAATGTAGAACAAGAAGGTGTAAAATACATTCCATTAGTATTAATAAAACAAAGCTGTCACATGATTCAAAAAGTCTTTTTGACTGAGTATAGTATGTGCAACAGTAAAATCTGCATAAATTTGAATGGGAAAAGACAATAAAGGAGAAAAGCATACTTCATTTAAGGTAATATCCACCTATATTGCAGCATGTATCATCTAAGATGGTACAGATGAGGCTATGGGTTAAAAAAGTGGAAATGCTTCTAAGATGGCAGCTACCATCTATTCCAAGTACATTTTTTTAATAATTCAATTTTTATTGAACTATAAAACCTGACTAATCAATATCTTTTTAATGTAGCAAATGATCTCATCAATCAACTAAACACTGCAGCCCTAATTCTTAACAGGCACTCTCATTCAGTGGCAGAATAAATCTGGCCAATTTTTACATTACCTGCAGCATGACAACTATCCAGGTGAGCTTGTTATAACCTTGAAAAAATCCATTCTGTGATACAAGTTCTCCATCATAAATATATACACCCATCAGCCCAAATATGCTACCAAAAAACCCTGAAAGACACAATGAATTTTGAAAGGCGGTGAAATAAGCAGCTCAAAGAAGAAAGTCTCACATAATTTAGATGCATGTGGACACATGTGCTGGTAGCTTACAGTAATTGATACAGGAACATGCTTTGTGTGGGACTACTACTGAAGACAGCCTCAGGCTGCATGTAAAGCAAAATGCCCATTTACTGTCAGGAGTTGGCTGAAGGGATATATTTGTATTGACCAATCTGCACTGATTGCCTGTTTCCTGCAGAGATCAATTCAAAGTATTTATTATTTAATTACTGCATTTTACCCACCTTTCTCCCTGTTATGAATTAAGCAGTGCAATATTCTGCATGTTTATTCCTACTGTGTAAAATAAGTTTACTTATTTTAAAGGCAAATGTTGATTGGATCACACCCTAAAAATCTTGCGCTGTACTCTGTACTCAGCATATCTCCTCCTCCTTAAAAACCTCCCCAAGACCTGCTTGGAGAGATCTTGTTCTGAGTTCCTTCTCTTATCTAGCCAAAGTGAATCTTCTGGGGCATGAGTAAGTAGGGAAGGGCTCATACCCAGTTAGTCATGTCAGGATTTGTTTTATTTTCCTCTTGGCTTTAAACTTCCTTGTCAACTTTTGCCCTTTGTAAGATCTCCATGCCTTGTTTTATCTTGGCAATTTCCCTTCTATTATTCCTATACCATGCTGCCTTTTAAATTAAATAACCTGCATGCCTCTTTACATTTTCACTTACCTGGTCTCGGTTCACTCAGGAAACATAAAGTTGCCATGTGTTTTGGCAGCAATCCTACATGCACTAATTTACGAGCAATTCCCACTGAACTCAGTGGGGCTTACTTCTGAGTAGACATGCATGGGATTGAGCTGGAAGCCTATCACATTCTACAACTGTTTGATTTTAATGAAACTCCCCTGGATTTGGGGCTCCCTGGTACCTAAAAGAGGCGTTTTCCTAAGACCAGCTTCTTCTGCCTGGGTTCTCTGGGTTTTTGATGGCAGTTGTGAAAAATTAACTATTCCTAGTTTGTTGCCTGTTTAGCCACAAAAAACGGTGAAGTGGGGAGCAAGCAGGTGGATGCTGGATAATAACTGCTAGGCACTGCACCTATCTTGTCCTCCAGCTTCACTTACAGCTGGAAATGGTCAAATTTAATTCAGGGCACAGTTCAAGCCTGGAGTTAGGCTGGCACAGTTAGGCCAGCAAAGTTTGGCTGGTACAAGGACCACTGTAAAGCACATTTGGACCACTCTCTTAGTCAGGGAGGATGGTGCACATTTATGTGCTGGGTTCTCTGACTCAGAAAGAGAAACTCAGAAAGGTCCAAGCATACTTTACAGTGTCCTTTGTGCTGGCCATACTTTGCTGGCCTAACTGTGCCAGCCTAACTCCAGGTTAGGATTGCACCCTCAGTTATAGTGTAACATACAGACTGGGACCCCAAAGCTAGATTAGATGTGGCATGTTTAAGTTTTTTGGTCTTTAAAATAATAAACAAATAACTGACTCTCTCTTAGTCAGCTTATGTATTTCTGAAACTCCCTTCATTTTCAGAAGAGTTAAGTCATGATTCTTGGCGGCGGCGGGGGGGGGGGGAGATATGGTCCAAAAAATAACCCAGATCAAAACCTTGGGCACATGGAACTACTTGTTAAGTGCTTTGGATCTCAGCCATATTATCTCACCCATTAGATGTAATCACAAATCAAATAAAACAAGCTGATTCTAGATGTTGAAAGAACAATTGCATTCTGAACAGGATACAACTCCTGGAGTTCCTGTTCGGAAAGTTAATGGCAAATTTGGCATATGCTTCTAACACAATCTGATCACAGATGACATGCTGAAGTACTCAAATTACATGTTGATGTAGATTCAGAAGTCTGATCTGAGTTTCTCTGTAAACAGATCTTACCTAGCTGAATGTTCCTAATCCACACTGATTGTTTTGTTTCTTTCAAAATTTTCTCAAAATACACGCCTGCAAATCCACTTGAAAAGCAGGCTATAAGAACTGCCATAAGGCCCACAAACTGTGATCCTGCTGAAAGTTCTTTTGTTGCTGCTGCTTGGGAATCTGATGGCCACTGCAGGAAACAAGCAAAAGGAATGTATATACAGTATTAGAAAGGCATATGCATGTTGCCAAGTAACATTAACAGGATGGAAAGCCTATGTTAAAGTGAAGAGGCTCATTCAAACACCAGTATTTTCAATCCAACTACCACTGAGGGACAAGTTCCATCACTTTTTATACCAATCAGCAGATGACCAAAGCTGACCTAATAAGTGCATCTGTTTCCTGAAGGCAACTGCTGCAAGCTATATAGGGAGCATGCAATTTGGGAGCGAGTAGAAAGAACTGATAGATTTAAATAGAAAGGCTCTCTTTCTCTGTGGCATGGACTGGGAACAAAATCTAACTTTTGTCATTGGTATCACAGAATGGTTCACATGCACTTTGTTACATAGGATAGTGGTTAAAAAATCAGCAGGAGTCTAGTGTACCCTTAGGAAACATTTTCTAATGAGCCATAAGCAGAGATCAAAGAAGGAATAGTTAATGGCCAAAGGAGACACCTGTCATTGGAACACCTGTATTTGAGGTTCTATTTCCTTATTTTCTTTCAGCTAATACAATTCAGGTGTGGATACAGTTTTCCTAACATACACAAAAAGAAAATTGCTTGCCCAACTCCAACTAGGAATTGAGCATTAAAAATTCAAGTGGATCTGGAGATTCTGCTGTGATATTGACATCCAGACTTATTTTAGATATAATACTGTGTTTAGATATAATAGATGTGTTTGTTTGTTGCCAAGTTGCAGATTCTGCCTGGAGAAATGCTAAATGGATTCATTAGGCTAGTTGGGCTAGTATACAGTATTGCATTATTTTTATAGCACGTAATAAAAATCTGAGTGTGAATCCATTAGGAAAACAAATGATATCCTGAATATTAATATATCACATATTGATACAAATCCTCACCTGTACAAATGCAACTCCAGTCATCAAAATTACTAATGAAAGCCATTGATACACACCCAATTTCTTACTAAGCATGGACACAGAAAATAATGCAGTGGTCAGAATTTTCAACTGATACGTGACCTAAAAAGACAAAAAACAAGATTACTAAACTCATCATCAACACTCATTATTTGTGTGCATAATTCTACAAACATTCTAAGATGTACAGTACCTGGTAAGTAGCTGCATCTAGATTTGACAAGGCGACATATAGCAGGTTATTCTGCAAAGTGTAAATCCCTGATGGAATAGCAAGCTTCAGTGTCTCCATTGGCTTGTTAAGGATTTCGTCATGTAGTACCCTGTTCAGAGCACGAAAATTGCACTCTGTGAAAAGACAGAGGATAATACAATTGTTGGAAGTTTAAAAACAGACAGGTTACATGTGGCCCATTAATTTATACCAAATTTCTGCTAAAAACCTTTGCTTTAAACGCGACAGGTTGCATCCACAATTAGGCATCCACAACTGAATTTGCACAAGAGATATTCTCTATCCCATCCTTCCCTCTTTCTGCAGCCCCCCATTCCACATCCCATGTCTTTCCTGAGGGTTCTTGACCCTCAAGAGCAGATTTTGTGAGGGGGAACTGGAGAACTGCAGTGGGGACATGGGGACAGGGAAATCCCTGGTGCAACTGCCTGAGCCTAACTGCAGATCCAACCTGCACCACTGAGTAAATATTACATAGATATTAAAATCAGTGTCCAAAGCAAGTGTAGAGGGGTTTTCTGTGGCGAGGGAGGGGGCATTCCTATTGTAAAAATATTCACTTTTGCAATAGCGCAATGGCCTGTGTAACTGAAGATACAAACAATATTGGTTTCTTGCCATGGGAAGAGAAAGATTCTGCAGTTTTTTTAAAACAGCTTGTGCCTTTAAGCAGGAGTACTTTCTGCAGCAAAACTGATAAGTCTTTACCTATGTGCATGTTTTTTCTCATACCTCTCTTCTTTCAAACCCAACTTGCGTTCCCATTTTGTTGAAAATACAATATCTGTATATTGGTATCGGCAACAATCCCTGCAGAGACACCAGATTTCAATCTTCCCTGTTTTTAAATTGGTACTTGAGAGATCTACCAATTCCACAAGGCTTTCATTAGTAATGATGTGGTCACCAATTACCACTGCTCTTTTTATTGTTGTTTTACATGCAGCGTCTTCATTGCTTCTGCTGCTTTCTGTGTTTTACTGTTGGCTTTATTGATTTTTTTGCTTTATTTATATTGTTCACTACCTTGTGAGGTTTTTTGCTTAAAAGAAATGAAAGAAATCCTCTAACTAGGGGCAAAATATTAACTGATTCTTTCCAAGTTTATTAAAAAAAAAGATACCTACTGCTGTCTTTGTAAACCAACAAAATGCAGGCCATAATCTTCAAGAGTTCAGCAATTACAACTGCAGTTGAAGATAAATAGCGAGGTCCTTCTTCTTTCAGTGTTCGAGAATAGCGCATAGTTAAGACCAAACTAGTTGTCTGGAAGACCAATATCCCCAAGGAAAGGTATTTCAAGTTGGCAGACATAGCTTGACTTTCACTGTCCTAAACACAGGAAAAAGGAAGAAACACATTAAAATGTAAAAACAGTGATTTGTCAAGGGAGATTTTGCAGCCTATTTAGGAAGAGCTCTCAGCATAGAGACACATCTCTGAAAATGAGGCACAATGAACCAAAGCATTTTTAATGAACACACTGAATGCTAATACAGAGCAAATTGCTTGTAGTGGCTGTACTGAAACCAGTGGAACAATACCATATTTTTGCTCATTTTAGCTGTTCCCGGGTGATTTATGGGCTGTTATTCATTCAGCAGTATTGCTTTTAGTTGATTAATCAATTACCAATTAAACCTTAAAAGTTCATCAATACAGGAGGCTTACTGAAGTCAGTTAGTGAAGGTAAAGGTTTCTTTTAATTACACGGCAGCTATAAATTATTTGTAGTTAGGAAGAATCTGGCACTCCATATAATACTACAGGAGGGAGATGCATAGACCATTTAGGGCCCAATCCTATCCAATTTTCCAGCACTGATCTCTGGCAGTTGCAATGCAGCCCCAAGGTAAGGGAACAAACATTTCCTTACCTTGAGGAGGCCTCCATGGCTGTCCCCTCCCCCATTGAAGGTTGCAGTGTATGCCCTGCTGGCATCAATCCATCAGTGCAGGGAAGTTGGACAGGACTGGGCCCTTAATGTTTACTGTAACACTCAATAGAGATGGAGCAGTTTTTTTCTTTTTAGAAGAATGATGAAAGGGTCCACCTAATACAATCCTTTCCCATTTTGCCTCATTTTTACTCTACTGGGATTTGTACTGACCATCCAGCACTGATTTTCCAACGTCTGAGGTAGAGACTGATTTGCCCAAAACTGAGCCTGGGAAATTATTCCCGTTATTGTTCATGCAAAGCACACACTCTTGTCACCAAGTACGGCTCCTCACAAAAACAGCATAGAAGTATAGAGCCAAGGTTCCCCTCAGTGCATCAGAGGGGAACAGAGTGATAGTGCCAGATGTTCAAAACTGATGGCACTATCATCAGTTTTGAACTGATGTTCAAAAAAGATGGCACTAGGCCTTATAGTCTAAAGATCTTGGGTATCTTAGCATAAAAAATGGTAAAATACACTCTGAATGCAGCATATCACAACAGGAACCCTCTTAGAAGAGGCATCCCTTCCATGTATAAAAAATGGAATAGTTCTTTTTAAGATGGAGTTACAATTTATTTAAGCACTTGTACTTTACAACAAAATAGTACACTTATTTGTACACAAACAGTTAAAAAATGTAAAACCTCTTGCCAGGGATTCAGCAGCACTTTTCCCTTTTCCCTTATTAACTGACTTGTCTGATTAACCAACTACAGTTAATTAAATGGGAAGCAGTTTTAAATTAAATGGGAAGTGCTCACCATGCTTAATTCCCAGTAATTTATTTAACAGAAATAAAACTAATGGCTGGATATTTAGCATTTTCTAAAGTAACGTGGATTTATTATTGTTCTAGCCTGGTAGTTAGGAGAAAAATGGGTAACCACCCAAAACCAGAAGTGGCACCTGCCACATGGGGGGTGGGTGGGGGGAGGCTGCACTTGAGCATCCTTTCAGTATGTTTGTGACCGAGGGCCAACTTAAATCTTACGCTAAACACATTATTGGAATTGATGTGTTTAACTTCCCTGTGGCAAATTAGCAGCTGGAAACGGAGGCCTCATTTGGATCAAGAATGCAGTATAGGGGCAGATTAACCCTTTGTCTCACTATATCTGGATCACCACCACCCTGAACTCATTTGACATGGAAGGAGATCTCCCACATGGCACCCCAGGGAATTTTCCTCTTAGGACAAAGAGTAA
Organism: Lerista edwardsae; assembly: GCA_029204185.1. Taxonomy (NCBI): domain Eukaryota; kingdom Metazoa; phylum Chordata; class Lepidosauria; order Squamata; family Scincidae; genus Lerista; species Lerista edwardsae. The sequence continues at coordinate 5,800,301 of JAJKFI010000065.1, forward strand.
CCATGTTCTGGCTCAAAACCATGAGAGCAGTAAGGAATAAAGCCTCCCTTTTCTCAAACTGTGATTTCAATCTAGCTCCCCTCTGCAGTTACTATTTAGCAAACAAAAGTTAAATGCAGCTTTCTCCAATGATGCGCTGAATAGCATTCTGCCCCACATTCATGCATTCTTTGCAGTAAGAAATCATTATTTCCGATGCTGTTGAAGTTTGGGTTGATGCATGGTCTCCATTTCCTCTTCCTCCTCGATTTCATTTAGAGGATAAGGACACTTTAGGAGTGAGGGAAACAGCCACATAGTCTCAGCCTTGATTTAAGACCAGCTGAAAAGTGATGGCGAAAAGATGGAAATGAAATTGTATGGGCGACATATGGAAGAGAGAGTGTGGAATTGTTTGCTTGAATGGAATGAGGAAACTTGGCTGGAAATGTGTGTGTGGTGGTTTAAAAAAATAACTGTCAAATAACTGGAAGGTATAGCTGGAGGAAGAGTAAGAAAGGGGTGGGATAAACTAAATAAGAGAGGATAGCACAATTTTGTAAGCAATCCTAAGCCTTTGGAGATAGGACAGCAATAAATGAAATCAATGTGTGTCACTTTAATTTCACTCAGAAAAGTTATATTCCATTGAGCAGCATTTCAAATTTTGCCTCAGCATGTATCCTGGCAGTGACAGGAATATATTTAACTCTTCTTAAAGCCTTCCCAGATTTTATTGTTCTCAATGCATTTTTACTTCTCTTGTTAGCAAGAATCAAGTCTTTCAGATTACAAGTCTTTCAGAAAAATAACACGTTTATGTTCCCTCATGAATTGCTGACTGTTTCTTAACAAACTGATTGCCTGAGGCATGATGGATAATCGCTTCTCCTGATTGACAAGTTTTACTACTTTTATGTCAACTTATATAATGACGACCCTGCTTTGTGTCCATCTTTGAAAAGATGATATCTAATGTGTTGTTTCACGAAGATGTTTAAAAATGAAGGGTAAGAAATGTGGACACATACCTGCATGACACACCCACCTTCACCTGTGTTGCAAACCCAATGCTGCAGTGTTGCAAACCAAAACTACTTTTACATTGGTGGCCATTAAATGTTTGTTCCCGGGGAGGGGGCCAGCTCAGGGAGGTGGATGCAGCCGTTAGGCTGCATGCAAACCCCCGTCCCACGTGGCCCCGATTTGGGCCGCGCGGTATGCTCAGATTTGCGCCTGCCAAATAGCAGGCGCAGACCCGAGTAGCCCATTGGGGCGGCTGGTGCCTACCCTGGGGCAAGGGGACAAACATGCCCCGTGAAGGTTCCAGTCTAATCCCAAACTGCGCAAGATACAGCGCAGGCCTGCCTGTTCCAGCGCAGTTTAGGATTGCGCCCTCACACAGATTTCAATTTCATGTTCCCATATGCGTATACTTCCATAGCTAACATAAGAACACAAAAACAGAGAATGTTACCATGTATAATAATGGAGGCGGTGACAGGACCATTGCGTTCTGGACAACTGTGTCCTGGCCAAATGCGTCTCAGTCATTGGCATCCCTGGACAATTGTGCCCAGGTTTTGTTTTTTGCATCCTAGACATTTGTATCTCAATATATGTATATTTAAAAAGGTAAAGGTTTCCCCACGACCGAATGGTCTAGTCGCGACTGACTGTAGGGGGTGGTACTCATCTCCGTTTTTAAGCTGAAGAGCCAGCGTTTGTCCTGAGGACAAGTTTCCGTGGTCATTTGGCTGGCATGACTATACACCAAGGTGCACAGAATGCTGTTACCTTCCTGCTGAAGTGGTACCTATTTAGCTACTCGAATTTTTACGTGCTTTCGAACTGCTAGATTGGCAGGAGCTGGGACAAGCGATGGGCGCTCACTCCATCGCACAGTCTTGAACTGCCAACCTTCCGGTCAGCAAGATCAGCAACAGCACCACCACAACCCCAATAAATATTAGATGTACTTTAAAAAAAAAACATGCAAAGGTAGGGTTAGGGCTAGGATAAGAGGTTTAGCATATATAACATATGGTCTGTTGCCCAGTTATAGTGGGATACAAATAAACTGGATGCCAATGTCCAAGATGCATTTGACCAGGACACCATAATCTAGGACACAAATACCCTAAATACCCAACAGAAGTGGACTCCCTGCAAAATGGGGTGCAATGGGCAATGGCCAACACTCATACCCCCAAGCCAGTGGCTGCAATCTATGTCACCCACTGCCTTATGCTGCTATTCCTCCCAGGTTTCACCAGCAGCAACCAGGTTTAACTGGTTAAACTGGTTAAACTGGCACAGGCTGTCAGCTGCCAGGCTCTCAGTTCACATTTCACTACCCACTTTATGCCAAACCATAGAAGGCTTAACATACAATAAAACTTGTGTCCCACTTATGACTGCTCTGTGTCCTCCGTACAGCAATCTACTCCAGGCACAACTAACTCTGCCTATCCAGGCTTTGACTGTATTTCTCAAAGAACAATGCACGTGCACGCGCGCACGCACACACACACACCACACAACTGAAACAGGGTAACTTTTAAAAGAAGTTTGTGATGCAGTCCAAAGGTCTGGTGATCAAAAGAAAAAAGACAGAAATGTCACTAAACATGCCCACGTCTCTTGGTGCACCTCTTAGGATCCTATTTCCCAGCATTCACCCATCAAGAATGCCATAAACACATGCAACACTGTGGTTTTTCAAGAAAACCATTCCCAAGAAACAGAAGCATGCACTGCACTAGAAAATCATTTAAAAAAAAAAAACCCATAAAGATGTACCAACTTCAAGAATGATCTTCTCTTCATTAGTTGACATGATTCCAAACACTGAACTGCTAAGAGCCAAACATTCTGCAATCAGCCTTGTTGCCAAAGAAGCACAAAATCAGGTATCAATTGATCAGTTTCTCCCATATTTCATTTTCTTCCCAAGCAGTCTCAGAAGAAAAAGTCTGTGTATTCTTGTGCTGTCTCTGTTTGTTGTCTGTCACTTTCTCATTCTGCATTTCAGCAAAGTCAAACTTCATAGTTTACGCAAAATGCATACATTGTTGGGAAGGAAATACTGTAGTTCCAAAGCTAAGACTATAAAACTAAAGACTATAAAAAGACTATAAAAGACTAAGCCTATAAAAGACTAAGACTATAAAAGACTAAGACTATAAAAAGGCAGACGCTACAACGCTCATCTCAAATGCAGGCAGTAACCAACATGCACGCAGAAGGGCACTTTCAATTCTGTGCTGTACCTAACCCTGTATTAGAGGTATATGACGTGTCAGAAATTGTGCAACAGTAACATACATGTTCTACTGGAACAAAAACCCGCCCTTTAATAAAACACTATGAGAGTAAACAAGGGCCCTTAAAAAAAACCCACAAAAAAACCTGTTTCCTCTAGCTGGAAGTCTCAAATTAAAGACCAATTTGACATTAAATCCACAGACTATTTTATATACCTGGGCAGCACAATCCTAAAAGGAGAAATGGTACCAAAATGGCTACAGCTGCATCCCATGGGAGTCTCCTTGGCAGATGCCCCAGCCCCCACAATGGGGCTAAATAAGTCTCCGCTGGCTATTTCATCTCTCTCTCTCTTATTTTTTCTGTATTAAGACCATGATAAAATATTTCAGGTGGGACGTGGTGGCGCAGCGAGTTAATCCGCTGTCGCTGGGCTTTCAACCGCAAGGTTGGGAGTTCGAGACTGCGTGACGGAGTGAGCTCCCGTTGCTTGTCCCAGCTCCTGCCAACCTAGCAGTTCGAAAGCACCTAAAATGCAAGTAGATAAATAGGGACCACTTTGGTGGGAAGGTAACGGCGTTCTGTGCGCTACGGCGTAGAATCATGCTGGCCACCATGATCGGACAAAAACGCCGGCTCACAGGCTTTGAAACGGAGATGAGCACCGCCCCCTACAGTCGGTCACGACTAGACCATTCGGTCGTGGGGAAACCTTTACCTTTACCTTAAAATATTTCAGCATTTCCTAAACTGTGGGTTATAACCCCACGTGCACTGGGCGCGCCAGCACACCCCCGGGGGGGGGGTGCACTAAGTTTTGCAAGGCGCCTTACCTTGCTGTGTAAACTGCTCCTCTCCCTTGCCTTCGTAACCAGTCCTCATGGGGAAAGCAATGCCTCAGCATTGCTTACTGGCTACAACAGCAAGGGAGAGAAGCAGTTTACACAGCAAGGTAAGGCGCCTTGCAAAACTTACTGCCCCGCCACTACTGGCTGGGCCATGACACAACACCCCATGTAGTGCCACAATGCCTTTTTGGGAGCCCCCAGAGGATGCTTCCAGATCGCACCAGGCCAGCAACCCACTCCACTGATCTTCACAGGGCCCAGAATGCCCTTTGGAGATGACTTCCAGTTTATGGAAGCAATCCAGAAGTTGCTTCCATAGGGCATTCTGGGGGCCACGGAGTAGACTTGCCAGGTTTTCAAAATGACAATTAGGGACAGTATCGGGACACTGCTGTACACAATGGTCACAGCCAGTGGCGTAGCCCAGTGCAGAGGGCAAAATGTGGCCCCAGAAGTGAAATCACAACAGGAAGTGACGTAACTCCTGGGCTTTAAAAAAAACGAAAAATGGAGGGACACATCCTACCCCAGCAACGTGCCGCCTCCTGCTGCCCCCAAGTATACAGTTACCTCACAGTAACACTCATTCATATTTTTATATCACCCTTCTTCCATATAAACGTCAGAGCAGCCAATGCAAAAACACGTATACACTTAGAACTAATGGAGGGAATCACTGTTAGAAGGGGGAGGGAGGAAAACCTTTTTACAAACGGAGCAGCCAGTCTAAACTCACTCTTAGAAGCAAGTGGAGGAGGGAAGGAAGAACTTCCAGATGCCTTCTGTACTGGGGGGTGGCAGTACTTGCCTCCATGGCCACAGCCTCTCCTATCTGCTGCTACTCTGCTCTGAGCCATGCTGCAAACTGAGCGCAAAAGAGGCTAGCCAATAGAAAGACAAGAAGAGGGTGAATGACTGGGGCTAGCCAATAGAAGGACAAGAAGGGGATGAATGACTTTGAGGCTAGCCAATAGAAACATGGCTCTCAAGACAACAGCAGTGATCTGAATTTTAAAACGGGATTTGTGGTGTCCCGTTTAACATTGATACGGGACACAATTTTAAAAGCTGAAATACAGGATATCCCTTACAATAAGGGACACCTGGCAAGTCTACCACGGAGGCCAATGAAACAGATTGCCAGCCTGGTGCCATCTCACCATGGAGGGTTGTGATGCCAAAAAGCTTGGGAATCGCTGGTCTACTTCTTAATCCTCCACTAATGATTCCACATACAACATTTTAATGCAGCTTCATCCTTCCCAAAATACCTGTACCTAGACTGAAAAATAGCAGAACAGCAAGATAGCAGAGGCTTTTCATTTCTCACTCTGATCAAGTTTTCTGAGACAAAACATTCTAAAGACAGGTATACTAGCACACACAAAGATAAAACAGAAAGCTGAATATACCTTCTTCTCAGGCAGTGATTTCCATAGATACAATCCTATGGCTTACTTTGGCAAGATGTTTTGCATGTATTCATAAACTATCCATATAAAAGCAAGTTTCCAACATTGTTTCCTCCTAGAAATAAAATGGAATTGTGCGGATGATGAGGCATGACAATGCAAACAGAAACAAACTTGATTCATTATTGTTGGTTTCACCAGGGGCAGGGGGGAAAACGGTAGCCTTAACTCCTGTGTTGCTTCTCAGTGTAATGCTTCACTGTCTCCTATGCGAGTCAATGGTTGCTGTTAACTGATATGTATCCTAAAAGGAGGATATTACAAGCACAGAGAGAGGCATGGCAACCCCATGGGCTCCTTGCAGTCTACAAGCACTCCTTCCACACATAACCATCCTACTGATGGGTCCTTCAATGAAGACAGGTGGCACTAACTAAATAGTTCAGTCATTATATAGCACCAAACTTCCTATACATACACAATGCCTTGACATTGGGGATCAAGGACTAGCAAATGAACACAGGTGTCATTTACTGATCTATCTGGAGAACCTTTTGTAACTAGCAATTACTTGATTTCTACAACTAGCTCACAGTTAATACCATTACCTACCAGTCAAATAACATGGACGTTACCCTGTATCTCATGGAGCATACTAATCTGCCCAGGAACTGCCAGTCTATGCTTCAGGTTAACATTTACTTTTGGATGAAATGGACAGTTATATGAAAATAACCTATAGTGGTTGTATAGACAATCTACGTAAGGTCCCAAACACATAGACATTTGAGTTATGAACATTTGAATTACAAACTGGTAAGGGCTTTGAAGCAGGCACAACTGTGAAGACATTGGCAAAAACAGATGGAAGTTGCTTGGAGACAACCAGTACAGCTCAATAACTTTGAAAATAATTATCCCTTGGTGGGTGTGTGCGTGCATGTGCGTATTCCGCATAGGCTCCGCAACTCGGCATGCGCATGCCTTGCAGCCTGATGACTAACGTTGCGGGGGTCAGGCCCCCCTAGTGCCCCCGGGGGTGGGGGTACGCAGGGGGGCCGCGTGAAAACGGTTGAAAATGGCCAAAATCGGCGTCGAACCAGGATGAGCGGCAACACTCCTGACGCCACTGGAGTCCGGGTTTTGCCCCCCCTCACCGTGGGGGGCGAGAAGGGGTGCAAAACAAAACGTCCGCCATGCCCTGCTGGAACACTTGGAGTGACGCACACCAAACTCGGCACGCACATGCCTTCTGGCCTGGTGACAAACTCTGCGGGGGTCAGGACCCCGTAGCACCCCCTGGGGTGGGGATACACAGGGGCCCCCGCATGAAAGCAGTCGAAAACGGCCGCAATCGGCGTTGAATCCGTAGTTTCCGGGGTCGCTGGGATGAGCGGCGATGCTCCCGACGCCGTTGGAGTCCGGGTGTGGCCCCCCTCAACGTGGGGGGCGAGAAGGGGTGCAAAACAAAATGTCCGCCATGCCCTGCTCAAACGCCTGGAGCGACGCGCACCAAACTCGGCACACACATGCCTTGCAGCCTAGCGACAAACACTGCAGGGGTCAGCGCCCCCGGAGGTGGGGGTGCGCAGGGGCCCCCACATGAAAACGGCCAAAATCTGAGTTGAATCCGTAGTTTCCGGGGTTGCCAGGAAGAGCGGCGACACTTCCGACACCGTTTAAGTCCCGTTTCAGGCGCCCTCAGTGTGGGGGGCGGGCGAGAAGGGGTGCGAAACAAAATGTCCAAAATGACCGACATTACTGTCAAATCCACAGTTTTCGGGGTCGCTAAGCTGATTGGTGACAGTCCCGATGACATTTGTTACCCGGGCAACACCGGGTACAAAAAGCTAGTAGCTGAATAAAATTGGATAACATTGAACATTGTGGGATTCTTGGGGATAGAAGGAAAGGAGAGGATTTATGGCAAAGGCCGATTGGGTGCAAGGAGGATGCAGGGAGAGCTGAGATTTTGCAAGAAACAGGGGAGCATTTTCCATGTAGAAAACAGTACTTTTTCAACTGTTCCAGAAAGTGTATTTATTTTACAATGTAACTGTTTAGTAAAATCTTTCCCTCCCCCAAAGGCAATAAAAAGCAAGTATAAGAATGGAACACTAGTAATTTACCATAAACTAGAGCATCAGAATACTCTGTTAACAGTTGCTGGGGGTTCTCGGGCAAAGTCCTATAGTGGGTCTCCATGCTTCCCCACTACAGCAGTCAGTACTAGAGGTACAAAGGTTGGCTTAGTCAAAGGGCTGGCAGTTATTCTACCAGCAACTGATCTAGCCAACTCATGATACCACCCTTGTGAGTTAAGTCAGATACATACTTCTTCAAAGCCACCGCTATTCCACTCCACCTCTCCAAAATACAGGAAGTGCCATACACAATATACAGAGATCATTTGATGACTACTATGCAATCAAAAAATAAAGAAAAAACAAATTCGAGTCCTAATATACAGGAAATTCTGGATCTCACTTGGGTTCACCTTAAAACTTGGCTAATTAACAGTTACTGTTCAAACACACTTATACAACAGTTTATATTGACTTAAGAGTTCTTCTGCCAAACTCTGTACCAACAAAGGTACAGAGGATCATGTTTCTCTTTACTAGTCAATGATGCTTACACATCACACACCGTTTTCTCTGTATGCAAGATATGCAATAGGCCCCAGTTGGTAAAGTACATATAACAACCTAAAACATCTTCAAAATTTTCAAAGCTTTTCTTTCTCCCTTATACACACATATTGGCAAACCCCACATCATTTATAAATTTAAAAAACTGTATCTATATACAGAGCAACCAAACTAATACTTGAATGGTATATTTAATTTTAGGACTGCTTGTGTTTTAGGAAACAATTTCCATTCATTGCACCTTGCTTCAAGCAGTTTCTCAAAGCCTACTGGTGTTTACTTTCTACTTCCATTACTGTGCCACACAGTCCTGATTGGCAACAGAGAAGAACTAACATTCATTTATAATTTAAAAAATGGAGTATTTTTTTTAAAAAAAATGTAATTCCCATCTAACACCTTCTATCATTTGCTATGTTTGCTTGCAAAATGCAAGGAACTGCAAATTGAAATCTTGTCCAGTTTAGTCTCAGTTTTCCTGGATTCAAGCACTTACTGTTGAATAATAAAATTACTGTTTAAAGGCATTAAACACCGTTAACAATCCACAATATTTTGAGCTACCTGGCAAAAGTGGAAGGATGGAAATGAAAAAGATGCTCTTTGTTTCATACACCTCTGATCCAAACCTCTCCCTTTTCTCTCCACAGATTTAGCGACTGCATCATAAACTTATCTCTTATAGAATTCATTTTCAACTGTGTTCCTTGCGAGTACCAACCTTTCTCGTTCCCCGAGGTAACCATATCACAGAACACTGAGGGGTTGCGGGGCTATGCCTACGTTGAACCTGCGTCCTCTAAACTTGAAAGATCTAACCCCAAATGTACGGGAGGGGTGGCTGTGGTTACTCGGTGGTGAGGGAAAGGCACTCTGCACGTGCTCAGAGACATTCGCTATCTCCGGGTTCCTATTGCGTTCTCAGGACTCAGCCCCGAGGAGGACCCCTCCTTGTGCATCCCCTCTCTCGCCGGTTGCTTCACACCTGAAGCCTCCCCAGCGCTTTTCTAGTCCTCGACAACTCAAGCCAGAGCTCCCTCCACGCCCTCCCGGCAGCATCCCCGTCTTCCTCCGGGTAAGGCTGCCTCCTCTCGCTGCCCACTCAGCCCGCCCGGGTCTTCCCTGCTTCCCATTCTCACCTGCCGCCCTGGGAGCCTGGCGCTCTTCCCTTCCGGGTGCCTCAAACCCGGTCCCGCCCCGAGAAGACTCCGGCTGCAGCTGCAGCTCCGCCCGCTCCGTTCCCAGCGCCCCGGCCGCGCTGCCTTCGCGGCATCCAAACGCCGTGTGGCTCCGAATCCTCCGCAACTTCCATGCGGGGCGGGCGAAGCATCGCAGCGGAGACTGGAGGGGACTGCAGGGCCAGGAGCTGCAGGCGGAGCACCGAAGGGGGAGAGCGTAGCACGCCCCTCCCCAGCTCCTTTTGCACGCTGCGAGAAACAACCAAGACCAGCCCCGTGCCTTCATGGATATGGATGGGTTGCAATCGCACACATACACGCTGTCCATGGAACAGCCCCCCTTGAACAGCATAGGATTTACTTCTGAGTAAACATGCCTAGAATTGCCCTGTTATTTCTCGAACTTGACGTTTATCTTTAGCAAAGATAGGGGGGAGATTATTTTTGTTGTTGTTCAGTCGCTAAGTCGTGTCCGACTCTTCGCGACCCCATGGACCACAGCACGCCAGGCCTCCCTGTCCTCCACTAGCTTCCTGAGTTCGCCCAATTTCATATTCATTGCTTCGGTGACACTATCTAACCATCTCATCCTCTGTCGCCCCCTTCTCCTTTTGCCTTCAATCTTTCCCAGCATGAGGGTCTTTTCTAAAGAGTCCTCTCTTCTCATCAGGTGGCCAAAGTATTGGAGCTTCAGCTTCAGCATTTGTCCTTCCAGGGAGCAATCAGGCTTGACTTCCTGGAGAATTGACCGATTGGATCTCTTTGCAGTCCAGGGGACTCTCAAGAGTCTTCTCCAACACCATAATTCAAAAGCATCGATTCTTCGACGCTCTGCCTTTCTTATGGTCCAGCTCTCACAGCCATACATGGCTACTGGGAAAACCATCGCTTTGACTATGCGAACCTTTGTTGGCAGGGTGATGTCTCGGCTTTTGATTAAGCTATCTAGGTTCACCATAGCTTTCTTCCCAAGAAGTAAACGTCTTTTAATTTCATGGCTGCAGTCACCATCTGCGGTGATCTTGGAGCCCAGGAAAATAAAGTCTGTCACTGCTTCCATTTCTTCCCCTTCTGTTTGCCAGGAAGTGATGGGAGTGGTTGCCATGATCTTAGTCTTTTTAATGTTGAGCTTCAAGCCAATTTTGGCACTTTCCTCTTTCACCCTCATCAAAAGGTTCTTTAGGTCTTCCTCACTTTCTGCCAGTAGAGTGGTATCGTCTGCATATCTGAGGTTGTTGATGTTTCTCCCAGCAATCTTGATTCCAGCTTGTGAGTCATCCAGCCCTGCCTTCCTCATGATGTACTCTGCGTATAAGTTAAATAAGCAGGGTGACAATATACAGCCTTGTCGTACTCCTTTCCCAATTTTAAACCAGTCGGTTGTTCCATGTCCAGTTCTAACTGTTGCTTCCTGACCCGCATAAAGGTTTCTCAGAAGGCAGATCAGGTGGTCTGGAACTCCCATCTCTTCAAGAATTTGCCACAGTTTGTTGTGATCCACACAATCAAAGGCTTTAGCATAATCAATGAAGCAGAGGTAGATGTTTTTCTGGAACTCTCTTGCTTTCTCCATGATCCAGCGAAGGTTGGCAATTTGATCTCTAGTTCCTCTGCCTCTTCGGAAACCAGCTTGTACATCTGGTAGTTCTCGATTCACATACTGCTGAAGCCGAGCTTGTAGGATTTTGAGCATGACCTTGCTAGCATGTGAAATGAGTGCAATGGTGCGGTAATTCGAGCAATCTTTGGCATTGCCCTTCTTTGGGATTGGAATGTAGACTGATCTTTTCCAATCTTGTGGCCACTGTTGGGTTTTCCAAATTTGCTGGCATATGGAGAGCAGCACTTGGACAGCATCATCTTTTAAGATTTTGAGTAATTCCGCTGGAATGCTGTCACCTCCACTAGCTTTGTTGTTAGTGAGGCTTTCTAAAGCCCACTTGACTTCACTCTCCAGGATGTCAGGTTCGAGCTCAGTGACTGTACCACTGTGGTTATCAGGAACATTTAGATCGGCCTTATAGAGTTCCTCTGTGTATTCTTGCCACCTCTTCTGAATCTCATCTGCTTCTGTTAGGTCCTTGCCATTTTTGTCCTTTATTGTGCCTACCTTAGCATGAAATTGTCCTTTGACATCTCCAATTTTCTTGAAAAGATCTCTAGTCCTCCCCATTCTGTTGTTTTCCTCTATTTCTTTGCATTGCTCATTTAGAAAGGCCTTCCTATCTCTCCTTGCTGTTCTCTGGAAATCTGCATTCAGTTGGGTATATCTTTTCCTTTCTCCCTTGCTTTTGGCTTCTCTCCTTTCCTCAGCTATTTGTAAAGCCTCGTCAGACAGCCACTTTGCCTTCTTGCATTTCTTCCTCTTTGGGATGGTTTTAGTTGCTGCCTCCTGTACAATGTTACAGACCTCCGTCCAAAGTTCTTCAGGCACTCTGTCTACCAAATCTAAGCCCCTAAATCTATTTGTCACCTCCACTGTATATTCGTAGGGGATCTGATTTAGGTCATACGTGGAGGGCCTAGCGGTTTTCCCTACTTTTTTCAGTTTAAGCCTGAATTTGGCAAGAAGAAGCTGATGATCTGAGCCACAGTCAGCTCCAGGTCTTGTTTTGACTGCCTGTATGGAACTTTTCCATCTTTGGCTGCAAAGAATGTAATCAATCTGATTTCGATGTAGACCATCTGGTGAAGTCCATGTGTACAGTCGCCGTTTGTGTTGCTGGAAAAGGGTGTTTGCTATGACTAATGTGTTCTCCTGACAGAACTCTATCAGTCTTTGCCCTGCTTCATTTTGTACTCCAAGACCAAACTTGCCTGTTATTCCTCTTACCTCTTGACTGCCTACTTTAGCATTCCAATCCCCTATGATGAGAAGGACATCTTTTTTGGGTGTTAATTCTAGAAGCTGTTCTAGGTCTTCGTAGAAGCGGTCAACTTCTTCCTCATCAGCACCAGTGGTTGGGGCGTAGACTTGGATTACTGTGATGTTGAAAGGTTTGCCTTGGATCCTAATGGAAATCATTCTATCATTTTTGAGGTTATACCCCAGTACTGCTGTTCTCACTCTCTTGTTCACAATGAAGGCTACTCCATTTCTTCTAAGGGATTCCTGCCCACAGTAGCAAATATAATGGTCATCTGAATTAAATTCTCCCATTCCTGTCCACTTTAGTTCACTAACTCCCAGGATGTCGATGTTCAGCCTTGACATCTCACGTTTGACCACATCTAGCTTGCCTTGATTCATAGATCTGACGTTCCAGGTTCCTATGTAGTATTGTTCTTTGCAGCATCGCACTTTCCTTTCACTTCCAGACACATCCACAGCTGAGCTTCCTTTCAGTTTTGGCCCAGCTACTTCACTCTTTCTGGAGCTACTAGTACTCGTGTTCTGCTCTTCCCCAGTAGCATAATGGACACCTTCCGACCTGAGGGTCTCATCTTCCAGTGTCATATCGTTTAGCCTTTTTGTTCTGTAATCCATGGGGTTTTCTTGGCAAGAGTACTGGAGTGGGTTGCCACTTCCTTCTCCAGCGGACCACGTTTAGTCAGAACTCTCTGCTGTGACCTGTCCATCTTGGGTAGCCCTACATGGCATATCTCACAGCTTCATTGAGCTACTCAAGCCCCTTCGCCACGACAAGGCAGTGATCCATGAAAGATTCAAGTGATCCATGGGGAGATTATACCCAAGGATATTGAGGGGGGCGCTAAGGTCAAAATGTTATGGGAAGCAAAAGGTACAGTCTGCGACATTTCTGTGCAACTGTCGTTTGACTCTGCGTCTGACCATTGTATAGCCCCTTGTAAAGCCATACTCAGAAGCAGGCATTTGTCAGCTAACTAAAGAATCTACAGTACTTCCAAAGTGATGTTTAGTTAGACCACTATATGACAACCTAAGCCTATTGATTAAAGAAGCAGGGAGAATCCTGGGTAGGCCTGACCTGCCTAGTGATTAAGGATGTGTCCAGCCTATTACAGGGGATGTGGTGGCGCTGTGGGTAAACCGCTGCTGCTGGGCTTTCTGACCGGAAAGCTGGGAGTTCAAGACCATGTAAGGGAGTGAGCTCCTGGTGCTTGTCCCAGCTAGCAGTTCGAAAGCACATAAAAATGCAAGTAGATAAATAGGTATCACTTTGGTGGGAAGGTAATGGTGTTCCGTGCGCTATGCCGTATAGTCATGCCGGCTCTTCGGCTTAGAAACAGAGATGAGCACTGCCCCCTATGGTCGGTCACAACTAGACCATTCGGTCGTGGGGAAACCTTTACCAGCCTGCTTAATTATTATTTTTATTTTTATTTGGAGCCTCACTATTTAACCTTTTTTTAATCTTAGGTTAGTATAAATTTAGATAACATGGGCATATCCTGAGCCATATCTAGTCCCGATTAGGAGGCAACTGTGGTGCAACTTGGAGTAAGGGGACATGTCCCCAGCCCGTACCCTGAGTAATGACCCAGCCACCCCAATGGGGCTACTCGGAGCTGCGGTAGTGAAATCACTAGCGCAGATCCCAGCAGGTCAATTTACAGCTGGCCTGCTTGGGCGGGGGGTTAGGATATGGTCTACACACACACACACACACACACACACACACACACACACACACACAGGGCCTGGTCGCCTTGCTAAAATGGCTTGCAGGACTTACCTTCTTCTTGAGTCAGATTTTCACCCCTGCTTGGAAGTGAAGAACCACTGAATTAAAAGGGGCTTAGTCCTGGATAAGTGTACATAGGACTGCAGCCTTTGTCCTCAAGATCAGGGGCGAATCTATTTGAAAGGGCGCCCATGGCGCCCAATGAAAATGCGCCCCTAGGGGCACGCAACGTCATGACGTCATATCGTGATGTCATGACATAGCGCCCTGCCCCTTCTAAGGGGCGCGTTCTGTTCGCTGCCACCGGCCCTTTAAGGGCGCCCCGGCCGCGTTCTTTCTGTTCGCTCGTGCCAGCCTTAAAGGGCTGGCAGGCGCAAACAGAATGCCGCAGCGCCCCGCACCCCGCCCTCTTGAGAAGTGGGAGGGGGCGCCGGGTGGCAGCGCATTCTCCTCGCTCCGTCTGGCTCTTTAAGGCCAGGAGCGAGGAGAATGTGGCGCAGGGAGCGGGCGGGCCGTGGGCGCCATTTGGGGGGGCAGGCGCCATGCAAACGGCGCCCCCTGCAAGATGGCTACCATGGCTCGTGCCACCCCCTGCCACACCCTAGTTACGCCCCTGCTCAAGATTCTTTTGTGATTTACAGTACTTATTGCAAAAGACCAACAGTTACTCCTTTGGAATAATTCTTACAATACCTCTTATTCTTGTTGTACAACAAATGGGTGCTTATGTAAATTTGAATCCTCATCGCTTATGGCTGCTTCCATGACATATAACATCCCTGGGACCAACAACACATTATATACAAATGTGTGTAATAACCCACTCTTTCCATTAAAAGAAAAGCTGCTTTGGAATAAGGCCAATGTAGAGCAAATAACTGGAGACACCTCTAGAGTTAGACTGGGGCCAAAATCCTAACCAACTTCCCAGCACAGATGTAGCTGTGCCAATAGGGCATGTGCTGCTTCCTGCAGTCGGAGGGAGCAGTCACAGAGGCCTCCTCAAAGTAAGGGAGTATTTACTACATTGTGAGCTACATTGCCCTCACCCTGTTGCTGGAAAGTTGGTCAGGATTGGTTACTATACACTGATTTTGGAGTGTAAAGGTTAGAGGATTGAACTAAGAGTAGGTTCACATTCCACATCAGTCAAGAAACTCACTGAGTGATCATGGGGTAAGGGAAATTGGGAGAATATTGTCTGATAGCTCCTTTGAGAAAGGGCAAGATAGAAATATAACTAAAAATAATGTTCAAATGTAAGCATGGCCTACTCACAGACTATGGATTCCAGATGTACTAATACTGCATGCACTATGTCACAAGCCTTGATCTCTTGTTGTTGTTCAGTCGCTAAGTCGTGTCCGACTCTTCGCGACCCCATGGACCACAGCACGCCAGGCCTCCCTGTCCTCCACTAGCTTCCGGAGTTCGCCCAATTTCATGTTCATCGCTTCGGTGACACTATGTAACCATCTCATCCTCTGCCGCCCCCTTCTCGTTTTGCCTTCAATCTTTCCCAGCATGAGGGTCTTTCTCTTCTCAGGAAGAGTCCTCTCTTCTCAGGAGGTGGCCAAAGTATTTGAGCTTCAGCTTCAGCATTTGTCCTTCCAGGGAGCAATCAGGCTTGACTTCCTGGAGGATTGACCGATTGGATCTCCTTGCAGTCCAGGGGACTCTCAAGTCCTTGATCTCTAGATGTGGAATAATGCACAGTAATGTAATATAAGAAAGGAAACTTAGGGTCTAATCCTGAGGCCCTTATTGCCGGTGGTACATGTGTGTCCCCAGCTAAAAGTATCACGAACATGCTGTAAAGCAAGTTGGCGATACCGCATTGCTTGCACTGGGGTAGCACACACAGCGCAATCCTGCCCAGCATGTAATTGTCAACGCAACATTGTGTCATCGCTATGCTCTTAGCACCAACTTGGGCGCGCCAAGTGGCACCCCTGCGTCAGCACTAAGGCAATGAAATCGGTGCTGCCGGCTGGCACAGGGGAGGTGCCATGTCAGCCAAAGGCATAGAGTGGGAGGGGAGAGGGCGTAACTGGGCAGGCTGTGGGTGGGCCAAAGCCCAGTTTGGAGGCTGCACAGCCCTGATTCGGGCTGTGTGGTCTCTTTGGATCTGCTCCGACTGATCTGAGGAGCGCATTGGGAGGCTGGTGCTTCCCTTATGTTAAGGGCACAAACATGCACTCCAGCCTCGCCTATACTGTGCTGGATATGGCATCGCGAACTGGTGGGACCTGGCAGTGGCTTTCACTGCCGAATCTAACACCCCGCCTCAAACTTGGCTGCCTGACACTGGGCTGCTCGATTCACCACCGGCAAAATAGCCAGCAGTGATATGAGTCAAGGAGCCCCATTGCAGGCAGCGGAGCTTTCCACAGGGGAAGGAGACAAATGTCCCCTTCTCCCGAGGAGCCTCCGGTGCCTGCTTGGCTGCCACAGGATGCAGGGGAAGCCATTTGGCTACCGCTTCATCTGCGGTGGCAAGGGAGCTCCAAATTGGGCTGTTAGTGCCATTGGCAAGAAAAGAATTTGTACCAGATGCAATCTACCAGGGAAGAGGGTGGTGCTGTCACATGCTGATCAGGTACATCCAGTTCTTGAAAATATAACTTGCATCCACATGTTGTGGTGAAAGTCAGAACATGTAGTTGAACTGGATTTAGGGTTCTGTGGGGCTGCATGATTGCCTGAACTTTGCACCTGATGCAGCTATCACATTACAATATGTTCATTGTGATTTAGGAAAAAGTTCAGCTTTATGAGATCACCTTCATATGGCACAGCTATAATAACAAAACTATTTCTTACAGAAAAAAGACATAGACACCCATGCCCTGTGAACTAATGGGCTGAAATTGTTAATAAGTAACGGGAAAAGCCAGTTTGGCAACATCAGATTACTCAAGCTAGACAGATTTGTTTTATTAGAAAGAGAGTAATTAGGAAATAAAACCGCACAACTGCTACTGGATATTTATTCTGTCACTTAGGGCCCAATCCAATGGGCTTTACTGCAGGCGGTACGCTTGCACCACCTGGGCAAATGTTACACAAGGCGCCGCAAAGCGCCTCCAACTCCGGCGGTAAGCCATTGCCACTGGTACTGGGGCAGCACCATGGCAACAGCGGCCATTGGTACCCTGAAGGGAGCCCCACTCTCCATTGATGCAGCAGTTCTGGCAGGAGGGGAGGGTGTTCCGGCGAGGGGTGGAGCAGGGGGGCGGGACTGGCAGCAATTTTCGCCGCCAGTTCCCAACCTCCGAGTACGGCCGCACGGCCTTACTTGGAGGCCATTGTCTCTGTGCCAGCTAAAAAGCCAATGCAGGAGCGAGTAGACCTATCACCCACCCTGAGCTCTTACTGCAGGGAAAGGGGATGAACATTGCCTTTTCCTGCAGAGCCTCCTGGGGCTGCCGGGCTGCCGTGGGATGCAGTGGTAGACGCCTGGCTACTGTTGAATTCCTGTGCCGTCCGACAGCTCTGGATTGGGCTGCCCAAATCTATATACTTGGAGTAACAATAGTAAGGACTAGAGATGTGAAGGCCCGGTAAAAAACCGGAAAAATTCAGAAAAAATAGTTTTTTCCAGGTTTTTCCTGAAGCCTTCTTGTTTTTTTCTGAAAAATTTGAAAAATTGAAAAAAAAAATTGCAGAAGCAGAGACTGAAACTGATACTGATAATTACAGCTCAGAAAATGATTCTGATTAAATTCCATGCCCATTCATTGAAACTTACTCCCACTCCCTTCTGTACACTTCCCCCCCTCTTCAATTCTTTTTATGAGAATGGGTTTTTTTTTATTTAATACTGTGGAGAGGAAATATGAATAATTGTAACTTCTGGATTTTTAAAAATGGTTTTGTGGAGGTTTTTTTTGTCTGCTCCACATAAACTAGTAAACAGTTCAGGAGATTGTTGC
This sequence comes from Lerista edwardsae, assembly GCA_029204185.1. NCBI lineage: Eukaryota > Metazoa > Chordata > Lepidosauria > Squamata > Scincidae > Lerista > Lerista edwardsae. The sequence continues at coordinate 5,818,178 of JAJKFI010000065.1, forward strand.
TCCATTTGTTACAATTACAAATAAATATTATAAAACAAGTAAATTCTGTTTGTAATAATTGTTTGGATACACTACATTTTTAATAGGCTAGTTGTGATAATTTAATGCCAAGTCAAATTGTCCATAGTCATATTTTATGTTCCTAAAGTAACAGAATGACTTTCAGTCTGGAAAAGGGGAAAAAGTGCTAATGTAGCATTTTTTAAATTTTTCCAAAAATTTCTGTTTTTTTCTGGAAAAAAAGGGAAAAAAACGGGTTTTTTCCAAGCTTCAAAATTTCTAGAAATTTTACATCTCTAGTAAGGACCATGGAACTTAATGCGTCGCAGCATCTAAATGGGTAATTACACCAGAATGGACATTCACATCATTTTTATGTAAGAGGATATATTTGTTTGCTTGACCAGCCTGCACAGCCTTTGATCCACCTGTGTTGTTCTCAGGATTCTTGATCTAGGACTCAGGACACTGATGCAATCTGGGTGTTCTTCTACTGCCACCAGCCAGTAGGCAGTCGAGACACTTCCCCTACTGAGTTTTCAACCCCTGAGTCCCACCTTCTCGTAACCTAGCACTCCATCAGAACTTAAGTCAGGACAAAAATAGACTTGATGCAACTCTTCAAATGAAATTGTTTATTTACAAGGACAACTTCAGCAGCAATATTTCTCTCATTTAGTTCAACAATGTGATTCTTCTCTTCACACACAGAATGGCTAGGAGCTGGCCCTGATACAGGATAGGCTGTGTAACTTCTCCCCCTCCCACTTAATCCTTTGGGAGGGAACTCAAACTGCCTTTCCTGCTTTTTCTCAAACATGAGAGTTTGCTCAGAAATTCAGCTGTGAGCTTCCCTCCATTCTTTAACCTCACTGATGACACCACCAAATCAAATGCTACTCACTACTAGCCATATTTTACAGTCTGCCAGGTGCTTGCCATGCCCCAGTTTTGCAGTTTCAGGCAGGCAGCAAAGAGGAGATTTATGGCCTGATAGTGGCCCTATATGGAAGGTTGGCTGGATTTGACTTGATGGACAGGCTGATTATGGATGGGAAAATGTTATTTGGAAGTGGGCCAAAGAAGACCTGTTTACTGGCAGTCTTTACAGTTTTAAAGACTTTCAAAGAACAGATTCTTGAATCCCATTCTGGAGGAGTCTGACCATTTCTTTAAAAAATTTTAAAAAAAAGTCATTATATTGTGGGGTAGCTGACAGCTGATTGCCATATTCAATCCCACTGCGGTAGGAGACAGGTAGGAGCAGAGGTAGGACCTAGGGGTAGTTGAGTGATTTCCTGACCAGAGTGGTGGTGACAACTGCAGAATTACATATAAAGGTGATCTGTAGAGTCTACCAGAAGGTAGGATGTGGTAATACTCGTGGGAGAATCTTGATACATATATTTACCCTGAATCATGTATTTATTAGAAACTAAAAACAGTTTATTTTCATTTTGTAATGAATTATCATAAGGGCTAATGTAATTGTGTTTTCTATGGTGAAGGAGGAATGTCCAGAAATAACTGCATAGAGTAATTTCTCTTTTGCAACCTTTATGTTCAACTCTAGCCTGGTTATTAGAAATGAACTGAAAATAATTGTCCCTGATACCATTTTTGAGGTCATAATCTAAAAATGCAAGTGTATTTTTAAAGATTTGGTTCAATTAATAATTTGGACTCTTAGCATGTTGAGTTATTGCTGAACTGGGGCCAATCCAAAACAATCCAACAATCCTAAATATACTTGATGCCATTCATAGACAAGTGTGCTTACATCTGTGTTGGACTGTGGCCTATATCTCTAAAATCTTTAGAATGGCCAGATACAAGTTTAGATCAAATTTAGATGAGGAAGTATATCTCAAGAAGCAAATAAAATGCCCAGTTTTTAATGACCAATATGTTGCTTCATATTAAGCATAATATGTTAGTTTAAAAGCACAGTAGGCTAAAACAGAAACTGAAGTCAGTCACATGGCATATTTTGATAACAGGTGGCTGGGGCAGGGAAGTGATTTTTTATCAGTCCATACATTTTAGTCAAATATTTTGTACACAAACTAGCAAGATGTTGAAAGATGCAATTCACTTCCCTCGTGTGACCTCAGAAGTTTATATCAACCATTTTGATACAACTGATGAAGAGAGAGCTAAAGCACTCAGAACACTGATCAGCATCAGGCTGGAGGTGTACTGTTTCCCAGCAGAAGTCTGAAAAAGAATAAACAAGGTTGAGTCACTCTTTAGTACCAATGTTAGTATTATGAGAATGGGAGAAGAGGGGGGGAAAACACCTTTCTCAGCTCTGTTCATAATTTGATAAGCCTCTTTGATGTCTTTCTCCCAGCCAATCATCTTTTTCCTAAACGAAAAAGCTCCAAGCTCTTTAGTCTTTTCTTGTAGGTATATTCATTGACACCTCAACAACTTTATTAAATGCCCTCTTTCTGTGCCATTTCTAGCTCTGCTATGCCCCTTTTGAAAGGATATTGCATGCCAAATATGGCTATACCAAAGGTTTCAAATGGAAGCTAATTGTTGATTTAGGATGTAATCCTAGTCACACTTTCCTGGAGTAAGCCCCACTGAATTTAATGGCACATACTTCTGAGTATATGTATATGCATAGGATTGCACTGTTAGCAGGGGCATTTTGGAGGGTGGCGCTAGGAGGGATATTTCCAGTCTGCTACCCCCTGCCCCTACCTGTTCTGGTCCTCCTCCTCCTTCCCCCCCCTTTTTTAAAGGGGAGAAAGGAGGAGGCAGCCCACAGTAGCTCGTAAAAGCTCCTTCTGAGCTTTATCACATGGCTGCAAACAGGGCAAGATTCCTCCATCTATCGGAGGAGCCAAGCACCGCTTGTAGTGCTGTGAAGCTGAGCGACTCACAGCAGCGCAAGATTCCTCTATCTGAGGGGGCAGGTGCTGCTTGATGTGGTGCCCACCCCTTCCAATACCGGAGAAGAGGGCAGCTTGCAGTGGCAGTGAAGTTTGTGGTGCAAGTTGCAAATTGGCGCCCAGGGGAATTTGCCCCCTTGACCCCCTAGATACACCACTGGCTGATAGTGTATTAGTTTGGAAGCTGTACATCCAGTTTTAAAGGTGGAATGAAAACGTTGTAAATAAATAAAATATGATGGCATTATACTTGCTATTTTACTTTCAATTAAAAATTGGTACATACATTTTAGAGCTAGAATCCAATGAATGCTTTTTTACTACTATAAATACAATCTGGACTGGGCACCCTCCCTACCATTTTGGACATACAGACCCCAGTGCTATATGCTAAAAAAAAAAAAAAAAAGGAATGAATACAACAAGCCTGCACATGCATTTAATGTAGTGTGCCTTGGCCCTAAAAGAAGGTAAATCATGGGAAGGGGAAGGATTTAGCATCTTCCTCCAGTATATTCCTTTCCTCTCCTGCTCCCTTCGCTGTTAAAGTAAGATCCCCTGCTCCCACCTTTATATGTGAACAAGGCAGACATACGAAAACAAACCTAAGCTTATTACCATTGTTTAGTTTTGCCCGTAATCAGTGGTGTTGCTAGGCTGACCAGCACCCAGTGTGGAGTTTAACTCATGGAGGCTTGGCATTCTGGAAGTTCAGGGGTGACATGACGTTGTCACATCATTGCATCACTGCAGCTGCCAAACGAAGCCAAATGAAGGCAATGGCAGGTGGGAAGGCCCTTCCCGGGTGAAGAGAAACGTCAAAGTCTGGAGCTCTGCTGGTGCTCCAGGTTCTATAGCCAACAATGTGGCGAGGGCTGAAGACTCAGGCACCCCCCGGACTGTGGCATATTGGATTGTACTCTGCCAAGTCAGGAGACTCAGGGCCAAATCCTATCTAATTTTCCAGTGCTGATGCAGCTGCAATGCAGCCCTAAGGTAAGGGAACAAATGTTCCCTTGCCTTGAGGTGGCCTCCATGAATGCCCTCCCATTGCAGGATGCAGCATATGCCCTATTGGCATGGCCGCGTCGGCACTGGAATGTTGGGTAGGATTGGGCCCTCACACAGCAGCTCCTCCTTCTCCCACCCTTCCTAATCCCCAATGGGAGCATCACGTAGATGCACCTTGATACCCTCTGAGGAACAGACCCTCCATGAACGTTAAGGATGGCACCATCTAATTAGAAGTATGAATAAAGTAGTGACTTTCAAGCATGGCATTCAATCTCATGCAAAATGAAAATGTTGTAACACAATTCATGGGACTGACACTGAAATAAGTATGCATAACAGCAGTCATGAGGTATAATCTGCCACCCCCTGGAATCATACAGTCTCAGATTACAGTTTCAACAGATTACAGTCTTAACATTTTAGGGCTATTGTTAAAATTTCGGTAATAGATGTTTAGTCCATTATACTGATAACTAAGGCTATAATCCTATGCATGTTTACCTGGGAATAAGCCTCACTAAACACGGTGGGACTCATTGTTGACTAAACATGTACAGCAGAGGTTCCCAAACTGAGGTGTTGTGATGCCCCAGCCAATGGAAACCTGCCGCTACCCACTTATGGAGGGTGGCGATGTCGTGGTGGCAGTGACAGTGCTCTTGGGATTGCGCTGCCACTGTGAAAACGAGGGCTTACACATACCACCCTCCAGAGGATGCAAGGGGCCTTTGGCCCTCTCTGCAGGCCTTCCCGAACCTCAGAATGGCTTCCTAATGCAATTGTGACCCACTTCCGATTTTCAGATAAAACCGTTGCCCTATCCCCCATGAAGACCTACAGTAGTCTCAATGGGAGAGTTCCTATATACCACTGATTTTAAAACGTAATCAAAGTTTTTATGGAATTCTTAGTCTAGAGATGTCTTGACTGTCATAGGAGAGAAATGGAAATCTCAGTTCCAGTCTTGGTAGAGCAGTGAACCACATACTAATGAATAAAAAATAGTTCTGACATAAGAACAGGCATTTTAAAATGTATTAAACCAATTAATTAATGTACTAAATAGTTCAACTCCTATAAATATATTTGAGTCACTTGAAGTCTTTACCTTTCCACCATATTGACCGCCTCGTCCACTGCCATACTGGCTACTTCCATAGGGGTAACCCTGTAGAATAAAAAAAGGAATTGAAAAAAGAAAATTATTTTAAATGTAAATACCAATGTTTCAGTGAATATTTGTAAGTGTTCTAGTGCAGGGGTGTCAAAACATAAGGCATGCGGGCCAGATATGGCCACTGGAAGCTCTTTATTTGGCCCCCATAATACTTGCGCTCTTCCAGAACTTTCCTTTCAGCAGGACTGCTTCTACTGAGGCTCTGAGAGAGAGATGGAAAGAGGCCTCAGAAGGGAAGGATTGCTATGGGGGAAGGAGTGGACCAAGAGTGGTGAGATTGGGAGATGCTGCCAAGGTGCTGAGAGAGTCCAATTATCTCATGGGCCACACAGCTGTTTATGCTGAGGCATTGGTTCTCACACCACCTCTTAGCTGCTGAGCTGTGCAGTAACTCTGAGGTTTCTATGTGAGCAAAATTCTATGTGAGCTATTTCTGGCCTTCATCTGCTTAATGACATAATTTCCTCCTAAACTATGTTGCTTCCAGCTCTCAGCAAGTGCCATGAATGTTATTTGGCCTGCAGTATGAAATGAGTTCGACACCCCTTCTCTAGAGCAGGGGTGGGTCTCTAGTCCTTTACACTCTTAAAAGAACTTGCAGGGTACCCCCACCATTGCACGCGTGGACAATGGACAAATCTTGTCCCTATCTTCAAAATGGTGACCCTTCCTTTCCTGAATATTATAGACCAATCAGTCTTCACTATAGGGAAGCTTTATACCAAGCATTTGCTTGCCAAACTAGTGGCCTAGGCCCAACTTAAATCCTTGCCTGGCAAAGAGCAAATTGGCTTCCGCCCAGGTGCATCCACACTTGACCACGCTTTTCTCCTATCCCACCTGGTGGAGAAATATTCTGCCCATTTCAAGGGTAAGCTCTTTGCGGCCTTTATAGATCTCCGCAGAGCTTTTGACTCCATAAACAGAGAAAAGCTGTGGAGTAAATTAGCCAACTGGGGGATTGATCCACGTCTTCTCTATTTAATACACTGCCTATATTCCTCCAACTTCTGTCGAGTCCGTCTTCACGGCACTGGTGCACTATCTGACAAGATTCCTACCTCTAAGGGAGTTCGACAGGGCTGCATTCTAGCCCCCCTTCTCTTTAATCTATTTCTAGCGGACTTGCACTCTTATTTGTCTACTTATGAGAAATCTGCCCCCTCCCTCAATGGAGCTCCTCTTCCCATCCTTCTATATGCGGATGACGCGGTGTTGCTATCAATTACAAGATCAGGTTTGCGTCAACTTCTCGCGGCATTCCAAAGCTATTGCTAAACCAAAATTTTGGTTTTCTCCAAATCTTGTTCACCTTTCTCGTGGAATGTTGGCAACCAAACATACCAGCAAGTTAAAACCTTTAAATACCTTGGGATCATCTTTCATTTCTGTCACAGCTGGATTCCTCATAGGCAGCGGTGTCATCCTGGCGGAATGGCCCGGTACGCCGTTCCGCTAGTTCCGCAGATGGGCCCGGGCCGCGCTGCCTCTCCTGAGGACGGGCGAGCTGCTGCTGGGCCCGCCCACCCTCCCTCCCGCGCGTCCAAATCGCTCTGAAATGGAGCGATTCAAGGCGCAGGGAGGTGTGGCTGGCCTCCGCCATAGGGGCGGAGGGCTGCCAATCATCCAGGCGTTCCGGTTCCTGGTGCACCCAGATGACATCTCTGCTCATAGGGAATCCGCTATTTCATCTTCCTCACCCCATTTAAAAGCTGTAGCTCGCTTCCACTTTATGAGTGGAAACCAGTATGTCCCTGCGGCTCTCCAGGTTTTTAAAGTAAAAATCCTTTCCCAACTTCTTTATGGCATCCCCATTTGGATTGAGGCCGTGAACCAAGATTTGGATCAAGTGGCGGCCTCCTTCCTTCGGCACATCCTGGGGGTCCCGAACTCTATCAGGCTTTCAACGCTGATTCTGGAACTTGGGATTCACTTGCCTTCCACCATGGTGTGGTCCCTTGTGTTCAGATTTTGGCTTCATATCCACTTAAACTCCTCACCTAATTCTCTTCTCCTTGACCTCTTAAAAGATTCATATCTCCCCAAGTGGTTTGGACTTATCCAATCCAAACTCCAATCTCTTGAGATATCTCTCGAATCTCTTGCTGATGTCGGCCTGGCAAGGCCCACACTATAATTAAATCTAAACTCTGGGAACTGGAATATCAACAACTTCTCTCTAATATTAACCCAACTTGTTCACCCCAGTATTTTGGTTTGTCCCCTTCCCTTGGTCACCCTCAAAATTATTTTAGAGAGTTGATTAATCCCAGTAAGAGGCGAGCATTCATGCTCGCCAGGGTTACATCTTCCCTTCGGCCGTTCACTCCGGTAGATTCTTAAATATTCCCCGTGACAACAGGCTTTGTTATTTTTGTTCTCTAGAACCGGACACTGTGGCCCATATTTTGTGCCACTGTCCTGCCCTCCAACCTTTGCGTGCCACATTTCTTGAACCATCACTGTCTCCCACTAATAGCTCCTCTGTCGAGCTTCTACACATATTATTGGGAGATAGTTCTGTAACTTACACGGACTCGGTCGCGGATTTTCTTCTCGCTGTTATCAGGAAAAAACATCCTTCCTGACCCAATTTTTTTCGCCCGGTTTGGTTTTGGATGTCGAATTTCTCTTTCTTTTTTTGGTGATAGTGCTGCTTCATTGTTTAATTGTTAACTGTTTTAATGCCAATAAAGGTTTTGAAATTGATTGACAAATCATTACATTATTTTTAAGTCTCATTCTATGGTCAGATGACCAAATATTACTGTATACTAAAATATTAATTCTATTGAAATATATTCCTTACTTGTCCATATTGACCATAGCCACCGTATTGGCTACCTCGTCCACCAGCATATTGGCTGGCACTACCATACTGGCTGCCTCGTCCACCACCATATTGGCCGCCGCTACCATATTGGCTGCCTCGTCCACCACCATATTGGCTGCCACTACCATATTGGCTGCCGCTACCATATTGGCCGCCATGTCCACCACCATATTGGCTGCTGCCACCATATTGTCCACCGTAAGGACCCTGTTAAGAAAAAGTCTTCTATTAATTCTTTTGTCATCAGAGAGCCAAGTAGAAAGAAACAATTTTATTTACTTTTGTGAATGATGTAGATATGTTTAAGACACATCCACCTAGTAGCGAAAGTTGTGTTGAGAGGGGGCCAATGCTTGGCTAAAATGTGAGCACTCTGTTTACCCCTGCTAACTGGGCAAGAGGCACTTTTTCAAGTGGTGTTCCTATTATATTTAGCAGGGGGTGAGTAATTGTCCCTCTTCACCCCTGCGCAGTCGTTCTAGTGGCTGTTGCTGGTGGTCTGCCTTTTTTTTTTAGATTGTGAGCCCTTTGGGACAGGGAGCCATTTAATTTTATTATTATTACTATTTGCCTATAAACCACTTTGTGGACTTGGTGTTGAAAAGCGGTATATAAGTACCTATTGATTGATTGATTGATTGATTGATTGAATTCATATACTAATCTATAAGTAGATAGATTCTACTTAGATATTCCATAAGAATATCAGTGAGGGCAGAATAAGCTGAATATTTAGTATTTAAAAAAGTAGAAATACCCACTTATAACATTGATGGCTAAAGAATCATTTTGTTTTTGTTGACCATTACTAAAATAATGGCTGGTTTCTCTTGGCTTATATCCATTGTTTCCTTTGTGCACAGGGATGGCCTGGCATGTATCAGCACCACCACTGATATCCTATTCCCCTTCCTGACCTCACTCCACCTTCCTGGATCCACTCAGACTTGCACCAGCGAAATAGCTGGTGCAGGTCCACTTAGACCCATTGCAACATCAAAGAATTCCCACTGGGCGAGGGAACAAACATTCCTTTACCAGAGGAGACCTATGAAACATCCCCTTCCTCCGCAGGATGCAGTGCCTGCTCTGGTGGCACAGCTGCATCGGGGGGGGGAGGGGGGAGGAAGTTAGCTAGAATTGGGTTGCCTGCCTGCTAAATACTAAATATTTCAAACAATGTTTAGCACAGTTTCAAAATGTGCTCTGAACATTGTAGCGAAGGGCTCATATCACATCCCACCATCTAGGAGGTGCCTGCAAAAGTCATTCTAATCATATATACAGTGTACTGTATGTAGCATGTATTGCAGTGGTAATGATCTGCTGCAGGGAATGACTTCAGTCTTTCCTAGGCACAGTGTGAAAATGTTACAGTCACCGATAAAAGCAATCTGACAAGAGATAATGACAGGAGAGGAGGAAATGGTAGTACGTACTGGAGCTAATGTCAGATTTGTAGCAGTGGTAGATATTTAGGGGCAAAATCAAAATTGTATTGCCAGTAAGTGCTGAAATTAATGATGCTGATAAAGGGGTAATGAAAGAGTGAATCAAAATGAATGAGCATTAAGTTCCATCTGCTTTTCCAGAAGGTGGGTATATAGGCAGAAGATCAGAGTAAACATAGTAGAAGAAAATTATTACCTGTCCATATTGGTTACTTCCAGCATACGTACCCTTTAAATAAAATGACAGAAAAAGAAAAATTGAAGTATTCGTAAAACACTCTAACCCCAGTCTTGGGAAAGAAGCCACAGTTTATTACTATAACTGCATTGTAGATCGGTTAGTCAAATCTAGTAATAATTCCTGTGGACACATGATACATCTCCTACTTGGATATTACTTTAGGATTGAAAATTTCACATACAAGCACTCCCTTGTGTCCATGGGTCCCATATTCACAGTTTCACTTATCTGTGGTTCTCAAATTCCGACCCTCCCACCCACAGTTGTGCCCATGACTGTCTTCATTTACAAATATTTTGCAAAAGGAAATTTTTTTTCTTTGTTTCAATCTAGAACAGGAAGCAAACACTCATGGCTGCTAGAGCAGGGGTCACCCAACGTTTCAGTTCAAGGGCCCACATTGTATATTTTACACATTTTCGCTGGCCAAAAAAAATCAGGGCACAATCCTAATCTGGAGTTAGGCCGGCACAGTTAGGCCAGCAAAGTTTGGTCAGCACAAGGGTCACCGTAAAGTGTGTTTGGACCACTCTTGGAATCAGAGAGGCTAGCACACAGACGTGCGCTATCCTCCCTGACTCTGAGAGTGATCCAAATGTGCTTTATGGTGGCCCTTGTGTCCACCAAACTTTGCTGGCCTAATTTTGCTGCCTTAACTACAGGGTAGTATTGCGCTCTCAGTTTCATGAACGAACAAATGAAGGAACGAATGAATGAAATTGAAATGAATGGATAAGTTTTACTTGGATCTTTTTTGTAATCAGCATGTTATGATTCAAACAAAGGAGAAATGTGTCACAAAGAAGCAATGCCATGCTTAAACTGAGAAATGATATATAACGAATAAAAATGCCAAATATTTTAACTTGGATAAAATCTTGTGGCAGGCTGGATTTGGCCTGTGGGCCATGGTTGCTGGGGGAACTCTAGAAGAGGCAATAGTGAGAGCTAACAGGAAGTCTTCTGCTGTCCACTTCCTGTTAGTGTTCTCCCTGTTGCCTCCTCTAGTGTTCCTCTAGCACAGTGTTTCCCATCCTGGGGGGCATGACCCCACAGAACAACTTGAAACACTGAATTTCCCTTTATGGGCAGTGGCGACTGGCCGTGATGGTGGGACAGCAGTGATGGCACTTCCAGGTTTGTGCCAACAATGACAAAGTCCTTAAAAGGGGGTTTGGACTTACCAGGCTGCAACTGCAGCACCTAGAGATGCTGCAAAGCCTGGGTTTTTGCCACGGTTACTGGGTAAATCCAAGCCACCCCTTTTAAAACTTTGTTGTCTGCAGTGGCAGGACCCTGGAAGTTCAGTCACTGCCAAGTTGCCACCACCACCCATCACAGCCCACAAGGATTTAGTGGTTCCCCAACTTTGTGTTATGTGAAATGTTAGCAACTGAATGCGAAGTTCCTCCCAATCTAGATTTGGCAGTTTAAGAAGATGCCCATATGGTACGATTTTATAGAGTAAGACATGGCAACTTCTTGGAACTCAGTGAGACAGAACTTCACCTTCAGTGGCTATTATTCCTGGTAGGACCAGTGTAACTTCAAGAATTTTAACCACTGATATATGATTATATAAAACATCACACAGAACAGAATTTGCTATCACTGTAGTGAAGAGCAGCTACAGAAAGAAGCTCAAACATAGATGCAAACGGCTCGCATGTCCAGGTCATCCGCTTGTCACAACATACAAATTATAAACACAGCAGGCAATAAGAACTTACGGGAACACCACCTGGGCAAATACAACCTCCCTATAAAGAAAGCAGAAAATTAACAATGATTTCAGCTATAATAAAGAACAGTGTTTTTTTTTAACAGTTGAGGCAATGCCAGGGTCAGGTTGCTGAGAATCGTGGGGCAAAACTCTGCACTGGGCCCTTTACTGTGGACTGGGCGTCTGTGCCCTCCCAAGCTTACTGGCTGCAGGTGACAGCAACATCCAAAAATGGCACCTCCCAGCTGACACATGGGGAAAAATCTTCAGCAGCTGCAGCTCCTCCTTTCTCACCTCAGAGGATAAGGGGCAGAGGAGCCATCACTGTGTCCTATTCCTGTTTGCTGGTGGGAATGAACAATGGAAGGAAGAGCAGCTACTGTTGGTGATGAGTTCCTCCCCCAATGGTCAATGGGCATTCTCCCGAAGCCCCCCTGCAATTTTGCAAAGGCTTTTGGAGAAAGTTCTCCTGGCCGATGGGGAGAGTAGGAAGAGACACTGTCATGCACATCTCATGGCGAAGAGAGACTTATCAGGAAGCTCCTTCTTCTCCTAGCCTCTCCACTAGTCAAGGGGAGAACCCCCTCAAGGCCACAATGGAGCAGGAGCCTCTGGTGAATGTTTCCACTTAGAAGTGAGGTCCTGGGTCTAGTGACACAAGAATCTAGGCTGACCCACACATCCACTACCACTGGTAATGGCAAATTCAGAAGTTGGCCTGACCAGGTGCCCGGCCTGCCCACTCCTTGATGCTGCCCCTGTACTGAGGTACTCCAACATGGTTTATATTCAGTAGCTTTGGCCCTTCTTATTGGATGGGAATAAGGGTACTGCAGCAGACAGCTAGTGCTTTGCTTACCTGAGCACTGGATGGCCTGCCGCCAGAGGATGATGAGCCCTACATTTATAAAACAAGCAAGAGGGTTTTTTCATATTTTAAACTCTATGTCTATAAGGGCAAAGTACACATGCCAGGGAAATCAGAATTTGGTCTGATTTTTTTTCTATTTTATTTGTTAAATAGTGAGCAATGGGGTGGGGAACATGCCAAAAAAGGATGAAAATCATGCAAGTGGAAGGGTTTTTTTTCCTCCTACAAGTAGTGTGGGGTTGGATGCAATCTTACTTGTCCTGCTTAAAGCAGCTATCCTGCGCCAAATAAAAACCAGTTCAGTCTAAGGATCCTTTACAGTGGTATTCCTACAGTCCACTAAGTGTTGCAGGAGCCTGAGCTCCTGTGTAACGTGGCCCTTCCCCCTCGTCTACAGAGCCATTTGTGGCTCAAAGAGCAAAGCCTCCAAACTGCTTCTCTGAGCTGCAAATGGCTCTGAAGATGAGAGGGAGGGACCGCATGTAACATGTAGAGTTTTGCCCCCTTGTAGGTCCTGTAACATGCAGAGTTTTGCCCCCTTGTAGGAACGCTACTGATCTTTAGAAGCTCCTTTAGAACTGCTCCAGGCTCAGGCAAGAAGAAACCATGGTACTCATCACAACTGCCACACATAAAAATGCGGACACATCCAGTGCAGACGTGCTGGGCAAACATCTGGAAATCAGTTTTAGCTTCTCCAAATTACAACAGAAAGCAGTGCAATCTGAAAAGCCAGTTTGAGCAGAGGCCACAATAATGAAAGTGTATTGTGGGTGATGGTATATGTACAATATCACTTCCAAGCCTCTGAAAAAACTACCATTATGTCCAAATCTCAGAAATGCTACTATCGACACAGAATCTTTGTATCTTACCACTGCTGTTATTTATTACAGAACACTACTGGCAGACTCTGCTCCAGCCATGGTATAAAATAGAAAAGAAAGCAAGTTACAGTTTCTAAGGCAAATGTTGATCTATTTTTGCAAAGCCTGCTCAGATACTTGGCTCATCATCATGCTCAGCAATAGCACAGCTCCCCATACTTTCTATCTATGCTACGCATAACAAGCTGGGAGAGTCTCTATTCAGCCACGATAGCAATGCATTGTTCTTTACATTCTGTGGAATGCCATGAATTGCAGAGCTACCTCAGGGCCAAATGACAAGTGACCTTGAACTTGTCAAGCCTGACTACAGGCTCAACAAGGAGGTGCACTGGAAGCAATCTTTTCACACACAAAAACACTGAGGGGGTCTGAAACGTGATGTATGGTGGGATACTGGTGGTTGTTACTCTCCCTCACACTGTGTGGATAACTGTCTCCATGGAAACAGCTACCTGATGCAGGGCACAATCCTAACCTGGAGTTAGATTGGCACAGTTAGGCCAGCAAATTTGGCTGGCACAAGGGACACCATAACATATGTTTGGACCACTCTCCGAGTCAGAGAGGCCAACACACAGATATGCGCCATCCTCCCTAACTCTGAGAGGGTTCCAAACGCGCTTTATGGTGGCCTTGTGCCAGCCAAACTTTGCTGGCCTAACTGTGCCATGCCACCGTAGTCACTGAGGATGAACATACATGAATTTCAGTGCAAAAATGGCACTAGAAGAGGTTTTCACTTCTCCCCTCACCACCCAGCACAGTCCTAGATTGGATTAGGCCCCACACAGATTTGAGGTATAAAAGAACTGCTTCCAGTCCCCTTCCTTGTTGAGCCTGTCAATCAGTGGTGAACTAACATCACCTGTGGTTTGGCTGTCAACGGCCACTTCTGCCATTGGCCTGCTGAAGATGCATGATATAGCGATCACGTTGAAGCTAAGCAGGTCAGTATCTGAATTAGAAACTGCCTGGAAACCACATACAAGCTGCTTTGATCAATGGGTTCAGAAAAATGTGCAATAAATAAAAGGTTGAGAGACAGAGCTCAGAAGCAGCCACATTGTTCTTTCTAGTGAGCTGGTATTGGGGAAGCAAGCAAGTGGCAGATTGCTGCTTTGTTCAAATTTATTATGGCAAATGTGGCACAAATATTAACATTTTGAAGCAACATTGGCTACTAAATTGGCTTCCTGCCAAGGATCCCTGAAAAGAAACACATAAATGATATATTTCTGGGCTAGGGGCATCTTTACCTTCCCACTTGGAAACAGAGACCGATTTGTTTGTTTTCTTTCTGTATATTAGTTCCTTACCTGTCCAGCTGATGGGCTGCCTCCTGAGGAAGTGGAGTTCTGGAAAATATTAAGAATTGTTTGCTTGTCGTCTTAGGTGCTTTGAGCCAAACAATGTTTTTGAAGTTTTCATTAAAGAATAATTAAAATGTATATACACCAATCCAGTTAATGAACATATTCTTACCTTTCCCCCAGACTGACTGCCTACTGAGGAAGAGGAGTTCTGTAAAAGATTAGGAATCGATTGTTTCTGTTACACATGCGCTCTGCAGAATTGATAGTCTAATAGACTATAGACTACATAGATATAGACTATAGTCTATATCTTATAGACTATAGAATTGATAGATGTTATAACATGCCAACACCTTGATCCAGCAAAGGGGCCAAAGCATGAAGAAACAGGCTTCTGCAAATGTACCTTTAGCTGAATGAGGAGCTGTATATGTAAATAGGTGCTGTGCACACACAGTTCTTTCCCTAATCCTGCTGCTCACTGCATATTGCACTGGTCAAAAAAAATCAGCAATCCTGCTAATCAGCTGTCCGGAGACAGAGAAAGGTGAAGCTGGAATTAGTGAAGAGCTGACTGACATTCTGATTTTTCTAACAATGTCATGCATGCATTGGCCTGGTTACTGCACATGGCCGTAGTTACATTAGGGCTCTATAATATACATTTAGTCTGAACCAGTTTAATACTGATGGTTCCTTCTGAATAATCCTGATGTTTGCAAACTATTGAAAATTCCTTATCAGAGTCGCCTAATTTTAAAAAGATATCTACAGTTTACAGAGTTCTTTTCTCAATCATAGTTAAATAGGCTGGGACTGGTTTAAATTTATAGCAAGTACATTTAGACGGCAAAATATTATTTTACAGTTCTTTTTTCTCTTCTACTATATAACCCTTTGTGTGTACAATTAGAAAAAATAAACCAAAAACTCCTACCCATATGTAAGTGTATTTACCTGTCCATATCGGCTGCCACTGCTCTCACCACCATATGATCCACCCTGTCCAGAAAACAATAATTTCTTTTTAAAAAGATAGTTCCTTGTTGCAATTCCAAACTACCTTAAACTGCAATCCTATACAGGTGTCTGTCACTTAATGGCAGGGATATCTTCTATGATCCCTGTTGTAAACTTGTCAATATGTGGACATCCAGGAACATCTACTAGCAGAACGCGGTAGAGCGTCTATAAAGAGTCTATAGCAGGGTGGTCTATCAGCTGGTGGCTGCATGACCCCAGCATCACCCCACCTTGCACTTTGATGTCACCACCAATTACTTCCATGCTCTGAGTTGCCGAAGTCACTTGGACAGCTCAGTCAGCAGGAAGCTGGAATGGTATGGCAGGGAGATAGAAAAGCTAAGTGGGAGGAGGCAGTGGGTGGTGGCTACGGCAGAGCTTTTGAGGGCCACCAAAAAGGGCCTCCTGAGCCACATGCAGCCTGTGGGCCATGTGTTGGATCACCAAGGCCTATACTAGCATGTAATTGTAAGAACCTTGTGTTCAGAGTCATCTAGTGGATGAATGCAGTATAACTTCAATAGCTATAGCATGTAATTGAATGAAATTGATTAGCATGTAAGAACCTTGTGTTTTTGGAGGGCATTGTATATGTGATCAGTTGTTAGTTATAAAGTCACCAAGGGCACAATCCTAACCTTGAGTTAGGCTGGCACAAGTCACTTGCGCTGGCCTAGGAGTGTCGCAACTGCACGGTAAAGCCCATTTGCACCAGAGTCAGAGGCCGGCACATGTCAGGTTAGAATTGCTCCCTAAGTGATGCACACCTTTACATACTTACTTGGGTGTAAGCCCCACCAAATTCAGTGGGTCTTATTTCTGAGTTGATATGCATAGGATTGTACTGTTAGTTAAGCTACTGCAGTGCTACTTTCAGGAGAGGAAATAAACATATTTTATGTTTAGGAATACAACATATTACTATGGAACATGCATACAACATATTAGAAGTGTTTTTACCTGTCCATATTGGCTTCCACCACCATATGATCCACTCTGGCCACCCTGGGCAGAAAGTGTGTATTAATTCAGAAATTATTAACTTAACAAATTTGCCCTAAGCTATTTTCTATACTCAGTGGCATAATAAGTATTTATTTTATATCTCTACTACCATGCTCCATCTTACTATTTTAGATAGATGAAATGTTTTACCTGTCCATATTGGCTGCCACCACCATACGATCCACTCTGGCCACCCTGTGCAGAAAGTACGTATTAATTCAGAAATTATTAACAAATTTGCCCTAAGCTATTTTCTATACTCAGTGGCATAATAAGTATTTATTTTATATCTCTACTATCATGCTCTATCTTACTATTTTAGATAGATGAAATATTTTACCTGCCCGTATTGGCTGCCACCGTATGAACCACTCTGTCCACCCTGTACACACACAAAAAATAGATACATGAAAAAAACCACAGCTTTTTGCTGAAATACACACCTGCTTTAATGCAGCTGTATTAAGCTCCTTTTTTATCTTCAGCAACAGAAGAAGCATCATTCCTTCTAATCAAATTTGATATTAGCAGATGCCAATCAGTTTGGAAAGGAAACAAAGGGCGCAACCCTAACCAACTTTCCAGCACTGACTTAACTGTGCCAATGGGGCATGTGCTGCACCCTGCAGTGGAGTAGTAGTCACGAAGGCCTCCTCAAGGGAAGGGAATGTTTGTTCCCTTCAATAATAAAATATTTATTTCTGAATACTCAGGGATGTCTCTAGGTGTGCAGATTTGATTGTAAAAGAAAAAAATACTGGGGGGGGGAGACCCCCAAAAGAGTCCAACAAGGACCTGCGAACTTCCTACAGAATCTTGAGAACACTGAGCCATGGAGTGGTGAATCTGTCAGTTGGTGAAAAAAAAAGAAAGAAAATGGTCCAAGAGGATGAATTAAACTGTGGAAGCCCTTATCAGCTTATAATATCTTGTAAGAGGAATTAGGGCTGGGGAGATGCATGCCACATGGCTAAGAAACCGCCCTCCCTATGAGGAGCTTTCAGTCAGGAGGAAATGGAAAAAGATGACTTTCCTCTTTTCTACTCTCCAAAAATCTTTCTGCTCCAAGAAATAGCAAGAAAGCACTCAGGTTTGAAGAGGCAGTTTGTCACTATCTATACTAGTGCAGCAGGGACAGAAAAAGGTTTTCCTGTGAATTTCCAAGAGCACTGCAAGGCTCTGCTCCAGTTCGTCTGGAATCCTGAGTCGAGTCACTCCTTTTTGAGACTTGGCATAAACAGAAATATTTTATGGTGGGTCCCCACTTGGAAACCTTACAGTGCAATACTATGGACTTCTACTCAGAAATCAGACTCAATAACTTCAATGGAACTTACTTCCAGGGATGCGTCCATAGGCTTTCAGTCTTATTTTTACTTTAAATGTATTTTAGCACTTTATTTTATTATAAAAGAGTTTTACCTGTCCATATTGACTGCTGCCATATGAACCACTCTGTCCGCCCTGCACAGAAAACACAGTTATTACTACAAAACAGATTGTGGCTTGGGGCCAGAACACTTGAAGGACTGCTCTTAGCACATGCAACTTTTCATCTCCCAAAATCTTCAGTGTGGGGCCCTTTAGTGTCTTCTGCTGTTAACAGATGTTAACAACATGCGAAAGGGCCTTCTCTGTGGTGGTGCCCGGGTTATGGAAACCTCTCCCACAGAAGGTGGGGTTTGCCCGTTCTTTAACGGGGGTGCAATCCTAACCTGGAGTTAGGCTGGTATAGTTAAGCCAGCAAAGTTTGGCTGGCACAAGGGACACCATAAAGCATGTTTGGACCACTCTTGGAGACAGGGAGAATGGCACATGTTTGGGTGCTGGCCTCTCTGACCGAGAGTGGTCCAAACATGTCCCTTGTGCTGGTGAAACTTTGCTGGTTTAACTGTGCCAGCCTTACTCCAGGTTAGGATTGTGCTCTCAGTTCCAGTACTGGCTGAAAACCTTTTGTTTTGTGGTCTTTTCTGTCTTAGTTTCACTACTGGTGTTTCATTTGCTGGTTTCTGGATTTGAGTCGGGTGCCACTGTTTCATTCTTGATGCAATTATGCAATGTGAATGTTGCTTTGGCTTGACTTGTGAGCCATTTTGTGTGCCTTCTTAATGGGAGAGGAAAGCATGGATTATACATTTTATAAATGACATACAGCGCAATCCTAGCGTGCCCCTTGTGTTGACGCTACATCATAGTGTTGATGCAAGGAGCGGAGCGCCAATGTGGGAGTGCCGAGCAGCACCCCCGTGTCAGCACTCCGTCTCTGAAGCCAACACTACTCGTAGCATCGGCTTCAGAGCTCCAACGGAGAGTCTTCCTTGTGCCGACCAAAGACAGTCGGCACAAGGGATTCTCTGTCCTGTATCGGGACGGGGATTGGTGGGAGGGGGAAGGCGGGAGGCGGGACTTGGGCAGGACATGGGTGGGTTTGGGAGGTGGCCCCGATTTGGGCCGTGCTGTCTCCTCGGATTTGCGCCCTCTCTTTAGTGGGCATAGATCTGAGGAGCACATAGGGGAGTCTGGAACCTCCCCCACGGCAACGGAGCACCGTCGTATATGGCGCTGGCCCATCGGCCTCACCAGTCCGGCGCTGCTTAGGATTGCGCCCATAAATATATTAAAGATGTTTTTACCTGTCCATATTGATTGCTACCATATCCACTCTGTCCACCCTGTACAGAAAACAAGTGTTACTGTTTAAAAATTCTTTGTGGCTTTAATATTATATTACAGTAATATTTCTGCATCAAGCTACTTTCTGTAAGGAGCAGAATATGTATAAAATGTACTTTTATTTTATGTCTCTATTGATATACTACACATTACAATAATCATAATCATAATCATAATCATTAATATTATAATAAATATGTTAAGAGCTTTTACCTGTCCATATTGACTGCTGCCATATGAGCCACTCTGTCCACCCTATACAGAAAACAATTATTACTACCAAAAAATATTGATTGTTGCTGAAATAGCATTCAATGGATATATAGCTGCATTAAGCAATCTTTTTTGCTCACAGCCAAAACATGTGCAACA
>JAJKFI010000065.1:5846877-5864054 GCA_029204185.1 Lerista edwardsae
GGGGTGGGGTCAGGGATGGGACATATAAAGACCCGGGCACACATGTGAGTGGGGGTGGGATCAGGGATGGGACATATCAACACCCGGGCACACATGTGTGTGGGGGTGGGGTCAGGGATGGGACATATCAACACCCGGGCACACATGTGTGCGGGGGTGGGGTCAGGGATGGGACATATAAAGACCCGGGCACACATGTGTGTGGGGGTGGGGTCAGGGATGGGACATATAAAGACCCGGGCACACACGTGAGTGGGGGAGGGGTCAGGGATGGGACATATCAACACCGGGGCACACATGTGAGTGGGGGTGGGATCAGGGATGGGACATATCAAGACCCGGGCACACATGTGAGTGGGGGTGGGGTCAGGGATGGGACATATCAAGACCCGGGCACACATGTGAGGGGGTGGGGTCAGGGATGGGACATATCAACACCGGGGCACACATGTAAGTGGGGGTGGGGTCAGGAATGGGACATATCACACCGGGGCACACATGTGAGTGGGGGGCAGGGATGGGACATATAAACACCCGGGCCATCTGTATGCCTGGTGAGTCGGGGGGAGGGGGTCAGGGATGGCACCTATAAACACCCGGGCGAAGCCGGGTACATAAAAGCTAGTTAAATGATAAAGGAGAACTCTTAAGTAAGAGAGAACAAAGGAATATCCTTAATATAAACTGGTGGACAGAAATACAAATAAAATCAAGAGCTAGAGAAGATAAAAAGCCTGGCTTTTATGAAATAGAAACAGACTGATAAAACTATTTTTACAAGATAAAATACAAGATGTATGAATTTCTTTTGAAGATGAGAATGGAAGATGAAGTACAGTAGTTAAAGATTCAATGGTACAGTGGGCAAAAAAATTAGATATAGTATACCTTTGATAATTGGGAGCAAATGTGGAAAATAAATACAGTAATAAGATAACTAAAGTGTATTTGGAAGTAGGAATGATGTTTGATGTAAGAATATTATGTGTTTAAGAACGACAGAAAGTGAAAATATGCTGTAACTCATATGCTGTAATATGCTGTAATTGGATTGCTTTTGTGTTTAACCTGTGTACCCTTATACCTACTGTATGTTTTTTTCCATTATCTATCCTTACCCGTTTCTATAAATAAAACATAATTTTAAAAAAACCCATTTCATTTACATCCATTTTTGCTTTGTATGAATGGTTTTTACCTGTCCATACTGGCTACTGCCACCATACGACCCACTCTGTCCACCCTGCATAACAAAAACAGTTAATTAAAAAATATATATACAGTACATGTTTTTTCATTCCATGTCTCACTCAATCGGCATTAAACAACTTGCTACACTTTCAGGAGCAGAAATAAGCTCAATGCGGGTCCTTTCGGGCTGCTACACCATCGGAACCCACGTTCAGGTGGCACTGTGTGCTCTATGGGTGTTGCAAAAGGTGAGATGCATTCAACGTGACTGGGCTGCTGCCACACACTAGTGGCTCACCAATGAGTTCTGCACCAGTAAGGGAGGGGCGGTGGGGGGCAGGTGAAAAGTGGGACATGGGTGGAATGGGAGAAGGAGAGGGAGAGGATCAAGGCCAGGAAAGGGGTGGTATTGACAGAAGTGGTGCCACCAATATCCTAACCGCAGTCTGCCTTCCCAGGTTCACTTGTACTTGAACCAGCAATCACCAGCACAGGTCTGAATCAACCCATTTGGGCAATGGAAGCGTTCCCTTACCTGGAGGAAACCACCAGGACTGCCCCCCCCCCGAAGGATGCAGCATGTGCTCTGGTAGCAAGGCTGCATCAGCACAATGGGTGGGGGATTTGGTTAGGATTGGGCTGTATGTCTTTCCCTTATTTGCTGTGTCTCTACATATTATTAACATATTAAAATGTATTATATAATACGATACATACAGACTACATATTTAAAGTGTTCTTACCTGTCCAGGTTGGCTGCCACCACCATAGGATCCGCCCTGTATGGAAAACAGTTATTACTACCAAAAGATTGTGAAATATTTTATTACCTTAATAAATCTGCCCTAAGCTACACTCAGGAGCAGAAATAAGCATATATATTTTTCCATTTCCATTTTTGTTTTATATTCAGAGCTTTTACCTGCCCATATTGGCTGCCGCCATATGTTCCACTCTGTCCACCCTGCAGAGGAAACAATGATTAATTTAAAAGGAAAAAAAAAACATATTACCTGAATTTATCTGTTCTAAACTATTTTCCAGAAATGAACATAAAACTCTAAGTATGTCCATTTTTGCTTTATATTAATCATTTTTCCCTGTTCATACTGGCTGCTGCTCCAGCCATATGATACACATTATCTACCGTATATAAAAATTAGTTCTTGCTTTAAAAAAATTGCTTCTTGCTGAAATGCCTCACTGTCTGTGTATTTGTATTAAGCTACTGTCTATAAAGTAGAAATTTTTGGGTTTTTTTCCCCCAAAAATTTCTCATACAGTCAATCCTCTTTATATGCGACCTCGCTATCTACGACCTCACTTATCTGCAAGGGGCAGAATTGCTACTTTCCTCGTTAGCTGTGCCCCTGTCCTTGTTATCCACTGTTCAGAGACCTTTCAAGCAGTGATGTCATCCAGGTGCGCCAGGAACCAGAACGCCCGGATGATTGACAGCCCTCCGCCCCTATGGCGGAGGGCTGCCACGCCTCCCTGAGCCTAACAGCACCCAAATCGCTCCATTTCAGAGCGATTCGAGACGCGAGGGAGGGAGGGCGGGCCCAGGAGCCCAGGAGCAGCTTGCCCGTCCTCCGGAGAGGCGGCGCGGCCCGGGCCCGTCTGCAGAACTGGCGGAACGGCGTACCGGGCCGTTCCGCCTGGATGACGCCACTGCTTTCAAGTCTGTAGGGACCTTCAGAATGGCACCTGTGACCAGCACTGACTCCTTTAAAATCGCTGGCAGAAGCATCCACCAGCCATGTTTAAGGGGTCCTGGCTGGTTGCAGGTGCCATTCTGAAGATCCTTGCAGCCTCTGGAAGGGTCTCTGCAGCATTCAGAGAACTTTTGGCACTTCCTGCTGCACTCTGCCGACTTCCAAGAGGGTCCCTGTTGGATTCTTCTGATGGCAGATAAGGTACCCCTTGCACCAAACCCCATTGATCCCATAGGATCAATGATTCGTTATCTGCAAATTCACTATCCATGAGGATTTCCAGGAACCTAACCCTAGTGGATAATGAGGATTGACTGTATTTCCAACTATACATTATTTATACATGCATTATTTTGCATGTGTACTACACATTACAATAGTTTTTTACCTGTCCATATTGGCTGCTGCCACTGCCATAAGGTCTTCCAACCTATAACAATATGATGAAATATGAAAAATATCAAAAATATGATAAAATAGCTTAGTACCTTAAACAAATTTGCATCAAGCTACTTTTTACCTGCCCATATGGCCTGATGCCGCCGTACGATGCACCTCGTCCACCCTGCATGTAAAACAGTTAATTTTTTTATTATGCTTTGCTGAAATACTATATTCCTTTCATATCATTCTTAAGGGGAAAATGAGTATATTTTTGTTTATGTTAATATGTCCATGTGGACTACAGCCACCATATAGTCCACCTAAACAGAAAACAATTATTCCTTTTTTTTTTAAAGACCAAAATAAGAATCACATCCCTGTAAAATGCACTTTGCCCCTTTTGTGTTCCTCTGAAATATTTGTTTTTGGTGTCACCATTGCTGGAAAAATAATTAATAAGTGGTATAACCAATCCTAACTCATTGTGGTTCCCACACTATCACTTTTATTTTAATTCAGCAAAATTTCTACAAAATTAATTCCTACAAAATGCTTTGGCTGAAGCCAATTCATAACAAATTGGCACAATCACTTGGGAAACAGTATTACAGTACAATCCAAACACTGCCCTAGGCCAATGCAAGTCCCTTGTGTTGGCTCCCAAGTGTCATAAACGTGCCAAAAATCACATTCAGAGTGCAACCCTAACCTGGAGTTAGGCCAGCAAAGTTTGGCTGGCACAAAGGCCAACGTAAAGTGTGTTTAGACCACTCTCGGAGTCAGGGAGGATGGCACACGTCTTATGCTGGGCTCTCTGACTCAGAGAGTAGTCCGAACATACTTTATGGTGTCCCTTGTGCCAGCCAAACTTTGCTGGTCTAATTATGCCAGCCTAACTCCAGGTTAAGATTGCGCCCTCAAAGCTATTTGGTAGCTGGCTAGGCTAGTACAATGACATGTGATAGCCTAGCAGCACCAGGTTCATGTCAGGAAAGGATTAGTTTGTGCTGACCTGGGCAGGCCAGCGGAGGGGTTGGAGAGCGTGGTGGGAGGGCAGACTGGAGGCAGGAGGGGGCGTTTTTTGGTGGAGAGATTGACTGGGAGGTAGATGGTTACCCGCTAGGATTGGTCTGGAGTCTTCAGAAATCAATCTCCAGATGACTACTGAAAGCAATCCTGGAGATTGTAATAGGGCTTCCAGAAATTTCCAAGATTATATGGTGTTGGAACATCTCCAGGAACAGCTTAAGTCAATGTTGGCAATGCTAATTATACTACATATGACAACAGTGTCAAGAATCATGTATAAATGAAGTCACGGACAACAACCATTATATGCGAGTAAAGAATAATATAGTCACATATATAGTGTCATCAAGGCGATGAACATGAAATTGGGCGAACTCCGGAAGCTAGTGGAGGACAGGGAGGCCTGGTGTGCTGTGGTCCATGGGGTCGCGAAGAGTCGGACACGCCTTAGCAACTGAACAACAGCAACAACCAACAACAACAAAGAATGATAGTTACCTGTGCACCAGGGCAAAAGCAATCTGCCTGTAAAAATAGAAAAGCTTAGTTTGATATTTGGTTGTAAAAAGTCAGGTGAAATGCAGTATGCTTGCACATGAAATTTAACATTCTGTGAGGCAGATTATGGTGAAAGATTTGCTTGCCAAGTGCTACAGAAAGAAAACTTTCATCTGAGAAACGCAGTGGGCTTTCCAGCGACATTGCTTCAAGTCAGAAAAAGTGAGCGAACACAGGATGATGGGGAAGCAACCCGAATGGGTTCTGTGACAAAAACTCTGCACTTATAAATAAATGGGGGCAGGGGGTTAGTGCAGAATCAGCGATGTCTAGGTGTACAATTGCAGGCAGGTTTTTTTTTTCTTTGAATGGCTACAGCAATTCTGAGCCTTAATTCCATGTACCAATAAATGAAACCTTAATGTTTTTTCGCATTCGTGTATGTTCCTAGAATGTATCCACAGCATCATCCTGGATCTGATCACCTTGAATGCAAGAGAAAAGGAGCTGCATTGTCTCAGTACCAGCAAGAGATTGGTTGCCTTTAGACCCATAAAGATGGCCAAGAGGAATTGCAGAAAGTGAGACCGAGGGCACAGTCCTAACCTGGAGTTAGGCCAGCATAAGCTAAGCCAGCAAAATTTGGCCAGCACAAGGGCCACCGTAAAGTATGTTTGGATCACACTCAGAGTCAGAGAGGCCAGCACAGAGACGTGAGCCATCCTCCCTGACTCTGAGAGTAGTCCAAGCACACTTTATGGTGGCCCTTGTGCTGGCCAAACTTTGCTGGCTTAGTTTATGCCAGCCTAACTCCAATTTAGGATTTGAGAACTACTCAAAACTACTCTGAGAACTACTCTCAGAGTCAGAGAGGATGGCGCATGTCTGTGTGCTGGCCTCTCTGACTCCGAGAGTGGTCCAAACATACTTTACAGTGTCCTTTGTACCGGCCAAACTTTGCTGGCCTAACTGTGCCGGCCTAACTCCAGGTTAGGATTGTGCCCTGCAAACCATAAGAGGCTCAGACAGAGTTGGGAGGGCAGTCAGTTGTGGGAGGCTAAAGCAGAGCACTTGAAAGACAGAAACAAAAACTGAAGAGTTTTTGCTAGAAACAGTAATGTCAAGATTCAATGAAATGAACAATCTGCTTACCAGTTCATTTATATACACAGATGATCCATCCTATATATATATATTTAAAAAAACACCAAAAATTAAAAATCAGTTTCTGGATTTGGAGCTTATGCAAAATTCAGAGAAAGTGTGTCTTCAAGAAACACATCCCAATCTTAACCTAACTGACTGAGGAACTGCTTGTGTTTTTGTTAATGATTCCATGCTACCAAGGTTTTTGCAAAGAGTGTTGGTTTGTATTAAACTTTGAAATTAAAAGCAAAATCAATTTTGATAGATTGACTTGTTAGAATAGGATCCGCCCCCCACACCCAGGTACTTTTCTACATGCAAGATGGTTTTGAAAGAACTTGATGTCCCATCTGCATATTGTCCCATGAAGATTCTATCATGGACTTTTCTGACAGTTGCGTTGGTCTCAATTATGTCACATTTTCTGTATGACCAATGAAGTAATTCTTAAAATCCAATCCTAGGCATGTGTAGTCAGAAGTAAATCATATTATAGTCAATGGGGTTTACTCTTAGGTAAGTGTGGATAAGATTGCAGCCTTAATCTTAATAACAATAATTTGTGTGAAAAATGGGAAAATGCAATTCTTTGTGCTCAAGGCACTTTTGCATGACTCAGGAGTTCATCTTATAACCTAGAAACTTTTCCTTTGAAATTTCTAGTCCTCATGAGTGGAGTAATTTTTTTTAATTGTAGTGAGCGCTACTGGGTAAGGCATATATGATAGAGAGAGCTCACAGAACATCCTTGTACACAGGAAAAACAATGCTTCACCAGTGTTGTGGACGAGTCTCAAAATTCAAGTCGAGTCAGGTATCTCCAGCCCCCTCCCCCATGATTTGACTCATGGATGAGTCACTCAGCACACACCTGTGGCGACTCCACTCTAGATGAGTAGACTCAAGTCTTTTGGAGCTTTTTAAATTGGCAGCCAATTCACCGAGGGGAGGATTCAAACCTGCAGGCTTCATGATTCAAATCCAGCATTCTAACCACTATGCTACAGTGGCTTTCTAACTTTAGCTCCTTCTAGCTCTGACTTAGTATGGAGCTCTCCCCCCCACTTCTCTCCACTGGGTCTGCATTTAAAGGTAGATTTGGGTAAACATTGATGTTTGCCTGGAGATTCCCCCCTTGTTCTCTCCATCAGGTCTTCATTTAAAACAGGATTTGGACAAGCATCTCCAATGTTTGCATGGAGATTTTTTCTCCCCCCCCCCGCCCCTTCTCTACACTGGGTCTGCATTTAAAAGGGGATTTGGATGAATGGAGAGACCATTTGGCCAAAATACAGAAACATACTTACACGGTAGTAATTATTTTCACTGCTGGAAAAGCTTTCCCCCTGTAAACAGAACCAAATTATTTCATTACAGACTGTCAACATTAAAAGAAATTCCACTTTACTGCAAAGAGAAAGGTGTAAAATAACAGAGGCAAAATTGTGTAACTGTTTACAATTTCTCAGGTGTAAAACATTCAAATCAGTTATGAACAGTGATTTGGCAAACTTCTCCAAGTGGGCTCAGAATTCGCCTTGAAAAACAAATTGAGATTTTCTTCAAATCTCAAAAAATAACTTGGCTTATTCCAAGTCCAATTAGAGCTTGTCATGTTCCTGATGTCAGTTGGAATCACTATAAGTTCAATTCCTCCCCAGCTTCCTCAAAGAGCCTTGAACTCAACTCTTCCCACTCACCTGGGTGAGCACAAGTGCTTAGCACAATTTCCTGAGTGTAACTGCCTCAATCCTGATGGTATTTTGCAGTCAAGGTTTGAAACAGTATAAAGTCAGTGTCCTTACCTGGCCACCAGGTGTGAAGCTTCGCGATTGAGAAGTTTCATTCTGCAACAGAACATTCAGACAGAACATTACTTATTTTCCTTACAGGAGCAACAGGTTAAACAAAAACACACTATGGGGGAGTGGAAATTGTTAATTT
Source organism: Lerista edwardsae (assembly GCA_029204185.1). Lineage (NCBI taxonomy): Eukaryota > Metazoa > Chordata > Lepidosauria > Squamata > Scincidae > Lerista > Lerista edwardsae. The sequence goes on from JAJKFI010000065.1 coordinate 5,854,785, forward strand.
GTTTTCAGAACAATAAAAAGCCTATCGCAGCTGTCTCTGCAGAAAAATGCTGTATCCATGGATACTGAGAAGGTGGGCTAAGGGGCCTATCAATATGGGGTAAAGCAAGGCTTGCTAATGCACTCATGTTGGCATTATAACTATGTAGTATGTGGCACATGGCCAGGGCTGGCCTGTCCATGAAGCAAGAGATACGGCTCTTGACAACAGCGGCTGCTGGGGGGAGTGGCAGGATTCGGGGTGCCCAAGTTGCTTCCCTCCAGCCTGCCACAGACAGATTTGCTCTGATCTGTTTCCTTCTCTTGCTCTTTTCTTGCACAGAACTCCTGTTTCTTTTCCCTTGTCACGAGACTTCCTATTTTATTATTACATTGTTTTCCCTTTAATTAAGAGTGCAATCCTAACCTGGAGTTAGGCTGGTACAATTAAGCCAATCAAGTTTGGCCAACACCAGGGCAACTGTCAAGTATGTTTGGGCTACTCTCAGAGTCAGGGAGGATGGCACACATCTGTGTACTCGTCTCTCTGACTCTGAGCATGATCTAAACATACTTTACAGTATACCCTGTGCAGGCCAAACTTTGCTGGCCTAACTCTTCTGGCCTAACTCCAGGTTAAGATTGCGCTCTAAAACAGGAACCCCCACATGAGGAAGGAGCAGGGTTAAAGGGTCAAGAGTATTCTGCAAGGTAAGAGCAAGGTAAAAAGGGAAACAAATGGTGGTGTTTTTTTTAGGGTGTGCACATGAGCAGGTGTTTGCAGTGGCAGACCAGTGGCAGAATTGTGCAGTAGACCCAGTACCACTGACCCCATACATGGTTACTAGCACCTGAACAGGGTTAACCTGTCACCTAAATGATAACAATCAATAAGCGAGCAGATGACAGCCTATCATAAATGGAAGAATAAGGTACAGTTGTCTGTTTGGTTCAAATTACTCTATCAGTGGAGTTCTGTTTCATTTTAATGTTAACTTTTTTTTTTAAAGCTAGTTGGACCTCTAATAACATGTCTATAATATTACAGCCATTCAGTGTCAAAATCCAAGGACACAGATATGCTTACTTTTTCACTTCGAATCTTTCTTGTTCGAGAATGGGATGTAGTCTGGGAGAAAAGTAAAGTAAGCTAAGCATTAATTTTAGGTACTGCCAGGGAAAGGAGAAGAAAGTGAGAGTGAGTCCCATGAGAAGGCAGGCTGACAAAGAGGAGCAGCACCTAGTGGTTAGCATGACTGCACCTTATCCAGTTTATCTCTTTACTGGACCAGCAGCTGAACGTGGAAAAATTTTGGAAGTCTGTATCCACTGCACCATCCCAAAGTACAGAAAACAGGCAGAGAGGGACTATCTGGGGGAAGCCTCCCTTCCAGGACAGCACTGAACCCCAAGGGTTCTTATTAAAAATCAAATCCATCTATAGGGTAAAGAGATGTGACAATCCACAATTTCCCATGAGCATGGACTAGGCAGACAAACAGTCAAAATGAAACTAGCTTACTAATAATATAAATGAAAAGGGAATGGAAAAGTGGCTGGAATGCACAAAGATTTGATCAAATGGAGAAAGTAACCATTAACACCCAGCAAATGGAGCTGGGATGCTACTCAAAGATACTCCTGCCCCCCCCCACGCTTAGCCAAGTTAAACTAGTGGGGTTTTTTTTGCAAATTGACTTACAGCCCTTCCTCCAAGGAGCTCAGGGTGATATACTGTACATAGTTCCATTCCTCCTCCAACAACAACCACTACACCCAAACTGTGTAAAAGGAAGAGAGAATCGAGAACCTAGCACCTGAGAACTTGGTCTCCTGTGCATCAGTGACCTATATAGACCCAGAGAGTACAGGTATTGTCCTTCTTATCAGCCTAAGATGTAGAGTTCCATGCCTGGGATGGGAGGGTGGAGGCTGGGGGTACTACACGCCACCACTCAGGATCAAGACTCTAGTTATAGCAATGGGTATTGCTGCTTACTTGTTTTTCTTGCATCTTTCTGATGAAGGCATTAAATGCATCCTGAAGGGAGAAACAAAACATAAACCCAGGTGAACTGGTGCTGGGCCAGTCCTCTGCACCCTTGCTTTATACATATTCTCTCTTAGAAGCATATTTGGGGAGTATCCTACATGATGTAAAAGTGAGGCAACTTACTTGAACAGCTCCTACATCTCTTTTGCGAATGCACTTTGTTGAGCCCTGTTAAAATAGCATGTGGAATGACATAAAATTAAATGGAAACAGAAAGCTTGTCAATACTTTACGCCAAGTCAGCATATCTTGCAAGATTTATCAAATGTAGCCAACTAGCCAGATGCTTGACACCCTCCAACCACAATTTTTTGCAGACTCAGGCAGGCAGCAAAAACAGGATGTTTATCAGCTCATCTGCTGGACTACAACCAGTGACGGGATCTGGGAATGAGGAAGCAGAACGCTGGGCGGGACTTACGCGTGATTGGCTGCCCGTCTGTTCCGTTCCGCGGCTGCCCTGGCCTCGGCGGGGCGCCTGCTCACCAGGGGGGACAGGTGGTGGGTGCGCAGGATGCCTGGGCAAGCAGCGGTGGGGCGTGCCAACCGGGGGCAGCCCCCCCGAGGCCAGGACAGGCGGCGGAATGGAACAGATGGGCTGCCAATCACGCAAAAGTCCCACCCAGCGTTCCGCTTCCTCATTCCCAGATCCCATCACTGACTACACCGCATGGTTGGAAGGCCCCAATTGGTCTGAAGGCTGTGTGCTCCCAGTGGTGCTGCACAGACCAACTGCTGGTGGGTCTCTTTCTGCTGATGTAGAAGACAAACAGAGTGGGAATGGGGTGGGGATCACCAGCAGCATCTGCTATGTCCGAACCCCAATCTCAGGGCCTGACACCCACACCCACACCCCCAGCTGGCTCCTTAAATCTACATCAGCAAAACAAGGAAGTCCAGTCTTGCGGGCTTTTAGAATTCTAATTGCACAGCATCACCCTCAGTCCTGAAAAGATTGTTCAGGATAATAATAACAACAAGATAGCAATAACAACAGGATAATAAGTGCTTAAAAAGGGATTATAAAAACCTTTAATAAATTATGGCCCCCATTTCTCAAGGATATGACTACAGTGGGCCCTCAGTATCTGAGCGGGATCTGCTCCAGGACTCCCCATGGATACCGAATTTTGAGGATAGTGAAATCTATGGGGGAGGGAGGGCAGTCCTGCCGGTGAACCAGAAGTGCCTTTCAGAAGCCTTCAGGAGGTCATCTGAGGCATGAGGAGGCTGTGAGCAGCTGCCACACACCTCAGAAGGCCGCCCAGACTTAACCGGAAGGCACTTCCAGTCATCGTGTCCAGGAAGTCCTCTGAGGCCCTCCAGCACAGGTTCTTGATCTGCGTGGAATCCGTTCCACAGATTCAGAGCCTGCAGATGATGGCCTACTCTATTCTTAGAGGCACCATATTTCAAGACAAACTGAATTAGCACCAGACATACTAAGGACAAAGGACAATGTTACTACAGAAGGACTACTTACTGTTCTGCAATTGTAACCTCCAGAGTTCTGTGAGCCGGAGCCCTGGCAAGGGAAAAAGGACACTCAATTACTTCCTCAGGCTTTTCAAGCATAATTGTCTAAGCCTGGAACAGAAGTCCAAACATAGGAAATGCTAAGGCAATGTCAAAAAAGCTAGGGATGGCTCAGGAGGGAGACAATGAGCAATTGAGAGGGTTGAAGCTGATTTGATAGAAATAACTTTTTTAAAAAATGCTACTTTATGTCTCCATCCTCAGAACCATTACGAAATATGAGGTGGTTTTCTGAGGTGGTAGAATTCTGTACTATTTCAGATTGCAGATGAAAGTGCAGGCTTATAAAAATGCTCTTCTGTAGGAAAAACTCCTTGCACGTAAGTAAACTAGCAAATCATAGTGAAAACTATGCTATAACATAATGCTATACCCAGTTTGCTGAGGTGTGTGAGAGTGTGTGTGTGTGTGTGACAACTCCCAGGTTGGGAAACACTTTTCTAACCAGTGTCAATGGTTCAATATCAGTAAGGGGAATTCTAGCATGATGTGTCACTTTCCATGGTGGAAAGCAGGCCGGGAGGCAATTTATTTGGCTGTGTAGAAACATTTTGTATTGTACATACGCACTATTTAAGTAGACTGCACAACTATATTTGGTGCACAGACATACAATTATTCTGTATATGCATAACCAAATTTAAATCTGAGTTACTGTCAATATTCAGTTTAGTTTAAAGCGATGCTTTCAGCATTAGTGATACATAATGATAATCAATTATGGTAATCAATAAGGCTACAATCCTATGCACACCTACATGGAAGTGAGCACCTGAATGTACACATTGGGAGTTACTTCTTAGTGAATATGCACAGGATAGCGCTGTTACGGTCTTTGCTAGAGGAAGGACATGAGAAAAAGAAACATTAAAAGAGATGATAAAAAATGAGACTGCTCACCTGGCCATAGTTCTGTCCACCTTGGTAACCCTGTGCAAAATAACAGAAATTAATCACTTTGTTATACGTCACTCACTGTTACTGATCCCAAGGACATATTGCTGGATTATTGGTGGCTGGGTCACACATGCACATGTAATTTCATTTCTCATAATTTGATGATTCCATAGTGAAATCACCATCATACATGATCACTTACACTAAAGTTATACGATAAACTAGCCTGTATGAATCAGTGTATAGTTTTTAGACATACTTTAATTCTTAAATTCTTCAAGTGTTGCACAGGGTGCTCCAAAAACATGCAGACCTAACATTTTTGCATGAAAATGGTAGACTGCAGAGGGCAGTAATGGCTAAGATTTCAGAGCACTCAATGTAAAACAAATAAGATGTGGGTAAAGATAGCCGGGCAGTTGCTTCTACAGCCCATCACCGCAGCAGGTTCTGTGGAGAGCCTTCACCACTGCTGCACTGCAACAAATAATCTTGTGGCACTGAATCTGGCCCACTGGCTGGAGTTTGGAGGCCCCCGGCTTAGAGGAAGAAATTGACAAGATGAACTGAGCACCAGAGAAAGAGCACTTACCTGGCCATAGTTCTGATTGCCTTGGAATCCCTGCAAAGAAATATATTTTTCCTTATCCATAATATCAATGCAGTTAACATTATTGAGTATATAGGCCTTATTAATAGCGAGACATGCATTAGTTGGCTTTAGAAAAGATTATTTTCTGCAGTTTGAGGCACACTGATCTAACTCAGCATTTCTCAAACTGTGGGTCGGAGCCCACTTGGTGGGTCATGACCTGATATCTGGTGGGTCCCGCAGAGTCTCGAATGAAAACACAGATAATAGGAAAAAACAGGTAATGGTGGGTCATGACCTGATTTGTGGTAGGTCCTGCAGAGCCTCCAATGAAAACATGGGTGATGGAAAGATCAGATAACTAATTACCTCAAGCCCTGAGGCTATTCAAAAATCAGATAGATACTGCATTGAGCACCTGCAGTTGCAAGAAGCTGAGCTCCCACAGTTTGCAAGCTTGTGTAAATGTAATTGCTTCAGCATCCTTTTTCTGGGGTTTTTTTTTTCCATGTCCATCAATGCCAGGTAGTGGGGGCAGGTGAAGGCTGGGTCACTTAATTAAGTGCTTAAGTTGCTTAAGCCTACTTAAGGCTACTCATATGAGCTGCCTCATTATGAGAAATGGATCAGGGTTTTTAAAAATAAATAAATATTACTTATAAATAAATACACAATATTATTTCTTTCTAGATCACCTTTTTGAAAAAAAAAAAGTATTGTAACGATAGGGAGGCCTGATAGTGTATCATTTTAAAAAGTGGGTCTTCCAGTGCTAAAAAGTTTGATCTATTCAATATTCACAGATCTCTTCTATGATCTATTCATAGATCAAAACTGATCTATTCAATATTCATAGCCTCTGCGACTAATTTCTTCTTTAAAAATCACATTCTTAGCAGATGTGACAGAGCATAATCCACTGGGAAGTTATGATGTACGAGTCTACTGAAACAATGCAAGCTGCAAGCTGCAAGCTGCAAAGACATATAGTAGTTTTCTTCTGCAACTTCTGTTTCAGTGAGGCTTGGACAGAAGGCAGTTACCCCCCCCCCAAAGAAGAAATACAGTAAAATAAAGAACAACTTACTGGTCTGCTGCCAGCACCTGATGGGTATGATCCACCCTGCAGGAAAGACAAACAAAATAAAATCCTCAGCCAATTATGTTTTTCGAATATGATTCCTGCCTACATCCAAGAGGGTCATCCCACTAAAAATATTGTTTTGTTCAATATTGGTTTAGGTTCAGCTGTGACTAAATTCTTTTTCCATTCAGTTTCAGTTCCCAAGTTTGGTAACCAACTTAACCTGCTCATCTTTTATATCTATGAGAGGCAAGAACATAGAAAAGAAAATAGAAAAGTACCTGTGGACAGTTGCTGCTGCTCAGTATTTTACCAGAATAACTGCCCTGTAAGAGAAAACATGTTTTAAAGTTATTACATGCATGGCATTTATAGTACAGGTGCGCCCCGGTATCCACTGATTTGGTATCCATGGATACCATGTATGCTGAGATGCTATTAAAAAGATAGGGGAACATTAAATAAATCTCTTTTTGTACCTTGTTGAAGCAAAACCACTGACATTCCCCTATCTTTAAAAAGGTGTCCCCAGTATCCATGGTTTCAGGTATCCACGGGGGAGGCCAGGAATGGAACCCCAGCAGATATTGGGGCATGCCTGTACTATAATTTTATTATGCAACTTTGTAAGCCACCTTGGGCATTTGCTTTGGCATGGGAAAGGCCAAAGGTTATAAATTCTTCTTCCAAAAATAATAATACTTTGCATAGTTCATTAAGTAAGGCATCTGCAGAATTGCAATTAACATCCTGATGTCTTAAACCAAGTGAAATTCTACATATTCTGGTGAAAGAGACGTACCGTGCCACAAGGATTTCGGCCTCCTTGAGGATACGGACCACCCTGTGGAGAATAAGATTAAAATTATTAAATTTTAAAATTATTAAATTTTAAATGGGTCACAAATCATTAAAATTATAATGACCCATTATGGTCATTCCTGTTTTAAGAGTTTTTAGAAATAAAAGATAAATTCAGAGGGCAGGGGCATGGTGAGATTGTTGGTGAGCTGCACCCTGTCAGCCACTAGAGGGCATGAGTACATTAGGAAAACATGTGCAGCCAGGTTCTACAAGAGGTTAGTTGACCTTCTCAAGTTGCACCAAGGGAAGGTGGATGGATGCCTTTTCTTCTCAGCATAGTGTTCCACTTTCCTTCATGCCTTTATCACTAACAACCATATCAACCATACTGACAAAAGCTAAGCCTCTCACTGTCCATATTTAGCTAAAATAGAGCTGGTTTTCAGTGCCGTGTTCCAGAGAAAATTCTTCACTCTAACTGTCCTGATTTTAAGAGAGCATTGTTTCTCCGTTTTTCCCCCTCACTGCCCAGGTTAGCAAAGGCAGCATGAAGAACCTGCCAGCACCTACTCAAGTTGTATATCACCCACTGCATTCTGATCTAGATTACATTGTGGTGATGCAAAGTACTGTAATTGTTGATCTCATGCAAGTTCTCAATGGGGCAAGCAAAGCAACTGACATGAAACATATCAGTTAAAAGGAAAATGCTGATTTCCCCCCCCCATTAACTTTCCTCCTAAAACGTTAATACTAAATGCAAATTAGGATCAACCCCACATGTCACATTAAACATATCATTAGAGCTGGCATTTTTCCTTATTAAGTAGGCACCACCTAAAGGTAAAGGTTTCCCCACAACCGAATGGTCTAGTCGTGACCGACTGTAGGGGGCGGTGCTCATCTCCGTTTCAAAGCCTGTAGCGCCTGCAGTTTTGTCCTAGGACAAGCTTCCATGGTCATGTGGCTGGCATGACTTTACGCCGTAGCGCACGGAACACCGTTACCTTCCCACCGAAGTGGTCCCTATTTATCTACTTGCATTTAGGTGCTTTCAAACTGCTAGGTTGGCAAGAGCTGGGACAAGCTACGAGAGCTCACTCCGTCGTGCAGTCTTGAACTCCCAACCTTCCGGTCGGAAAGTCCAGCAGCAGTGGTTTAACCCGCTGCGCCACTACATCAGGCACCACCTAGAGCTACTCTATATCAGGATTGCAGCACAGGGAACGGGGGATTTAACCTTAGTCCATTCTTGAACCAGACCAATCCCTCCCATATGAGTTATATGAGTCCGGAGGAAAGCTTCCATTGGCACCAATGCAAGGCAAATAACAGACATGGGGAAGACTTGGATCTGGTCACCAATCACAGAGATGTCACTGACTCTTGTGCTGACTCTTACTGGTCTCTGGGCAAATGGGAAAACTGTATTCTTTACATTAGGCCACACTATCAGAGGGAAAAGCACTTCTATGGTTACTCCCATAACTTTATGGTTACTCCCACCCCTGAAAGGGAAACAATGCACAAGAAACATATTATTTTCATGTAATCTGGAACTTCTTGAAATGGCAAACTATGCAGCATTTTTTTTTTATTTGAGTGAAATAAGTTGAACAATTGGAAGATAGAAAGCATACATACCTGGCCACCTCCAAAACCTTGCTGGGATGATCCACCCTGGAAGGGAAACCATGAAAATATTAGTTTTTCTGAAAACTGAAACACTTTATTACTAGAATAAGAAAGTGGGTTGAACTATAGAGAGATGGAAAGCAAGCATAAATACCTGGCCACCTCCGTAACCTGGCTGGTACGATCCACCCTGGAAGAGAAACCATGAAGAAGCAATATTAGTTTTCTTGCAAACTTAGACTTTCTCAAAAGGACAAAATATACAGCATTTTTTGATTTGGGTGAAGTTGATTGAACTATAGGAAGATGGAAAGCAAACATAAATACCTGGCCACCTCCGTAACCTGGCTGGTAAGATCCACCCTGGAAGGGAAACGATGAAAATCTTAGTTTTTCTGTAAACTGAAACATTCTCCAATTGAAAACTATGCAGCTTTTTTTAATTCCAGTAAAGTGGATTGAATAACAGAGAGATGGAAATAATAAATACCTGGCCGCCTCCGTAACCCTGCTGGGATGATCCACCCTGGAAGGGAAACAATGAAATATTAGTTTTCTTGCAAACTGAGACTTTCTCAAGAGGACAAAATATATAGCATTTTTTATTCTAGTGAAGTAGGTTGAACTATAGGGAGATGGGAAGAATAAATACCTGGCTGCCTCCATATCCTTGCTGGGATGATCCACCCTG
>JAJKFI010000065.1:5866043-5884943 GCA_029204185.1 Lerista edwardsae
GGGTAACAAAATAGATGCACCTTTAGTATGTTTTTAAAAGCAACTAAGGGGGATCTCTTTTGCCCCCCAAGGCAAGGTATTTCACATCCATCACAGTTGAGACTCTGCATTACATGCACAGCAATCAAGCTTTGGTCGTATTTTTAGTAGGAAACCTTTACCTAGCTATTTTCAGAACTTTGCAAAGATAACAATCCACCCTGTTGTCAAAATAATTAACAAAAAGCATATATTTTGTATGTGTAAAGGTACCCGAGCGTACGAAAAGTGGTATAGAAATTATTTAAATAAATAAATGGAGATGGCTAGAAATGCATATACTATATGAACTTTCAAGTACTGGCAGATGTGTGCTTGTTTACAAACAATCAATTAAGTCAAAATACTGTGTACAGAATGGGCATTTCTGATGAACTGTTGGAAACCCAGAAAGTAGTTTTAACAGCGGTGTCTCAAACCCAGTAAGAAAGGCTGAAGCTCTTTATGTACGTGAGCAAGGTAGTATATGTATTAATATTCTGCCTCTGGCATCCAGATATATAATCACTTTGGCACAGTTCCAAAGCAAAAGGCTCCTTTTGAAATCAGGTAGTGGCCCATCACATAGTTAGTAAAGGGAAATGCTGGCCAAACAGAGCACAGTGTTGAAGAAACATAAGAGGCACAGGAGTATCAGCCTTTAAATCACTGCACAGGGAGTGCTATTTACGTAGTGGTGCTATACCAGTATTTTTGTTCCCTGTTAAAAATTTGTAATACAATTTCATTGGGAAAAAATATCCGGTGAGTAATTTCTCAGGCACATAATGTACAGGTGGTTTTCCCATCCGCTGATCTGGCTCAGCGCAGATCCACCACCGCAGAAGAGAAGGGCTCTTTAAGTTAAACAAATGCATTAATTAGCAGTAAGTGTTTTTGAAAAGCCTCTCTTACCATGGCAACACTGGCTGCAAGTTGCAAGCTCACTACTGGTGGCTCCAGGGATTTAGAGCAGTTAATACCCATTAGCTCTGAGGTAAGACCTCCTCCCTCAACCCAGGAAGTATGATTAATCGCTTCCATTTTTTTGCTTTGCTCCAGAGTTATCTCAGAGCTAATGGATACAAATATGCTCTAAGCCCCTGGAGAATGGCTACAACAGCATTGCTGTGGTAAGAGAAGTTTTTTTTTTTAATGCTACTTTTTTTTAATAGCATTTGTTTGGTTTGTTTAAAGGGATTTCACTTAACACATTTTTTTGGCATCCTCAAGGGTTTCTGGAACCCTTGTGGATAAAAAGGCTCCACCTGTATTAACTAAAATATACTAGTAGAATTTTAGATTTTGTTTTTTGTTTTGGTTAAAAACAGAAGCTCAACTTTGAACAAGGGCTTCAATCTAGGGCTTCTCAAGTTCAGCAAAGGGCTGCTGCCTGCGCAACAATTTCTCATGTCACTTGACAACACTGATCACTCCTCAGGGTAGGAGGGGCTGCCTAGAATCAGCTCCTGCAGTAGGTGATCAGCACTTTTGACGCATCCACCAGTAGAATCCACCAGTAGTGAGCTTGCAACTTGCAAAGCATTTTGCCCTACAGCATCCTTTTGCTGGACTGAATTCAGATGTGTGAGTCACAAATCTAAATCCATGCATTAGTGGATTTCCCATTAGTGTTTCAGCTATTAACATCCATGCTAGAAACGAGCCTTTCAGAACATAGAAAACTAAAACTTACCTGTATACAAGAATTGCCATCAAGTACATAACCCTGAGGGGGGAAAAACAATCAAAGTCATTATTCGAAAGACTGGCAATTGATTTTTACCCAAGTGTGGCTATAATGGTGATTGCACAGCAGTGCTCCTCCCACCCCATGTAGCAACTTGTTTAACCCTCGATGCACATAACCAAATCTGCCCTGTCAATTTTGAAAACCACCAAAAATTGGATCACGATCCACTGGCGGGTCCCGGGCCCACAGTTTGAGAACTACTGAATCAGGAAAAACAAAGAAATCTCTCTTCACAATTAAAGGATATGGCACAACGTTAGCACATTGTTCTGTTGCTGATCTGCCACAACATTCTTCTGCAAAACTGTGAGAAATTATTCTTACCTGACCACACCTTGAGGCAGAGCTCCCACTGCTACCAACTGAAACAGAGGTAGAGGCTCCACTGCTGCTCACTGAAACAGATGTTCCACTGCCGCCAAACGGAGCAGAGGATCCCCTGCCACCAAACGTTGTAGTGGATCCACCCTGTTAAGAAAAGAGAAAAAAGCCCAACTGATCATTTTCTTTATTTTTGTTCAAAAACCACTTCTCTGTAAATATTGGTTTGAAAAGGGCACAATCATATATGTACAAAGGAAAGGGGGAGAACATTGATTTTTCAAATGCTGAGAGTAATGCTCTTATCTTAAAGCCACAGGGAGTTTCTTTAAAACTGTATAAAAGTATACAATCATTCCATTCAGGAAGCACCGTGAGTGCTCAATCCTAACCTGGAGTTAGGCCGGCACAGTGAGGCCAGCAAAGTTTGGCCAGCACAAGCAACACCATAAAATGGGTTTGGACTATTCTCAGAGTCAGAGAGGCCAGCACACAGACGTGCGCCATCCTCCCTGACTCCGAGAGTGATCCAAATGTGCTTTATGGTGGCCCTTGTGCCAGCCAAACTTTGCTGGCCTAACTGTGCCGGCCTAACTCCAGGTTAGGATTGTGCCCCAAGTATGCTTGTCTCATCCCTATCCATCTAGAAGCAATTACAGATATTAAACCAGACTCTGCATGCATATCTCTAAATAGAAGAGTATTCGTGCTTGCAAACAGATGCTCTGCATGTGGTTCCTCTCACTAATTCAGGCTGCATGTAAGATGAACCCCTCTTCAAAAGCAGTAATCCCACCACTGTTTAGAGGAACAAAGCAGGGGTGGTTTTAATCTCACATATTCCCTCCAAGCTGAGAGGCAGATCAATACAGCTAATGCTCTTTGAAGAGGGATTATAGGCCCAGCCCCAGCAACTGGGGAAGCACACATGTGCACTGAGGTCTTTGTGTAGGAAAAGATTGCTGTTATGAAGAAAGTAGAGCATTGGGAGTGTTCCTTCTTTGCCTCTCCCAGAAACTAGGGTAATGCGGGCATGGGAAGAAGCTGTTTCACAGTTCCTCCCTTAAGAGTCGGGGCTTCTGACACTACCTGGACAGCATGGGCTCATTCTGTGACATCACCTATGAATACATACTGGTGTGACCTTGATATTTGCGGATACCAGGGCCCAAGTTTTAAAGGCATTTAAACCAAAAAAAAGGCATGAAAATCTGGGCTCCTACTATTGCATAGCAAATAGTAGCATCAAACCCTATTGTTAGGGCTGAAAGACCCACATATGGGTTGGCAGAGGTTCCTTGCTGGAGACTTGGAAAAGGCACGGTTTTATCTCACAATGGTAGGAGACCCAATTTTTGTGCTTTTTAAAAATAAAAATAACTTTAAAACTTAGAGCCTAGTATCCGCTGGTGTCCGCAATAACTAAAATCTGTGGATGTCGGATCTGTGAATACTGGGGTCCAATTGTAGTAATATCAGAAAGAGCCCCATAATCCAATTCGAACTAGTAGAACTTATATCCAGGTATGTCTAATGCAAGCAGATAATTTACCTGAGATCCATATGATCCACTGCTCTGTGATGTAGAAGACTGTGTAATCTATAAAACAAAAAAATGAACACACAGAAGTTGGCTACTTCAGTGCATGAAAATCACAGGGTGTACCATGTTAACATGTTTTCTTTTATATGAGAATGGTGTGACCAGAAATAGAAGTGGAAAGGGGGACCCCTAATTGTTTTTAATTGATCAATATGTATCTCTCCAAACAGAGAGGAAAAAAGCCTAATGACAGTGGAGGAGGCAGAAAATTATTCTGGGAATTTCAGATGTCTCTCCTGGGATCCTTTCTTCCAAAAAGCTACTTCTAACTAGCAAGACTCATGTTCCATGTAAAGTATCTTTTTTCTTTCTTAGAAAAAGAGTTCCCAACCAATATGTAGCACAATGTCCCAATTTAAGCAGCCTAGTGTTGTTTTGCAAGTACTGCAGGATCCAGGCAAGCCAAAGACGTTTTAACCCCGTCTTCCTCCATAGCATAGCCTGTGTATGTATGTATGTTTATTTGGGGAGCATTTCCATTTTTATGGGAAGAATTTTGTTGGCGTATACAGTGGGCTTACTGGCATTGAAGGCATTAAAAATGGAACTTCCAGTTTTTGCTGAAAATCAGTCGTAGTGGTGTTTTTTTTATGTAAACGACCATTCTGAGGCCTGTCAAGGTTATGGGTGAATGCATAGCTCCAGTTGCCTTTGAAGACTTCAGGTTGGGCTGAATCTGAGGGACCTGAGTTGAGCCAAATCCATGGATATAAAATTTGCAGACAATTAGGCTCAATCTGTAGTTATACAGGATTACTGACAGCGTGACAGTATCTAAACCTACCTTTTGGCCAGGACATGTCCCTTGTGGTGGCCTCCGACTGTTTCAAACACCCCATAATGCACGTGTGCCCTGGTTTGTGAATAGATAGCTGGCCTCACAACACCCACTCCTGGGTGAAAGTAAGGCCACAGGGACTCAGGGAGGGTGGGGGGAGGTGGAATGGGGAGGGGGGGAGTCGGGGAACAGGCAGGCCCATGGGTAGCCCAGCCCAGGGAGGGGGGATGGAGATAGGATTCAGCCTTTGGACCAGATCCTAACCTCCAACCCTGGCCCAGGAGGCCCCAATTCAGCCACCAAAACAGGTTTCTGCTGCATCATTTCTTCTAAGCTTTATATTAAGATTACAATTTTTAATCAGTCATATTTGGATGGATCTTCCTTCAGGCTTATTCATCACTTTATGACTGCAAGATCAGGTGTAGGCTTATATATGTAAATGAGCAATCACAGACCTGACACCACAGATAAAGTTGATGTGACCTAATGTTGTCCCAAATGCTATACGGTACTATACTTTTCAACTGACTTTGAACTTTTCAACTGACTTTTCAACTGACCCGCTCACTTCAAGCCTTGGACACTCGAATTATGTGGGACACAGTGATACATAAGTTGTGTGAACCAGTCATTAGGCACATATGTCCTAATGGCATGTCTGGATAAAACGGCAACACAGAACATGTTCTCCTCTAGTCAGCGCTTCAACCAAATAATTTTATCTGGTCTAGAGATGCAACAATCCACTTACCACTTTACAGGCTTGGCTGTTGTAGGAGGAGGAGGTCTGTAAAGGCAAAAGAAAAACCCAAAGCAATTACTTCCTGAAAAGATAATTATTCTCATAAACTTGTTCTCATAATTTGAACACCTATTAGTAGTTATCTGATGGTGAGGGGATAGTCACAATGAGTTGCTCGTGCATTTTCCTCTTTATTACTCAATACAGGCATGCTCCAGTGTCCACTTGGGTTCTGTTCCGGACCCCACTGTGAATACCTGAAACCATGGATACTGGAAATGCCTTTTTAAAGATAGGGGAACATCAGTGGGTTTGCTGCAACAAGGTTAAAAAGGAAATTTGTTTAGTGTTCCCCTATCTTTTTAATAGGCACCCCAGTATCCATGGTATCTGTGGATAACTGAAACTGTGGATACTGAATCAGTGGGTGTTGGGGCATGCCTGTAATATTCAACAAATGTTGGTTGCTTAGGAATTAAATAGTGGAATAATTAGGAGCCCAAAAATACAACTTATGTGTAGACCAAATTATTAGTATATATTCTTGTCAATTAGTATATATTCTACTAGAACATGCTAGAATATTAGTATATATTCTACATCAACAGTTCCTTCATTAGGATGCATACCTTCAGAAATGTATACACTATTCCCTATACCAAAGGTCAGTTCTGAGATTATTTATTATTTATTTATTTAAAAGATTTTTACCCCGCCTTTATGCCCGAAGGCACATTATCTATCTAATATTTGTTGTTCAGATAGTCTTCCTTGTAATCTGATGCCTTAGATGCAAAGCTGGCATTGGGGTTGGCAGCCTTGGACAGATGCTGAGGTCCCAGAAGCACAGAATGCCCAGAATGCCCTAATCTGCCTACTCAGACCAGGAAAAGCAACCACCACTGCTTGCTCACCTGGCTTCTCGTTCTCCCAGGGCGCAATCCTAACCAACTTTCCAGTACTGACTTGGCTGTGCCAATGGGATATATGCTGCATCTTGCAGTGAAGTAGTAATCACAGAGGCCTCCTCAAGTTAAAGAAATGTTTGTTCCTTCACCTCAGAGCTGCATTGCTCTTACCTCCGTGCTGGACAGTTGGTTAGGACTGCGCCCCTAGTGTTAGTGGCAGTAACTGTTTTCTCAGTGGGTGAGTAGCCCACCCACTGGTGCCCTACTAAGGGAGGGAGTATGAGCCCCTCTCAAATGGGCATCAATGACTATGAGCTCCAGTAATTAGAATAGATTTCATCATCATTTGTGATAATTAAAGGACAATTAAAGAGGTGCCAGATCTTCTACATCAACAGTCCCCAAATTCCTACTATACAGGGAAGTTGGGAACCAGGTGTTTGTGTGGGTGGGGAGAGGGGCGGGGAGGGGGGCAGTGCCCGTGCCATGGAGATCACAGCACTGCTGCTGCAAAGGGGCTTTTTTTTCTTACTTGCGGGGCAGCACTGTCCTCCTGCAGGGACCTGAATACCCGCAGCCCCTTCTGATCTCCTGTGCATGTTGTTTACAAAGCTCTTATCTCCAGTTTTCCATGAAAAACCGGAAGTAGCTTTAGACTGGAGATAAAAGCTTTTACAGCAGCTGTAAAGGAGATGAGGGGGCTCTGGGACTGAGAACCTCCAGGATCCTGCAGGAGGCCAGTGCTGTCCCCTTGGTAAGTAAAAAAAAAAACCCTTGGCGGCAGCAGTGCTGCAATCTATGCTGCACTGTTGCTGCTATTGGAGCAGGGCCACTCCCTTTAAAGGGGAATGCTCTGCTTCTTGTTTCTCGGATGGGTTGTGACCCACCAGCATTATTAATAGCAATTAGTTAATAGCAATTAATACTAATGGCAATTAGACAGTTGTGCTCTCTGCTGGAAAACTCTGTGCTCATCTGTTTTATTAAGATACCGCCAACTCAGAGGTAAAATAGCACTTACCTGATCACAAATTTGCACAGGTTGGTCACTCTGATGGGAAAAATTAATGCAAACAATTTTTAAAAAGGAGCCCATTTAAAATTAGAATATCTAATTTCCAACCAATTACATTAGAAGAAAATCCTATGCACAGAACAATCAAGTCTATATTCTCTGTGAAGTAAACGTTACTTCTTGAATGAAACTCTTTATGTTAAACATTAGCAACCAGCAGTTGATGGGTTAAGTCCGAGCCTTCACAATTCCCAAACCAGAGAAAAAAAAAGGGCATGGAGGGAGCAGTGTAGGATCATGGGATTTCTCAGCAGACAAAACTGGGGCGTAGTGGGGGGGGCCTGGACATCACCCTCTCCATTTGATGTTCTAATACTTGAACTAGAAGAAACTCGAGGACAAAAAAACTGGAAAAAATGGGCAATCGTTTAAAAATTCAGGGAGAAACATTTACACTTAAGAAACATGAGTCAGCGCTACTTGAAATAATCCATTCAGCTTCATACATTAGGATGGCAAAAAAGATGATACTGCAAAATTGGAAAGACAAATGCCACCAGACACTTCTCAATGGATGGAAGGATTACTGAATTTAGCTATATTTGAGCGAATGGCATATCGACACCAGTTACGATTGGACATATATGAATCCGTCTGAAAGCCAGTCCTTGAATAAGCATTTATCTGCTCTTGAAGTACGCAATTATTTTTGCTTTTAAAAAATAAAAAAAATCAATGTTTGATAGCCTGCACACCCTTTTTTTGTCACTATACATTTGAGTAGTAATTTTAGTATGTACACAGGTTTTTTTGTTTGTATGTTATGAAATAAATAAAGAATTTTTTTTTTAAAAAAAAAGGATGACTTGAGTCTTAGATTAAAACCACTGGTGCCCTTTTTACAAAGCAAGTCCTGATATATGGATCCCACCAGCAACAGCTCAACAAATGCCCTCCTACTGCTTGGTGACAAGTTCAAAACTTTGAAAACCGTACATGACTGTATGAACACTAAATAGTCTTCTTACTAATGAAAATGAATTTTAAACCACACGTGATTTAAACCTGGTGC
Source organism: Lerista edwardsae (assembly GCA_029204185.1). Classification (NCBI taxonomy): domain Eukaryota; kingdom Metazoa; phylum Chordata; class Lepidosauria; order Squamata; family Scincidae; genus Lerista; species Lerista edwardsae. The sequence goes on from JAJKFI010000065.1 coordinate 5,874,257, forward strand.
TTCCTGGGCAGCGATGAATGGCACATTGCCAGGTTAATTTTAGTTTGTTTAGTTTTTGTTCAGTTTGACTGAAATGGAATTACACAGTTATATAATTACATAATTATAGTTACCTGGATGGTAATGCGGACACTACCTTGGGGTCTTGGACCCTGGGGGAAAAAAGGAATAAACTCTCAGTGCTGGCTGTAAAATATCCTGCTCCAGTACAGACATTTTCTGAGCTGACTCACTGCCCCCTCTCTTGACCACAGATGCTATGTGCATATTGTTGCTGTGATTTATCCAGCACCTCTTCAGTGAGGATAATGAAATTTCTTCAGTACTATATTTACTCATTATTTGCACTTCTTTGCATTCTGAGAAAGTATACAGGGCCCATCTTATCAGGGCTAGCACCTGCGCCAGTATCACAAAAGAGCCATAAGGCACTTCTACTGCTGGTGCCAGCACCCAGCACCAGGAGGACCTTGCATGGAGGCAGCCAGCAGGAAGTAACACCGCTGCTGCTGGTGAGCTCTTTTGGGGTGAAGTGAGAGCAGAACTAGGAGAGGTGGAGCAGGCCTGGGTGGGGTGGGACCGGCAGTGGCCTCCACTGCTGAAACCTAACCCCCATGTTGGGCCATGTGGGTTGACACGGAGGTGCTCAAGTCGAGTCGAGAAACCTTTATTGGCATTATACAGTAATACAGACAGTAATAGAAGAATGGGGGTACACACTAAGAAAATCAGGAGGGGGAAGAGACAGGGTGAAAGGGTAGGAGAGTTAAAAAGAGGGTTTCCATTTAAGAATTGAAGCTAAAAATTCCGCAACAGCATTGGTAACGTCCTCTATATCATCACTCAGAAGGGCAGATAAAATTTCATTAGGAGTACCGGATAGTGAGGACAATAGGAATTTCAGATGGGTATCACAGAGTGAGTGGAAGGACAGACAGCGTAATAGAATCTGGGCTATTGTGTCTGGTTCTTGAGTGCAAAAAGAACATAATCTGCAATCATGAGGAATGTTAGAGAATCTACCAAAATGGACTGCAGAGGGGAATATGTTGAATCTTGCTAACATAAACGCTCTTCTTTTAATGTGATTAATCAAGTAACTAAAATATTTGGGAGAATGACCAAATACAGGAGGAAGGGCTGGCACCAGTGGCGTCATCCTGGCGGAACGGCCCGGTACGCCGTTCCGCCAGTTCTGCGGACAGGCCTGGGCCGTGCCGCCTCTCCAGAGGATGGGCGAGCTGCTCCTGGGCCCACCCGCCCTCCCTCGCGTCCCAAATCACTCTGAAATGGAGCAATTCTGGCGCTGTGAGGCGCAGGGAGGCATGGCTGCCCTCCGCCATAGGGGCGGAGGGCTGCCAATCATCCGGGCAGTCCGGTTCCTGGCACGCCCGGATGACATCACTGGCTGGCACAGCCTTGTGGAGGCCCATTGCCAGGCCAGCACCCTTACGGGGGGGGCATTTGTCCTCTTCTCTCCCGGAGCTTTGGATTTTTTAAAAAGGAAATGTCTAGTCCTTAGGAAGTCCAGAAGAAACGTTTGCATACAGGTGAATGGTAGTGAAATTCCATCCAACTAGTTATTTACCTTACCATTGCATGGTCCTCTAGCCAAATTATCTCCAGCATCCAAATAATATTCTTTTACATACAAGTGGCCCTGACTACCCATGAATACATATTTGCATAAACAATGTATCATGTGCAATTGGCTCGTCAATATGCTTGATAAAGACAACTGTTCGTAGCGCTGCCACTGTCACAGGAACTGCTGCCTAATCTATACATGAGCACACCTTTCCTGATTTGTTCTCCTGAGAATACCCCAAGGAATGCTGGTGGCAGCTGGTATGTAAAATAATATGTCTTGTGTGGTCTGGCTAATTTTAAAACATTTCATATCTGCAGGGTTAAATCACACGTGCTTTTCCTGTTTTACAGCTTGAGTGCTTTGCCTTTACACTGAGCATGCCAACTCAAGTTAAAATTATCCATCCTCTCAGACCACAGTCCAAACCTGGAGTTAGGCTGGCACATTGTAAAGCGTGTAGTGTAGTGTAAAGCGCGTTGGATCACTCTCGGAGTCAGGGGGGAAGGCGTGCATTTGTGTGCTGGCTTCTCTGACTCTGAGAGTGGTCCAAACATACTTTACGGTGTCCCTTGTGCCAGCCAAACGTAGCTGGCCTAACTGTGTTGGGCTAACTTCAGGTTAGAATTGTGGTCTCAATCCATTCCTCATTTCACTTCCTACAGTGAGGGCTCCTGCACAGTGGCTCATAATGTCTTCTAAATAAATTAGAGGGGGAAAAGCTTACCTGAATGTGCTTATAATTAGAATTGGTAAGTTGATATCAAGAATTTTTTTTTAAAAAAACACACATTTCGTTCGTACCATCTGTACATATACTGCGTACACATTAATTCTGTACCCATGACTTGACACTGCAATAACATTTCTGAACTGGAGTAGAAGAAATAAATTAGGTGATAATATGACAAAACTGCTGTTCTGTACTGTACATACTCAACAGGGATTTGGGCTGAATGAATAAGTCTGGCTGTTTTTATTGGGCTCAATACTACTATTCTATTTAAATTAAAATCTACACACCTCTATGCAATTACAATTTTATCCACACATATGGAAGAAAGCCCCACTGACTATATAAGGCTTACTTCTAGGTAGACATGCATAGGAGTGGGCTCTGTATCACCAGTAATGAAAGGAGGTACAGCATCTCCTCCCTCTTCACACTGGATCACTATCAACTAGTGCTGTGACGAATGTTCATTTATAGAGTTAACACAAAAAGAACATTTCATTCCCCGTGGACACCTGCCTCCATTCAATGGTAGGCTTTTTCACCCTCATTAGTGTGCTCCCCCAAAGTGGTAAAGGCACACTAAAAAGCCTGGCTCACTAAAAAGCCAGGATTACAAACAACAGTTTACTTGCTGGCTCTGACAACACCTTCCTGGTTTGTATGTCAAAGAAAATTTGTATATTACAATTCCATAAGTATATAGGTATGCAACAGATACCAAACCAAGGATCACTTGATTTTCATGGTCACTATGGTTTTCAAACAATTCCATCACTGGAAAATCTAAATCAGAGGTGGTCTGTGCCAAACTACTGCCTTAATCTCCCCCAATCTGCCTCTCCACACCCAGTGGTGTCCCTACAGGGGGGTAGAGCTCTAAGTTTTGCAAAGAGCCTTACCCTCCCATGTAAATCGCTCCTCTCCCTTGCCGCTATAGCCAGTAAGCAAAGCCAAGATGTTGCTTTTCCTCCCTGGAGGATTGGCTAAAGTGGCATGGGAAAGGAGTGATTTCCACAGCAAGGTACAGCTCCTTGCAAAACTTAGAGCTCTGCCCCTCCTATAGGGATGCCACTGTCCACACTCACACACCAATTCTGCTGCCTGCTCAGCATGCACTCACTCAAGCCTACTACACCATTGATGGTGGGGACATCATTTGCTGGCCTGAGAGAGAGTTTATTGCACTCCTTCACTGGAGCCTAATATAAGAGGTGTTTTAAAATAGAACAAGAAGAGCAAAATCATTCTTACCAATGGGTAGGATGTACGCTGTTAAGAAAACAGAAATATTGTATTCATTTTCCAGAAAATTTTTTATCTGAAAAGAAAAACTTTTTCTATCCAACACAGAAAGACAAAGACTTGTTTATTAGACAACAAAAACATAGACCCATAAGATTTAAATGACTAATTTACTTACTTCAGGGGGGAAGGGCTTGCTAGGAGCATACTGGATTGTCTGCTAAAAGAAAATTCAGAAGTTAGTAAAAGACACACATTTCTTGCGTGGCATTGATTTGTCCTCGTCCCGCTCCCCCTCCTATAATTTTATGTCAAAGTTTGGAATGTATGGAAAGAGGAATATGAAAACAAGGAGAGAATCACTCTTTAACCTTTTACAACTTTCATTTAGGAAAAAAAAAAGCAGCAGACAACATTTGACTCCAACTTGCTGACAGGGGGATAATAATCAGAAGGTGAGTAAGAAAGTAAAGCAATAAACTTGAAACAAGTTCTTGTTTTATTCTCCAGATAGCTAACGATAAATATGTTTTAACAATTAGCTTCAGTTTACAAATAAAGGGTGCTATCCAAGATTATTCAAATCAGTGAGAATTTTGTCATTGACTCAAACAAATGTCTGGAATTGTACTCAGAGGCCCTGATCCAGCTCTAACTGTATGTAATTATTGGTTTTTAATTAATTGGTAATTAATCCAGGCATTATTGGCCTGGATAAGCATGGCAATGTGGATGTAAATATGGCGATGGCTACTGCTCCATCAGTGCTGAGCCAAGGTTGAGGTCTCAGCCCTAGTGCAGTTGGACCACTGTGCCCTTGCATAGTATCCTACAGTTTAGCCCAGCAGCTATAGTGATTGACAAGTATTTTACACACAGGTCAACAGGGGGGGAAGTATTAGCAATCTACCTAGTTGGATGAGCTCACAGCAACTTCCATTTCATTGGTGAAGTGGAGGCGCAAGGTGAGCTGGCGCTTTCTAGAGAACAGTTAACACAAGTGACAGAACTGAACTGAAAGCAAAGGAGGAACACCATAACTCACAACAGCCTGAGCTTCCTGAACATTTTGCTTTGAGAACCCATGGCTTCCATTTCAATGGAATGCTATTACTAACATCAGGGTGGTTTTTTTGCCAGAGGGCATACGTATATTGGAGCGCCACCTGTTGGTCATTATTTTAGCACCACAGTGGACATTTATGAGACACCAAAGATATGTAGGCCATAACTGAGCACAAGGGATCTTAAGTCCCTTGTACCACAACAGGCCTTGTGACCCCTAAACTGCACAGTATTGTGGTCATCGTGCTCACGACAAGCCCAAGCTAACATAACATGCTTTACTTTGGGGACGGTAGAGTCTGTGCTGGTTTTGACGCCATTGACAGATTCAATCAGCAGGAACCCAACGCGGGCTGAAGATTGGTAAATATGATGGATGCAGGGGCTGAATATACTGGAAGAAGATGTGACGGATGTAGGAGGTAAATGAACGAGAAGAAGATCTTGTGTGGAAACAGGTCAATTTAGTGCAAAAAGAGTACATACCTTGCTGCCTGAAGTGACTGAAACAGACTATAAGAAAAACAGAAAATAAATATATTGTTCACTTGTGCTGCTAAACTGATGGAGAAGTTGTATCAGGCATCAGGAAAAATTCCTTACTTTTCCCCACTGATACCGAGGGCCCACTGTAACTGCAGTCCATCAAAGTTGATGACAAGGTTGCAGCAGCATGAGATTCCTCCAGATATTGGAGGAGCCGAGCACTGCTGGTAGCACCGCGAAGCCAAGTGGCTTCGAGGTACTTCAAGTGGCGCTTATCTCCTCCGATAGAGGAATTTTGCGCAGCTGCAAACTTGCAACAGGCCAAGATTCCTCTGACTATCAGAGGAGCTGACCGCCACAAAGCCAAGCAATTTCGCAGCACTTCAAGAGGCGCTCAGCTCCTCCGAAAGTTGGCGGAATCTTGGAGATTCCCCCACACTCAAAGGGGACGGGCACTGCTTGCAGCAATGTGAAAAAGCTCAGAAGGAGCTTTCTCGGGCCATTGTAGGCCATCTCTTGCTTTCCCTTCCTTTTTTAAAGGGGGAAAGAAAGGGGAGGCAGACCAGAACAGAAGAGGGCAGGAGGGGTAGCATACTGGAGATGTGCCCCCAAAAGCTGCACTCCCTGGAACTCCAGTGACAAGACTTACTTCATGCATAGGATTATGCTGTTACCCACAAAAGTGTACCACATGTTGTTGCTTTTGATTTTATGTAGAAAGCTCCCTTACCTGTCCATATGAGTTGCTTCCACTGTAGTCTATGCCCGGCTGCAAATAAAACAAACTGCAATTACTTTTTCAAACAAAATGCACACACAGTATCCACACAGTGAAATAAAACCGGTCTGCAACTGGAGCAAAGCAAGAATTTAAGAAACCTGTATGCATTAAGGAACATTTTGATGTCAATGAATGTTTCATTTAAACATCTGAATCTTGAGGAAATCCTTGAGGAAATAATCTAATCTTGATTTTCTCCAGGACAATGGTGATACAAATGTTCTGATCTTCAACATGCAACGCAACACAAACTAGCAAGCATATATCTAACTTTAGATGTGCATTTGTTAAGTAGATGCAATTGATTGGATCCAAAGTGACCCTAGTGGAACTGGAGAGCACTTTTAATGATTCACTTTTCCAACTGCTGCCTGCCATCTAGAACCCCTTGCCATACAGAATCCTGGTCACAGTCATGAGGATCCAACCCAGTATGTTTGGATCAGTACCATTGGATAGCCACTTAACTGGATAGCTAGTTTTCCAGTTCTGTTTTTTGTCAGTTACCAGCTCCAGTTTACTTGTGAAAGGCACTAATACCCAGTGGTGTTCCCAGAGGGGGGCAAAGTGCTATGTTTTTAAGGTGCCTGAATTTGCCCTTTAAGTGGCCCCTCCCCCCACCTTCAGAGCCATTCTGTGTAGCAAGAGCAACATGGTGGAAAACCATGGAATTACTAATCTGAATGTCACTCCCCCATCCAAATCACTATACAAAAACTCAGAAGAATACTCACACTGGTGCAGCCATACTTCTGGTAGACATTAGCAGATCCACCCTGCATGGAAAATAGAGAACTAATTGGACAGTTTGTTTTGTTTTTCTTGTTACAGTCAATTTATGGCATAACAATATACCTGTTGACTGAAAGAGAGAAGGAATATTTGGAACTTTGGAAAGAGAGAGTACATAAATGTTTTGCCCTTGATTTTTCAATTGGAAAATAGAAGGTTGTGAGTTCAAATTATGCTAATCACTGACTGAGCCCAAGCTCAACTAAGCCTCCTCAGCAGACAAACTTGCTTATGTACACTGAGGTATCTATGGAGGATGCTTAAGAGAAATGCTAGAGCTTCCATTCATATCTGGAAATGAATTCACCCTTCCACATGGAAATGTACTTCCACATGGAACTTCCACATGGAACTTCCACATGGTACTACTTACACATCCTTTGTTGGTACAATGGAATAATGTCTGAACCCGCCTTTAGACAGGTGCCTTCAAAGGGGTATGAGGGAGGTGTTCCTGGATGGGAGGAAGGGCGGAATGGAAAGAAGGACTAGCCCAGGAGGTGGGTGGGATTGGCGGAAGCCTCCTCCACCAAGTCCTATAGGGTATGCCCCATGTTGGGCTTGGAACCCTGACATGAGTGTTCTCAAGTCTACGCGCCCGCAATTTAGCTGCCGAGAAGCCCTATTGCAGAGGCTGGGCTTTACTTGGGGTAAACTTTACTTAGGAATTTACTGGGGATTTACTCCCTTGAAGACACCTCCAGTGGCTTCCCTGGCTACACAGGATATAGCAGCCACCATTTCGGCACCACTGTAGGCTGCCATTTTAGAAAGAAAGTGATGGGAAAGTAGATGCTGAAATACTAGTATAATGTAGCTCCAGTTTCTGAATAACTGAAGCCATTTTGTGCAAGGATATTGTTCAAGTAACATACACCAAAACATTCATATTACTACAAGGACAATAGCTTGTACTGAGACAAACATCTACATGAAGATGGAGGAGAATATGCTTACACCAATGCATCCTTTTTTGACAGTTCCTTGATACACTATAACTCCCTGGGGAAAAAAGTAAACAAGGGTTATTTCTTTGTTTAATAATGCAAAAACAACAACAATGTGTAGCACTAACAGATTGGATTGCAGTCCATCTGCTTTGGAGAAAGAAGGCCTCCTGGAGAAGAGCAAGTGTTGCTGTCCTTGGGGAGCAACAAGTACAATATGAAAAGGAACTGGAAACTATTGGTTTGGGGTAAAAGAAGAGAAACCAATTAAATTGAATTAGGGCACAATCCTAACCTGGAATTAGGTCAGCACAGTTAGGCCAGCAAAGTTTGGCCAGCACAAGGGACACCATAAAGCGTTTTGGACCACAATCTGAGTCAGGGATGATGGCACATGCCTGTGTGCTGGCCTCTTTGACTCTGTGAGTGGTCCAAACATACTTTATGGTGTCCCTTATGCCAGCCAAACTTCGCGGGCCTAACTATGCCTGCCTAAATCCAGGTTAGGACTGTGCCCGTAGTCACTTTGCAAATGGCAGCCAGTTCATGCAATGATTCTCAAGCATAGAGTAAGCCACTCAAAATTTATCAAAGTGAAGTATGTGTGTGCAACATTTACACAAGACTGCCATGATTTGCACAATCAAGGTATGTTTGAGTGCCATCAAAATTGCAGGAATTACTGCGATCTTGTGGAGACACTAATGTGTGCGTTTCTAGTTTGGACAGTTGTACGTGGTCATGCAGGAACCAAGGATGATCCCATGTGGGAATTCAGTGCCAACACTGCATTTGTGACTCAAACCCTCAGTTTCGAGTGCTGCTATAAAAGTAATGTACTAGTTTGACAGCTGTCCCTGCCCTGTTCCAGCATTTAATGGCCCAACATTGTCTTTCTGGATTCTTGGGAAGGGTAATGAATTAAACAACTATAGGAACATCATGGAAAATGGAGAGTTTACCTGGGGTCGGCTGCTACCACCCTGAGAGGGAATCTGCAAAGAAAGCCAAATTCAACCATTTGTCAGTCAAAAAACCAGAGAGCAAGTAATACCACCTTCATAGTCTCCGTGACCTTCACTTTCATGGTAGAAAGAAGAGTAAGGGAGGTGGCTTAGGGGTCAATCCTAACCAACTTTCCAGCACTGACCTAGCCATGCCAATGAGGCATATGCTGAATCCTGAAGTTGGGGTGCTGTCCAGGAGGTGTCCTCAAGGTAAGGGAATATTTATTCCCTTACCTCAGAGCTGCATTGCCCTTTTCCTGGTGCTGGAAAGTTAGTTAGGATTGCGCCCCTTACTCAGGTCACCTTAACTTTTGCTTCACTTTGCTGTGCTGGTCTGCATCATAATTATAATATACCCTGAATCGTTGCAGGAGATAATGTGTACACAGCCTATAGGTGTGTAGCTGTCCACAAGACCAGAAGACCAGATGATGGGTGGTGGCAGATTATCCTGATCCCATTCCATTTTTGGTATAAAAGGCAGGAGATGAATAATTCATTCATTCATTCATTCATTCATGCAATTCCAATCACACTTTTCCAATAACACTTTTATGGATCCCAATGTAGGCGACAACATGATTAAGAACAATATATGGAAATATATGGAAATAATAAAATTATAATCTTTCTTTTTAAACCCAAAATTAATCAGTGGCAGTAAAATCAATGCACATAGGCATCCAACTACAGCAATCACTACCATCTACCATCAATAAGAACCAAAGGCCTGGAGGAATAAGAACATTTTCAAAACATTATAAACACTGGGAGAGGATCAGCTGCAAACTCAGAGTTATTCAACCTCAAATGACCTCCCCTATACCAAGCTGCAATACAATTTTTTTCTTTTAAATGAGTGCTTACCTTAGCACATTCCCTTGAAGATCCAGTGCCACCCTGCAAGTTATAAAAGGTCATTGATTTTCAAGGAATGTTGTAAGTACAACACAATTTCAGATTCAAAGCCAGATTCATAAGTCTATGAGCTATCAGATTTCTCTGCTGGGCACTTTCAGGCATTGGGGAGGGGGAATCACCACTCAAATGCCTTGTGCTTCCTGTTCCCCACACTACACTTCTCTATAATGTCAGGAAAGAGAACTCATGCATTTCCTTTCACAGTGAAACAGCAGTGCATTTTAAGACTGCACATCTTGCCACGTGGGTATGTGATAGTTCTTTTTCAAGCTTTGCAAAGAAGTATGGAAACAAGAGTTATCCATCCTTGCTGTTTCCTACACCTCTCTGAGCATGCTCTCTTCTTTCTCTCCCACTATAATATGAATGATTTAAACAAGGGTGCCAGCACCAAAAATCTGCAGCTTTCACTAATATCCTGAGGCAACTCAGGAGTGGTGGTGGAGAGAAGCACTGCCCTTATTCTGTAGGTTAGGAGACATTAACTCATATTAAATGCACTCAGACAACATAAATAATGGACTTAGTGCAATTAAAAGCAGTTACTGTGTGTGCATACGGGATGTACGGGAAAATAGTAGTTCAAGAATACTTACCGGGCCACAGTGTACGCTTACAACAATATTTGAAGACTGTAAAAAGAAAAGAAAAGGTATTGCTGTGAAAACTGAATCTTATCAACACAGAGACAGTGCACAACACTGCTGGTTTTCGTCATATGACTGTGTATGTGAGGAAGCAACCAGGTGAAAAAATACTGATGCAAACCAGGGATACATGCAATGAGCCAGCAGCCATCTCCATGACTACAGATATTGGGATGATTAGTTCATCATGGGCATCAATGGTGACCGGGGACATCCTGCAAGGACCTAAGGTGTCATTATCCACACTTTGGGAAACCCTGATGAGCATAATACAATTCACAGTAAACTTCCTCCATGTAACTACGTGTCCATGTTTACAAAAACATGGAGATTACAGCAGATGCTGGTGTGAACCTACACTGATTTATACACTGGACTTAAGATAGCTCATCCATAAGGCCAACTGAGGCAGTCATCTCAAAAAATTAATGGATGGATGGATGGATGGATGGATGGATGGATGGATGGATGGATG
>JAJKFI010000065.1:5884953-5900541 GCA_029204185.1 Lerista edwardsae
ATGGATGGATGGATGGATGGATGGATGGATGGATGGATGGATGGATGGATGGATGGATGGATCGAGAGGGACACACATCTCTGTCCATACATTTGCCTCTATTTAAGTGCTTTGTTTTAGCTGAATTCCACCCATTACATTTAAAAGGTAGTGTCATATTAAGAAGACCAACAGCCCAATCCTAAGTAAGGCCAACATAGTAAAGCCAACATAACAGGGCTGTATCCTAAAGCCCATTAGGAGGCAGCAGCAGCAACGTGCAGGACAAGGGGAGGTTTTCCCCTTGCACCTGCATAAGCCCCAATCGCCCCTATGGGCCTGCTCAAATCTGCTGCTGCTGTTTAGCAGGTGCAGAGGAACATGGACACGAGAGGCCCAAATTGGGGCTGGCCTGGCTGGGGACGGGCTTTGGGATACGGCACTACGGCCGTCTTGCGTAACCGCCTATGTCACCACCCACTACACCGTCCAGTTACGCCCCTGGAATGCCTCTGGAACACCCTCGTGGAGGCCCTGCGCCAACCAAGCAACATCAATGCTTGATTGGCGCAAGACCGGCGCTGCCGACGGTTGTGGAAGTGCCCGAGTGCCAGCACTGCTGCTTGCACTGGCCCAGCGCCATAGCACCAATGCAGACACATTTGACAGCGTTTGGCCGGCGCAAGAGCGTAGCGCCGGTGCAATGGGGATATAGGATTGTACTCCAAGTCATTTCAACAAACCTTCTTCCTACTTCTTGAAGAACCATTGGCAGGCTTGGGCTCCTCTCCAGATTCAGCAGCATCCACTGTCTCATTGGAACCACTAGGGAAGACGACTACAGTGGGAACAGTCACCCAGTATGTGTCAGGGTCTTGAAAAACAGTTGCTCTGGAAAGATGATGCAATTGTTAACAGATTACATTTTGAACTATGATTATTTCTGTGCAGCGAAGTGACACTTTTAATAGAGGTTTTGCCTTGTTACTCTTCTGTCAGTTTGAATTACAGTTTTTGCCAGAAATGACAAATATATGCGGTTTCAACTTTTTAAATAAATAAGTAAATAACTAAATATCTAAATAAATAACTTCAGTGAAACTCCTCACAAATATTACCTCAAAGGACAATACTCAAACAACTTTGGACACAGAATAATCCCCGCTAATCTAAACCTCTTATTCCACTTCTCCCCTTTTAATACTTTCTCGTTCATACATTTCTAATGCTCCAATTCATGGTGCTCCAAGAGCCCTTGCGGCGAAAGCAACACTTCCGCATTGCTTCCTGGCTACAATGACGAGGGAGAGGAGCGGTTTACATGGAAAGGTAAGGTGCCTTGCAAAACTTACCACCCCACCCCTTTACTGCCAAATGGCACTTCCATAGCCAATAACGTTTTGCATGTTTTCACTCCTTTTAATCAAACTCATTCATATGATGCCAAGATCTCTAGACTCTGAAGCCATTCTTCAGCATGTGGCAAGGCAGTGCCCTTCCGCATAGTCCAAGTCAACCATTTTGCAACTAGGGCTTCTCGCCAACTCTATTCTTCTATTCCCTGTTCAGCCCCAGGTGACTACAAGGTCTCAGGTGCAGCTAAAATATTAGGAAGGATGCTCTCTTATTTTATTTTGCCTCTGCTAGTCCTTTTTAGGGTGCAATCCTAACCTGGAGTTAGGCCAGCAAGGTTTAGCTGGCACAAGGGCCACCATAAAGTGTGTTTGGACCCCTCTCTGAGTCAGGGAGGATGGCGCATGTCTACCTTATGTTGGCCCTTTGCCAGCCTAACTCCAGGTTAGGATTGCGCCCTTACACTATTACACTGCCTCTCTGATTCCAGTTGCTTCCAACCTTCTTGCTTTTAAATATTTCAGGCTGCAAGGAACACATGATTGCCCAGTTATGACAAATATGCAGAGTTTGCAGGAGATTACTTTAGTTCAGTAACTAAACCAGGGAGCTGCAGAAACCAGCCAGGGGATCGGCAGAATACCCATAAAAAGCCCGTCGCCCTTGACAATGTATAGGATTGTAGCCCTAATGGGGAGCCAAGACCAATGGCCCAGTAGATCAAAGGAACTGCCATAAAAAATTGGGAACCAATTTTATATATAGATATATGTAGCTGCCTTAAACTGGACCATGGCTAATATAGTCCAGTATATTGTAATCTGACTAGTGGTGGGACTTCAAGGTTGCTGGCACAGTTCTTTCTGTTAAACCGTGAAGCAGTTTTAAAAAGACAGGCCAAGGAATATTGTAACTTGGGAAATACAGAGAGAGAGAGAGAGAGAGAGAGAGAGAGAGAGAGAGAGAGAGAGAGAGAGAGAGGTAAAGGTAAAGGTAAAGGTAAAGGTAAAGGTAAAGGTAAAGGTAAAGGTTTCCCCATGACCGAATGGTCTAGTCGTGCCCGACTGTAGGGGGCGGTGCTCATCTCTGTTTCAAAGCCTGTAGAGCCAGCGTTTTGTCCAAGAACAAGCTTCCGTGGTCATGTGGCCAGCATGACTATACGCTGTAGCGCACGGAACGCCATTCCCTTCCCACCGAAGTGGTCCCTATTTATCTACTTGCATGTAGGTGCTTTCGAACTGCTAGGTTGGCAGGAGCTGGGACAAGCAACGGGAGCTCACTCCGTTGCGCAGTCTTGAACTCCCAACCTTCCGGTTGGAAAGCCAGCAGCAGCAGTTTAACCCAATGCGCCACCACGTCCAAAGAGAGAGAGAGAGAGAGAGAGAGAGAGAGAGAGAGAGAGAGAGAGAGGAGCTACTAATTAAGGCAACACAGTGCAGCTGTGTGCTGTCTGTGTGTCCTTTCAGCACACTTACCAGACAGTGAGTCAGCACTGCTGTGATTGGTCAAGGGTGGAATATAAACAGTAACCAGACACCACTCAGGTGTGGCTGGGACTTAGAGTGTGAATTAAGTCTGTGGAGTGTGTATAGAGGAGGAGGTACTGTTGAAACAGTTTATTGCTGCTTGTTATTCTGCTTACCTTAATGTGCTTTGAACCTGGACTGTATCACTGACTATTCTGACTGCCTAATCCCTGAAGCAACTACAATACAAGTCTCAATCAAGGTAACACACTGGTTTGTGTCTCATTTGTCTGTGGTTGCTGCTGTACTTGAGTGCTCCTACACTCTGCTGGCTTCCTGACTTTTACTATGTTTGGCTGGCCATAATACTTTCTACAACCTGACATTAGACTAGAATACAAATGCTAAACTCTGCTTCCATTGTATTGCCAAAAGGGAAGCAAACATACAAAAAAGGAGATGTGGTTTCTCAAATCAGCTTGTTGTTGTTGTTCAGTTGCACTAAGTCATGTCCAACTCTTCGCGACCCCATGGACCACAGCACGCCAGGCCTCCCTGTCCTCCACTAGCTTCCTGAGTTCGCCCAATTTCATGTTCATTGCTTCGGTGACACTATCTAACCATCTCATCCTCTCCTTTTGCCTTCAATCTTTCCCAGCATGAGGGTCTTTTCTAAAGAGTCCTCTCTTCTCAGGAGGTGTCCAAAGTATTTGAGCTTCAGCTTCACGATTTGTCCTTCCAGGGAGCAAATCAGGCTTGACTTCCTGTAGGATTGACTGATTGGATCTCCTTGCAGTCCAGGGGACTCTGGAGAGTCTTCTCCAACACCATAATTCAAAAGCGCTCTGCCTTTCTTATGGTCCAGCTCTCACTGCCATACATTGCTAGTGGGAAAACCATAGCTTTGACTATGTGAACCTTTGATGGCATGGTGATGTCTCGGCTAATCAGCTAGAAGTACATATAATAAGTAACAGATCACCATACCAATGAACAGAATGATCTGTCAGATCATTCAGTGGTGATACCGCCATTATGCCAGGCAGGGCAAAGGCCCCTGGGTGGCAGGCCTACACAGCATCCCTGGCCCTCTGGAGGCCATCCAAATCCTCTGGCCATTTAACAATACTGCTGGTTTTCATCAGAAAACTGGAAGTATTGTTCAAAAGCCGTCTGAAAGCATTATAATGCTTTTGGCCGGTGGCAGAACATCACGGGAGACTCCGTGCTGCCAGGTGAGGTGGGACGGCAGCAGTCAGGGAGCTGCAGCCTGCAGTCCTGGCCCCCAGGTGGCAAATAGGCCAGGTCAGCAACTGGTCAGAGGCCTACTGTAAATCTTCCTGCACATAATACAATGATACAAAATCTGAAACTAAAATATGTTATAGTGAAGTAGGAAAAGAAAAAAAAGAAAAATCAGTGGATGTTTGGGAAAAATTCCAGATTTGTTAGGATTAAATAATCCCAAGGAAACAGCAACCAAAAAATGGGAAGTTTTTATAATGCACACTTACATAAACTGGACTGTTTTGGCTTCAGGTGAAACCCAAAGGGCGGATACATTGTGCTTCTCTTCTGGGCCCATGTGAATTAATGCTGAATTCTGAAAAATTAAGGAGATGTTTAAGAAGATAATTTATTGTATTAATATTTACTCAATATAATTCTTATTTTTCTCATCTGGGTAAGATTTCATTCTCTTAAAGGAAGTCAACTTGCCTTTAGAGCTTCCTTAAGTGATATAGATCATGCTCACAGTCTCCTTGACTTGTTTGTGCCTTTTATAACCTGTGTGGTGCCTTTATCTCGGTGTTTATTATGGCGGTTTCAAACAACTTCTAAACCTCCTGGAGAGATTTGACACTCCTGATGCTCACTTTCAGCTTCCTCTTAATAAACACATTCATTTTTGAGGAATGTCCTCTTTCCAAATGTAAGGTAACCATACCAGACTTGCTGGGCTGGGTATATTGCATACATATTCCACCTCATCTCACAGGAGATTTTGAGCAAGGGCTACCACACCAGTGGCCACACCTTTTGAGGTTAAGTGCTTGCAATCTGGTTCCAGTGGCCCAACCCAAGCAGAAGAATTATCCAATGCATGATGGACTCCATGGCTTGTTGTTGTTGGTGTTTTGCTATGCATGCAGTAAAAACCCAATTTGTAACCACAATGGGGACTAGCAAGAAGCAGGAAGAAGGAATGAGAGATATACTTGGTTGGAGCACCAACAGGTCACAACCTTTTTAGCACATTGTAGCTGACAGAAGCAGTGGCAGACCTGAGGGGCTGCAAGCGGTGCAAATGCCCTGGGTGCTGGGCCGGGGGAGGGCAGCAACTAGAAATTATGATTTTATTTACAGAAAAAAATTATTATCATGCAGTTTTCTGTCTAATGTGACAAAATACGTAGAATTCTTCCAAGCAGACTCAGCAAATTCAGCATGTTTAATAACCAAGCCAAAGAAATAAGACATACCGTCATGTTGTAACAATCATGACCCTCTGTGTTTGGATCTGTGATTTCAAATGAACCAACAGGGATGTTTTCTTTAACTTCTCGGGCCTGTAGCATAAACCATTTAAATTCGGCTTCTGCAGTTCCTCTGACGCTCACTGGGCAAAACAGACATATGAGACTAGTAAGTGCAACACACAGCATATTCTGCTTCTGTTTAATGAGTGCCAAAGATTATCTATCCCCTGTGCAGGATGCCACTGCCTTCTTTACTGACAGCCCAATCCTAACCAACCTTCCAATAACGATGCAGCTTCAGTGCAGACCTAAGGTAAGAGAACGTTTAAGGTTGAGAAGGACTCCGTGGCTGTCCCCTCACCACAGGATGCAGCCACCACCACACTGGCATGGCTGCATCAGTGCTGGAGAGTTGTCTAGGGTCGGGCTGCTAGACTTCTCCTTCCCATAATCTCAGGGAGGTTTCTGAGTTGTTGTGATGGAATCCTTGATATTCAGTTGAGGTATCGAAATAAGGTATATCCAGTATATATTATGGTTCTGAAATTCATGTCATGAATAACTAATCTAGCTGTTCTGGCTAACATTTTGGCAAAGAACATGGTCAATGAACAAGAAACATTATGACATGGAACAAAATTCCTGATCTACATGGTATGTCACGACATCAGCAGCTTGCTATATGCACTTAAGTACCATGGACAGTCTTTTCAAGTAGACATTTTAAAAGCAGTATCTACATAATAGTTGTTTTGGCTACACCGATTGTAAGAGTTGCAAGATGAAGAAATCTCACAATGAATTCAAGTTATAGTTGCATTATTATAATTATTTGCATTTCTATTACATGTTCATCAGATTTAGAAAAATATTTTCTTAACCAACTCCATTTTCTTAGCCAACTTATTTCCAATAATTTATTAAGATATTCAGACATATTCTGATATTCATATTATTGGTGCCATTTACCTTTTACTCCACTTCCTGGATCATATTTCTCTGTTTCTACAAAAACGTGATAGGGCGATTCAGATTCTTGCGGCTTAATTCGGAGGTCTGGCAGCATAGATTCACAATCGAGTGAAAAACTCGTCAATGGAAGACTGAGGACCCGTGACGTGAAGACCCCACAGAGCAAAAATGCAAAGAAGTGGTATCTCTCCATCTTGAGAGGAAACAAAAAAAGAAAACAGGTTAATGGCATTTGAGTTACTAAACTAGGGATGCAATACAGAACAAAAGTTATTCAGTGGTGCCAACGTTTTTGCACCTAGGTGATGACACTCTGGGCTCACTACAGTACATTTGCAGCTCATCAATCATACACTGAATATAGTTTTGCCTGTAGTGTTCCCAGTTAAGAAGCAAAAGGCTGGAGAGGTAGGTATTTTTATTAACATGTATATCCTGCCTCTTCCATCATGGAACTCAAGGCAGTTCCCAGACAGTCAGCCATCAGAGCACGGATCAAATCTAGACCTGCTTAGCTTCAGCAAGGGGGCCATACCATGTGCCTTCAGACTATGCCCTGGGATTCCAGGCCATGGCCAGGTCCACAGCCTTTTTGCTTCTACTCTGCAGTCCAGCAAACTCCCTCTACCTTTGCTGATTGTTAGCAACTCCTATGATAGGGTGGAAATAAGACTAGGTGTTCATGCAATATGTTGGCAATGGCTTATCTATAAGCAAAATCTATTCCACCTGCCAGTGAAACTTGACAATCTTGATTCCAGAAGGCAGCTGAGAGTGAGGCTTAAAAATGAGCTTGTCCTGATATTTGCCTACAGTATGAATGCAAACCTAGGTTGACTATAAAATGGGCATTTGACATCTCTATCAAATTTGATTCTCTATTAACAACACTCACACATGGCATGCAAGAGCCTTAATTGAGCATCTTTTACTCATGTATGAAAAAGATTTAAGTAACGTCCATGACACTAACTGTCCGATCCTATCTCCCACCCTTATAATGATGCAGCCTCATTGACAGACTATGCACTGCATCCAGTGAAGGCACTCCTCCAATCTGGAGGTCAGCCTGATTTTCTACTTATCTCTGAGTAGGCTGGTGGCCTATTGGTCTCTTCACCTGCTATAAAGGTGGCATAAATCCAAGGACAGAAAAAGGGCAGGGAGGGATGGGTTCAAAAAGAGGGGCTAGGATTCTGGTGGGTGCTGCCAAGATCTGCCAGTGTCCTTGCCCTCCCTGGTCACAACACACCCTTCTGCCAACATACCAGCACTGGTAGAGCCTCCAGGAACTAGTGCCATGTATGCCGCACCTCTCACCTTTTGTATCAATGACCCGGAATCACACAACAGCGGCCAAGTTTTTTCACTGCTATAAAATGACTTGTGCTGCTGGAACATGAATTCTGGCAGCCCAAGTCTCTAATAGGATTGGATCCTAAATCCAAAAGGCAGTATAACTGGCTAGGTTCAGAAGCATCCTGGGGCCTGATGGCACCTCAGGCCAGGCAACGCCACTGGCTAGGTTAGTCCCTATTTTACATTTTAGAGGAAGGTTTGAAAGTTAGATCCCTACTAACTAGGCACACAGGCATCTTTTAAGTGTTAGTGGGGAATGGAGAATCATGGAAAAGAAATGGAGAATGAGAGCGGAAGAATTCGCCCACAATGAACACAATTTTAACAAGTGAGTGATGAAACAAAATGAGACTTAAACCATGGGAGTTCCCTGAAATGGAGCTGGTGAAATTCCATACAGACCTGATGTTTAGATCTTATGAAATAACAAAGCAGCATTTAATCTTTGCAGTACAGATTGAGGGCGCAATCCTAACCTGGAGTTAAATTGGCACAGTTAGGGCAGTAAAGTTTGACTGGCACAAGGGACAGCATAAAGTATGTTTGGACCACTCTCGGAGTCAGAGGCCAGCACACAGACATGCACCATCCTCCCTGACTCCAAGAGTGCTCCAAACGTGCTTTGCGGTGGCCGTTGTGCTGGCCAAACTTTGCTGGCCTGTGCTGGCCTAATTCCAGGTTAGGATTGTGCCTTAAGTATCAGCTATAAGCTTGGGATAGAAAGGTGTCTGGATTTTGGATCTGTTTGGATTTTGGAATAATTGCATAAATATAATGAGAAAGGTTTCTTCTTGCTCTTTTCATTGTTACCCATTTGGGTGTCTACTGGCCTCTGACATTTTTCAACAATGGCACACAGCACAGAGCAGAGAATAGAATTTACAGCCTGTACATGGGAATGAGCACAAAACCTTCTAGTGTTCATAGTACAGAAAACTAAAAAAAGAAGTTCAGAATAGTCTGGATTTTGGATGTCCAGATAAGGGATACTCTACCTGTACAGAGCAATTGTTTCAAGTATCCCACCAGATTAGAAAATCAGTGGGTTAGTTTGTTATGGACTTCAGTGGGATGCAGATGGCATCCTTTATCTCTTCTAACTGAATGCTGTTTTAAATGTTCACAAACCCCCACATTGGGGAAAACAGAAAGTTTACAGAGTCACTGCTGCTCTGCTTCCAAATATTTCTGAAATATGTGCTTGCCCATCCTACAAGACAATCCAAAAGAGTAGCCATGTCAATCTGTTGCCTCAAGAACAAATAATTGTCCTGTGACACCTTAAAAACAAGCATGAAGTAGTTTTCTACTGAGGAAGTCGATTCTACTTCCTCAGATGCACATACTGTGCTGTGGCACATTTGTGTGCTGCAATGATCCACAAGTGTGCCATAGGAATTTTGGGGAGGGTCATTTCTTAGTAGAGGCATTGGGGGATGTGAGCCACCCACCAGCAGTGTGTTGCGACTTGTTGATTGTCAAAAAACAGACCTGACCATTTTAGTGCCTTGTCAGTGTGCCGTGAGATGAAAAAGGTTGAAAAATCACTGGTGTGGGCAGTAAACCCGACTGATATACAGTATGCATACAGGTCTGGTGAGGGGAAAAAACTCCTATGCAAGGTTAGAGTTTGGAAAACAAACACTGAAAGCGGACATGCCATATGTGAGCCAATTAACTGAACAGAAACCAGACTTGGTCACAGATTGGTGACAAGCCTGGCAATGCAAGTGGCACATTGTAGGCACACTGCAGATATTACAAAGATGTGTGAGGAACATGTGCCTCCTGTTCCTCACCACCACGGCCTCAGCAAGCTCAAATTCCAAAGCTAACTAGGCAAAGAACCTTCCTGGATGGCTGAAGATTTCCTAAAGAGATTCCCCGGCTGCATGTCATTGCACCAGTTTAATAGTGCCAACAGAAACCAAGGCCCTTTTGAACAACAAGTCTCAGCGTCAGCAGATAAATGAGGAGATTGTGAAGCCTATGTTGAAAGAACTGTCATGCTAGGGTACAGCCCAGGAGGAGTTGCTAATATAGCTTGCAATTTGAACAATCAATACAGAGTGGAAGGCACTGGATTTGCTTGCAGGAAAGAAGCAGTCACTGTTAAAAGAAGATGGAGACTGTTTCACTGGAGGCTGCCATGCGAACCTCATTCACATGGGATTCCCTGCATGTGCTGGAGTCAGATATCAGGGCAAAAGGTGTGGTCACGGACTTTCCTGTGGATGTACTTGGCCTGCCTCTAATTAAAACTTAAGTACAGCATGTGGGTGCTGCTGTATTATGTAGTGTGATAAACAGAGGTTTCATATGAGTGAGTCTGTTGTTGAGATCTTTCTCTCGTGAATCATAAGTAATGAGCTGCTCTGTTCTGAAACACAGTATCTAAATTAGGGGCATTTGAAAAATATTATCTTGAAATCATTCGAAACCTGGACATTGTACTTTCCCTCTTCTTCCATGACATGGAGGTTAAGGAGAGAAAGCAGCATCTCAAAACCATCCGCAGCTTTAGCTACCATCCTAAAATCATCACACATTAATTTTTTTAGGTGGACACCTAAGATGTTTCAAGTGTACATGTAAAAAATGTGAAGTGTGAATGTGACAAACGTGTACTATACATGCACACGTATGGGGAGGAACTGTAATTAGTTGCAACTCTGTGTTGAGCGCTCATTTGGTGGCATACTGTGTGAAATGGTGCTCTGCATAACACATGAAATTTTTTGTAGTTTAATGAATCAAATGGAAAGTCATGTATGTGAGCTAAGAGTGATTTGTGATATGACAGCTTAGCCACGTGGAATTATATAGAATAAAAATAGTGGAACCCTTTCCAATCTTGTTGGTTTCCAAGTTGAGCAAGAGAGAGAGAGAGAGAACATACTAAGAAAAACCATTTTCTTAATCACATACGGCATTTTATACAAATCCATGTGTCTAAGAATCTAGGTCAGCCTGACAATAATGGCTGTAGCCTTGCAAAGCTTATTCTGATGGTCATTAAGATGTCACAGGACCCCACTTATTTTTGCTGTAACAAAGACATAGCTGTCACCAGTCAGTGTCATTAATTTGGAATCCTGATCAAAGAGCCGCCAACCTCTCAGGTTTTGTTTAGAGCTGTTGTCGGGACAGAGGGAGAAACTCCACCTTGGTTTCCTCTGCCAGCAATTCTTCTTCTCACCATGGCTCCATAAGTCACTTCACCACCTCTAAGGCCTTTGAAGTGTCTCAGATTGCCCAGATGACATAAGCATCTGCTCTTCTATCTTCTCCCTGTTGAGCAGCAGTGAAATGGGGTCCACCAGCTGCCTCTCATATCTATCCTAAAGGAAATTATCACCATTTACCCTTCTCCTATTGGCTTTCTTGCAAAAACTAAGATGTATCTTTTTCCATTCCACTCTGTTTCTCCAATCACTGCCTGAGGTGGGTGGCAGCCTGCAATCCCTAGAGAAAATGGGAAAGAAGAGGGAGAGACAAAAGCCTCACACTCAGATGTCTTAAGAGCTGCTAACAGTAGAGAATAAGAGACCAGAACTTCCCTTTGCACATCAAACTACAGTACTCCTGGGTTAGGGCAACAAGAGTGATGATGCAGAAAAAAATGCCTTCTCTTTCTCTTATTATTATAAATGCTGCACTCGGAAGCCCACTTACCTGGAAGTAATTCAAATGAATGGGAATTACATTTGTCAGACGTGCATAGGATCACACTATAAGATAATTTATATAATGCATTTAAGCAAAAATATTTGTAAAGCAGTTTACATAGGAAAAGAAACAGGAGAAAAATTCTATGTCCTAAAGTTTCTAACAATCTAAAAGAAGCAAGGCATCTGCAAACACCACTGAGAAAAAATTTATGCTGGAAAGAATAGGAATAGTTCCTTTTCCTCTGCTAAATACAAGAGAACTGCCACTTTAAAAGGTGCCTCTTTGCCAATCTAGAATGTTCTCCCACTGACAGTCTTGCATGTGAATTGCTGACCAACATAGGAAATGCTGCACTAAGAAATTCTGAAACTTTATAGAGTCACATACAGGAATGCAAACTGTACCTTCTATGACAGTGGGTTCCAAACTGTGGGTCGGGAAATACCAGTGTGTCACAAGCCAATTTCAGGTGGGTCACAAAACACCTAGAGCAACCATATTGAAAATGGCTGTGTGGTTGTTTTGCTTGTACCAAGGTTGTAAAGAGGCTTTTTTATTTCTGATTCACTTTGCTATTGGAAAATGGCTGAGAAATAACCCAACTTATTGCTGCAGTCTCAGGAAAGCAGCAGGCTCTGGAGTCACAATGATGGCACTTCTGGCCATGACATCACTTTCAGTGGGTCCCGGACAGACTGTCATTCTAAAAAGTGGGCCCTGGTGCTAAAATGTTTGAGAACCAATGTTCTATGAAAGTACATATATGATAATTCTCACATGACTGGCAACACTGATTCACGCAATAGCAGATAAGGTAGGAACACTGTTCATAGACAATAATATTTACACAGATGTCCTCCCTACCCCCCAGACATATTTCATCAAAGTCTAAAGGAGTTCAGTCTAGGAATCGCTTTATCATTTCATCTAATGTTTGCTCACACTAGGCTGTAATGGAGCTTAAACAAATCCACAAGTAATGACATTAACTGCTGTAAAGAAATAATTTGTTTTTCTGGATGATGGAGACTGAAAATGCAGCTTCAAGGACCAATTCTAAATAAAGTTTAAAAATATGCTCTTTGCACACATCTTACAAAGGATGCTTGCAGGTAAACACTTTTTGACCTTTTGATTTGTCCCTGAAAATAAACATTTGTCAAGTGGGAACGTCTGACATTTATATGCAAAGGAATTTATCTAGTGATTCAGAGAAAAGACTGGGGAATAATATAGACAGTAATCTGGTCCATATGGAGGCATCAAACTATGAAATTGGAGACAACTTCTTATAGATGCAGTCCAATCTATGAATCTGCTTTCCATCAACCCTGGAAGTGTCAGAGCATCTGCCTTCTACATCCACCCACTAGTAATTCCGTATAACTTTATGACAACACATCAGATATACAAGACAGTAGATGTGCCAGTTTCTTCAGTCTGAGAGGCTCAGCTGCAGATACTGGATAATATCACCCCTATGATGAAAACTCAGCTAAAATCATATGCAAGAAAATCCAGGTGCCTTGAATACAACCATGGTTAGCGTAATAAAATCCGTCTCTTGATTTTCAGTATTATCCAAATCTGATGTGTATTTTAGAAATCAGAAAGCAATCCCATTACCATCCAACTTCAATATCTCCTATGATACCACAACTCTTTCCCCCTTGGTAATTAAATCCCTGTAGGATATATGCATTAAAAATCTCCAGTGCAGTAGCAAAGTCAGCAGAGGAAACAGCACCTCATCTCACAAACTTCAGCCAACACACCTTGTTTCTTGAGTCTTGATCAGCAGCAAGCAACCCCTGGTGCTTCTGTGGTTGGTAGGTGCATCAAAGTCCAACTCTGGAGTGCAAGAGCCTTAAAAAAGAAAGACAGAGAAAGCAAAGCAGAGGTTGGAAGATCCACCTATTACAAGCAGGGTGGGGATAGGAAATCAGCCAGTCAGTGACATTGGAATCTCCTGCTCAGAAATTAGGACATAACAGGTGGAAGACTCCATCCAAGTGTGGCAATAGCCATTCACATTGTTCATGAGTCATGCCTTCTCTGACTTGGGGTGAAACTGACTTCTCAACACTTGGGGTGAAACTGGTCCAATGGAGGCATTTTTAAAGCAAAGATTTTCAACTGGAAAACCCATCAAAAGCAAAGCATGAAAGAGATCTCTAGATAGGTCATGATCCCAAACAGAAAACACTTTATCATGTTCAGCTAAAACACTGAGCATCTTATTCTCACTACTGCATTACTGTGAATTGAAATGGCAACAGTGATAAAACAGAGAGACTAGCATATGGTTATTTTTCACTCCCAACCTTCTAGCTTTCCAGTTATATGTCATGACTAATATAAGCTGATTTTAGCCCATCTACAGGTTGGCCTTGGTTAGGAAGTAGGATACAAATGCAAAAAAGAAAGAATTATTTCCAGATTTGTATTTGACATGACAGGGACTAGCAACCTAGTCCCTGAATATTGCCACAGGACTGGCTTGGACAATGCGTACCCTGCCAAATGAGCCCCAAGCGATATAGGACATATGTGCTGGTGACAAGCACACATACCTCTGTGGGAATTTGGGATGTTTCCTTTAATCGCATGTGGAATATAGACAGTTCATTGAGATTGCCACCACCCTATGCAATAAAAGAAAATGCTCCACATGCCCACATTCCCCAGGATCATATCATCCAGATCAGCCCAGAGTGTCTTAAAATGAACTAGGTGTTTGGCTCCCTGAAGACAAAAAAGCGTTATCAAAAGTATTTTTTCATGTACAGTATTGCTA
This sequence comes from Lerista edwardsae, assembly GCA_029204185.1. Taxonomy (NCBI): domain Eukaryota; kingdom Metazoa; phylum Chordata; class Lepidosauria; order Squamata; family Scincidae; genus Lerista; species Lerista edwardsae. Next base: position 5,899,032 of record JAJKFI010000065.1, read on the forward strand.
AAAAAAAAAAAACCCTCATAGGAATTCTAAAGTCCAAAAGCACACTTAGATATAAAGTCTTGGGGAAAAAATAGAGCCTACCAAAAAAAATGTAAACACAGCATTTATAGCCAAATTATATGTGCTGCTAATCGCACAGTTTGGCCCTATGCATGTTTTTCTTAAGGGCAGCTGTGGAGAAAGCTGGACCCAGGACCAGGAACCAATCTATAGCCCTGATCAAGTGGGGCGAAATCCCATTGAGAACCGATCTGCACTCCACCAGCAGGCAGCAGAGCTCTTATCCCACTGCACCTCTGTCTTATCCAGATTATCATTTATTGGTATATGCATGCCCAACCCCACAACTGCCTACTCATGCAATCTGTCAGATTGGGGCCTGTACGTTTGACATTGTTTTTAACATGTTTGTTTCACAGATCAAGCACCTTCTGATAGGCAAGGCGTTTGTAAGATATTTTAGTGAATTATCTTCAGAGTCACATTAGCTGGAGATAGAAAATAGTTACAATTCAAAAGCCTACTTGGCAAGTGGCACAAGTGGCCCATGAGCAGCAATTCCTCTTTACCTGACTCCAAATTAAACCAAAAAAATGCGGCATCGCCAATAATACAATGGCCTGTTATAGTACCAGCAGTGTCATAATCACTGGAAGTGTGACAGGAAGGTGCCGAGAGGCTGGTGGTGCATTCCTGTTGGCTGTGACATTAGTGAGGCAGCTGGGTGAGGCTCCTTGGGGCAGTTAAATCTTGTGGCTGTCAGCACCTCTAATGTGAATGCTTTAATCGCCTTACACAGGCTCTCTCTTCCCCTTTATTTGACTCAGAGGAACTTACTATTAACAGTTATTAAACGTTTTATTGCAGTAGCACCTAAGGCCCAAATCCTTTTGCACCAGCTGTTTTACAAAGTAAAAACAATTAGTCCCTGCACTGCAGAAGTGCCACAATAGTGTTTTGCGTTTGTTTACAGGCATGGCCTCTCCTTGCATTCTGATTATGTATCCTTAGGAGCATAGGACTGCTCGGAAGGCACTGTTATAGTGTTTCCCAAATTGTGGAGTGGGACCCACCATTGGGTCACGAGGTGATATTGATGTTTCTGAAACATTTTTTTAAAAACTTTGCAAGCACCCTCACCCGGCTTATAGCTGAAAATCATTAGCAAGTATGAAGTGATCCTTATAAATCCAAAATTAAAATGTTTACATTTTCTGATTTTCTCTGGTAATTGGTTCCTTGGAATGACTGTAAATGTGTGGGGATACAGTCACTGAACTCCATTTCTAGGGAAAGTCTAGCAAAAATTTATGCACATAAATGTAAGGTCTCTAGCAATTTTGGGAGCACAGAGCCACTATTATTATTATTATTATTAATAATAATAATAATAATAATAATAATAATAAGAAGAAGAAGAAGAAGAAGAAGAAGAAGAAGTTTCTATACATTAGCATATAATAATAATAATAATAATAATAATAATAATAATAATAATAATAATAATAAT
>JAJKFI010000065.1:5900551-5922019 GCA_029204185.1 Lerista edwardsae
ATAATAATAATAATAATAATAATAATAATAATAATAATAATAATAATGTATTTTTTCTGCTTTTTTGTCTAGTGGGTTGCAATATATTGTCTTTTTTAAAAAAGGGTCGTGATGCTAAAAGGTTTGGGAAGCACCACTTTAGACCTCTCTCTCTCTCTCTCTCTCTCTCTCTCTCTCTCTCTCTGTTCCTCCAGGCTCTGTTCTTTGCTATTCACTCTTTACTATCCTTGAGTGGATTTCCTTCTTACAACAGGGGTCCCCAAACTTTTCAGTACAAGGAATAAATTGCATATTTTACACATTTTCATGAGCCGAAAAAACCAGTTTTATTAATGAATGAATGAAATTTAAATGAATGAATAAGTCTTACTTGGATCTTTTTTGTAACCAGCATGATATGATTCAGAACAAAAAAGAGATGTGGCATTTACAAAGAAATAATACTATGCTTAAACTGAGAAATGCTATATCATACGTAAAAGTATCAAATATTTTAAGTTGCTGCGGGCCAGCTAAAATCTTGTGGCATGCTGGATTGGTTGGGCCCCTGATCTGCAGTCGCGGATCTAGGGGGGGCTAGGGGGCACGAGCAATGGGCACCATCTTGGGGGGCACCTGTGGCGTGGCATGCCCCCCCGCCCCACCCACTCTGCAACATGGCACCTGCACAGAGGCAGGCCTTCCTGTCTTCCACTATCTTCCGGAGTTCACCCAAATTCATGCTCATCGCTTCGGTGATACTATCTAACCATCTCATCCTCTGCCGCCCCGTTCTCCTTTTGCCTTTAGTCTTTCCTAGCATGAGGGTCTTTTCTAAAGAGTCCTCTCTTCTCTTGAGGTGGTCAAAGTATTTGAGCTTCAGCTTCAGTATTTGTCCTTCCAGGGAGCAATCAGGCTTGACTTCCTGTAGGATTGACCAATTGGATCTCCTTGCGATCCAGGAGAGACTTCTCCAGCACCATAATTCAAAAGCATCTATTCTTCGGCACTCTGCCTTCCTTATAGTCCAGCTCTCACAGCCATACATTACTACCAAACTACAGACCAGCAGGGGCGGACCTAGTCGAAATGGCGCCCATGGCAGTGCGCCCCCAGGGGGCACGTGACATCGTGCCACCCCACCCCAAGAACCGCGACACCCCCCCCCCACGGGAGCCCAGGTCTACCCATCGGAAGCAGCCACGGGTAGACCTGGGCTACACAGAGCCCAGGTCTACCCATTGGGACCAGGCACGGGTAGACCTGGGCTAAGGGAGCCCAGGCCTACCCATTAGAAATGATGACGGGTAGACCTGGGCCCTGCAGAGCCCAGGTCTACCCATTGGGACCAGCTGTGGGTAGACCAGCGCTCCGCAGGTCAGGAAAGCGTCCAGAGCCTGGACCTTCCCCCACCCATTCAAAGCATCTTTAAAGTGCCAAGGCATCTTTAAAGTAGCCTGAAAGCCAGCTATATAACTTTCATGGATATATAATCTTCATAACTTTTAAGGTTACAGTGAACTCAGCCTTAGTTTTTTTTTTTTGTAGTTGGTTCTTTACGTTTGCTGATTTCAGTTTGAAATCCCTGTGTCTCCACTTTCAAAAATCTGAGTCAGTGTCTGAAAAAGCCACATGTGAGCAGAGACCATCATGTAATGCTTGTAATTTGCATGGAAGATTAGCATGTGCCCGTCCGCCCCAGTTATATAGGCTGGTCCCAATGGGTAGACCTGGGCTCTGCAGGGCCCAGGTCTACCCATCATCATTTCTAATGGGTAGGCCTGGGCTCGCTTAGCCCAGGTCTATCTGCGGCTGGTCCCAATGGGTAGACCTGGTCTAGTCTAATGGTGTAGCCCAGGTCTACCCGTGGCTGCTTCTGATGGGTAGACCTGGGCTCCCATGGGGGGGGGTCGTGGTTCTTGGGGCGGGGTGGCACAATGTCACGTGCCCCCTGGGGGCCACTGCCATGGGCGCCATTTCGACTAGGTCCGCCCCTGCTGGTCTGTAGTTTGGTGGTAATGTATGGCTGTGAGAGCTGGACTATAAGGAAGGCAGAGCGCCGAAGAATAGATGCTTTCGAATTATGGTGCTGGAGAAGTCTCTCCTGGACCGCAAGGAGATCCAATTGGTCAATCCTACAGGAAGTCAAGCCTGATTGCTCCCTGGAAGGACAAATACTGAAGCTGAAGCTCAAATACTTTGACCACCTCAAGAGAAGAGAGGACTCTTTAGAAAAGACCCTCATGCTAGGAAAGACTAAAGGCAAAAGGAGAACAGGGCGGCAGAGGATGAGATGGTTAGATAGTGTCACCGAAGCGATGAGCATGAATTTGGGTGAACTCCGGAAGATAGTGGAAGACAGGAAGGCCTGGGTACTGTGGTCCATGGGGTCGCGAAGAGTTGGACACAACTTAGTGACTAAACAACAACTGTAGTTTGGAGACCCCTGTTCTAAAACATAGGACTTCCCTGCCCTTTCTCATCCCCTTGGCTTCACACTGCCACCAGATTTTGCTTAGGTCACTCAGAAGTGCACAACTGTGTGATACCACCAGGCCCTTCTTCTTAAACCTTGGGTTTCAAGGTGTGTCTGACCTGACAAATCTAAACTTGGTAGTCTCTTTTGCTCCCTATATTCAGTCAATGCATATGTCACCTTGCTTCTCCTTAATAGTGCTGCAAAACTTCTTTTCCACTCCTTGAATGGAAAAACTGTGTCACACCCTATCTCACTGTGACTAATACAGCCTTCAGCACTGTACTGAGAAATGGGTTTGGGGATGCTGAATATGCTACTCTGGAGTAATACTGCTTGATTCAAATGAGGTTGGTAGGTGCAAGCCTAATACATAGGACTAATACTATATACTATACTATATTATATATGTAAGCCACCATGGTGATCTGTTTTATCAAGCAACTGAGTCACAAGTTTAGTCCAAACTGTGTTACCTGCATAAGCATAAAATAAGCAACTAATTCACCACTTAGTAACTCATTCTAAGGCCCATGCTAATCTCTCTCCTTACTTCCTGTTTCCTGCACTGCTAGACTACATCTCCCAGCAAGCAGTTCTTCAACAGTGTTTACAAGAAGTATTATGTTTTAAGAACCCAACAAGACCCTTCCAGATCAAAAGTCAGGATTGCAATTAAGAGCGCAATCCTAAACTGGAGTTAGGCCAGCATAAACTAAGCCAGCAAAGTTTGGCCAGCACAAGGGCCAACATAAAGCGTGTTTGGACTACTCTCGGAGTCAGGGAGGATGGTGCCCATCTGTGTGCTGGCCTCTCTGACTCCGAGAGTGGTCCAAACATACTTTATGGTGTCCCTTGTGCTGGCCAAACTTTGCTGGCTTAGCTTATGCTGGCCTAACTCAGTTTAGGATTGCGCCCTAAATGTCCATACTACTGATTGCTCTGATCACATGATGCTCCTTCTTAAATCCTTACAAGAGAAGGACACCTTACTGAGGCTGATGGTGTTCTTAGCCACTCCCTCTTAGCAGCGAAGCATCTGGAAAAGGCAACATGGAGAAAGGATCTTCCTGGGTAGATATGTCTCTGCTGCTCTTGATGAAGCGATGTAAGGGGTGATCAGGTCCAGGTCCAGGTCCAGGTCTCTCTCTCTCTCTCTCTCTCTCTCTCTCTCTCTCTCTCCTCCCCAGCCCTCCCCTCCATCTTGGAAACCTGTAAGAGTTTCATGCCTGGCAGCTCTCCTGCCATGACCCATCACCCTTCCCCTCACAACCATTTCAAGAACTTGACAAAATGAACGTCAGAAGATTGGGCAAAGGGAAGAGAACCAAAGTAAGAAGAAGGGCGTCCCAGCCTCCATCTAAACATGCCACTGAGTCATAAAGATTGATGCCTGTGCCAGAAAACTCGATCAGCAATGCACATGAACTGTATATAGTGTTTCTTTGTCTGTATACATCTCAATCAAGATGTCCCCACCTATCCCCCCTTAGCCCTTATGTAATGCATCCTTCCCAGTATCGCCCATTGAACCCTCTTTTGACTGTAGGGTGTTTCCAAACCCTTTGTCTACCTCTCACCTATTGTCTTAGCCTTCAGCAGTCTTATCACAGTGATTAACTCCTTTATGAAGGAGGTGTAGTCGAGGAGGTGTAGTCGAGAGAGTTAAAGCCTCCATTTGCCTGAAGATAAGATCCGAAGGTCGCCAGTTCGGGATAACAGGAAGTCTCAGTGAGCGGCAGACCTTGTAAACTGTGACTGATTAGAGCTGAGCTACAGCTGCCTGTGAGAGGGGAGTATGCTGGGCCAGCCGCTTCTTTGGTGTGAGCAGAGAAACTGCTTATCAGCCAGCAGGAAGGCAAATTGTGTGGCTAGAAAGAAGACTAGACCACGAAAGTACCATCTGTATGTTGTATGTTCTTGAAAGATAGAACTTCCTTGGAATTTGTAAAAACCTTTGTGTTTATGAATAAAGCCTGCCTATGTAAACTGCCTTGAGTTAAAGTCAGAGGAGCAATCTAATGACCTAAGAAAGGCGGTATATAAATATTAGCATTATTTATCACCATGGCACCATACCCACATTCCATCGATTATCATAAATCTCCCCTTGCTCAACCTGGGGGGGAGATCAGCAAGCAGCCAATCAAAAGCCACACTGTACCACCCAACCAAACAACCAGGGTCCCCAAAATCCCAGGTTCACCAATAATCCAGGCTGCAATATGTTATTGGTTGTTTGTTTGTATCCCCATTTACATGCTAAACTGTATAAATGTCTGTTGTATCATTACACAGTATCATTACACATGTCCGTGTATCATTACACAGGTCCATGTCATTTTTTTCTGCATGGTATGCTGCTTGCATCCTGTGTCATTTTATTGCAATAAAATTATCCTTCTCTGGCAACATCAAAGTCCAGCTGGCATTCTTTTTGTTGACTTCCAACTTTTGGGAAGGTTTGGTTTAGGAAGATTTGCCTTAATTTTCACAGAAGACGCCAGAAAAGAAACCTCAATCTGGCAGGCTTCTGTCTCTTTCTTAAAGAGACAGGACCCTTCAGGGGACTCTCTCTCTCTTTTTAGGGTGATTTCCACTCAACAGAAGGATATAGTGGAGAAGAGGGAACTCAGTAACCTTCACATCCCACAAGTAGCACCAAAGCTAATATTTCAAAGGCCCAATTCAAAGTGCTAGTTTTGACTTTTAAAGCCCTTTATGGCTCAGGTCCGGGGTATTTGAGGGACTGCCTTCTTCCATATAATCCAACCCGTACTCTTAGATCATCTGGGGGGGCCCTTTTGACTGTGCCGCCACCAGGAGAAGTGAGAGGGGCGGCGGCCAGGAAGAGGGCCTTTTCGGTGGTGGCCCCCCAACTCTGGAACACCCTCCCCTTAGAATTGAGAACTGCTCCCTCCTTGTTTACGTTTCGGCGGGGGCTTTTTTATTCCAAAAAGCTTTTAACTGTTGACAGGCTGGCTGGTTATTATGATCCATGGGGCTTGTTGTTTTAAACTGTTTTTAAATTTGTTTTTAATTGTGTTCTTAATTTTTTGATTATATTGTTTAATACTTCTTTTAATTGTTTTTAATGTGAATTGTTATATTGTTTATATATATATATATTGTAATGCCGCCTTGGGTGCCTTCGGGCACAATAAGGCGGGGTAAAAATCCAATAATAAATAAATAAATAAATAAAATAATATTATTATTATTTTTCGGTTCCCTATTTTTAAGGCAGGATTCAAAAGGCCAAAAATTCCTCTTGTAATCTCTTCCAGCAACATGGCTGCTGCAGGCACAAAGATAGCCAAATAGCTACTGGTACTTCCTGTGGCATCCAAGCAGCCGCAGGAGGCTCTTCAGGAGAAGAGGACATTTGTCCGCTTCCCCTGTGGTAAGGGCGCAGTCGGTCAATGGGTCTACTCACCTACTTTGCTGGCACAGAGGTGAGGCCTCTGTGCCGGACTGCATGGAGGATCAGATCCAGTGGCAAAGGTTCTTTTTCACTTCCTCCTTTTTCCTTTATCCTTGTTCACTTCTTCAAATCTGCCCGACTCCTTTCGTTACCGCAGAAAGTAACGCAGACTGATTTAGGCAGACTGATGTCCCTTCTCTACCCCACTTTTCTCCCATTCCTTAAGTGTAAGCCTGAAAGCCAGGTCTGGTTTTTTTAAAAAAAACATTGTTCTATGTTCAGCTTTCCTGGTATGGTCTGATCAGTGGTGCTGGTCTGACTCCAGGGTTAGAGGTGGGAAGATACGTCTGCTTCAGGATATTTCAAAATGTGGACCTGAAGCAACACATTAGTTCATCTTGAAGGCATGTGTGTAGTTGGGGGTGAGGTTGGAGAAAGGGAGTCAACTAGTGTTGGATTGTGAAAGACAAAAGAAGCAGAAACAGAGAGCTCTGAAGTGAATCAGCCAACCGGAGATTAATCCAGAGTTGGCTCTGCTAGGACACAAACTAGGCTGTTACTGCGACACAAACTAGGCTGTTACTTCATGGTGAATGTGGGGTGATGGGAGGTATCACTCCCCCCATTGCTGGTTGTTGCATCACCAGCTGTCTTGACCTGCCTGTGCCACCTGTCTGCTGTATCGCATCCTTGCACACCACATCTCTCCCCCACCCTATGCCCCCTTGCTGTCGTGTCAGGGGCACTGTAGTCTCTGGAAGAGTTCCCTGCACATGTGGCTGTCCACCATAGATTCTGAGCACATAATCAGGGTATGTGAGAGAACCTGTCGCTCTTGCTGTGTGCGTTTCTTTTTGGACTCATTATGCTCTCCCTATCTCTGAGGTACAAATCTCCTTGAGGTCTGTTTTTCCAAGTAATTGTGCCTTTCTGCTGCAGTAGCAGCCTTCAGGGTGTCTGGCTGCTGTCCAGTCAGCCAGCTTGCCTGCCACAGAGACTTTTCACCTCAGAAAGCAGCCTCAAGATCCTGGTAACCAACAAAACAAACATGGTTGCTCTTCCCTTAATCCTCCATGTCTGCAGGCACTTCCGTTCCTGCAGTCAACACCACACGCCAAGTTTGAATTCAATTAACCACCCTGGTCCTTTCAGCTGGCATAAAGAGCAACTGAAATGACTGGGTGTGAATTGTAAGTCTGCAGACCCTAGAGATTTACAAGTATGGTAACTTTAGTAAGACGGGGGCAGGGAGGAAGGGAAATGGTGCGAGAGGGGAACCTCCCCCCTCCCACACCCCTTTCAAATTGTTCTTTGTTTTCTAACTTTGTAGCAGAGGCGTTTCTACAGGGATGGCAAAGCTCTAAGTTTTGCAAGAAGCCTTACCCTGTCGTGTAAATCTCTCCTCTCCCTTGCTGCTGTAGCCAGTAAGCAACGCCAAGATTGGCTAAAACGGTGCAGGAGAGGAGTAATCTCCACTGCAAGGTAAGGCTTCTTGCAAAACTTAGAGCTTTGCCATCCCTGTAGAAACGCCACTGCTTTGTAGGTAGGTATAAACCTTTATCTGTATCTGGTAGTCTCACCAGCATTTTTGGAACCCGTTGCAGATTATAATGCGCACAAAGCTGTTCAAGTTAGCTGTGTTGGAGCTATGCCCAGCATAGCCTCATCTCAAGCCTGATTTTCATGTTCTTTCTCTGGCTGAACTTATGAAACTGCCATATACTGAGTCACACAACATTGGTTCATCTAGGTCAATATTGTCTCCACTACTGGCAGTATCTCTCCAATGCTTCAGAGGGGGGTCTTTTTCTCAGCACTGCCTAGAAATACTGCCAGAGATTGAATTTAGGACTGGATTGTATTTCTGCTTTTTATTACTTGGAAAAGCATGGATGTATTTTTCTTCTAGAAATGTGTTTATCCCTGAAATAAACAGAAATTTTAGAATGTTTGCTATGGCCATTTCTACACAAGAAAAGATTACTGAGTTGGGTTAAAATGGAGAAGCCCATCAATCAGCAATGTCAGAGCCGACAAAGCTTTTCCTGCATTGCATCATTTCAGGCTGGGATAGGCTCTCACGTTTGACTATTCCCCAAAGCAAACAAAAGGAAAGGTTCCCCCTGGCACTTGGAAATACTGTATAGTGTTGTTGTTGTTGTTGTTGTTCAGTCGCTAAGTCGTGTCCGACTCTTCGCGACCCCATGGACCACAGCACGCCAGGCCTCCCTGTCCTCCACTAGCTTCCGGAGTTCACCCAATTTCATGTTCATCGCTTCGGTGACACTATCTAACCATCTCATCCTCTGCCGCCCCCTTCTCCTTTTGCCTTCAATCTTTCCCAGCATGAGGGTCTTTTCTAAAGAGTCCTCTCTTCTCATCAGGTGGCCAAAGTATTGGAGCTTCAGCTTCAGCATTTGTCCTTCCAGGGAGCAATCAGGCTTGACTTCCTGTAGGATGGACCGATTGGACCTCTTTGCAGTCCAGGGGACTCTCAAGAGTCTTCTCCAGCACCATAATTCGAAAGCATCTATTCTTCGGCGCTCTGCCTTTCTTATGGTCCAGCTCTCACAGCCATACATAGCTACTGGGAAAACCATAGCTTTGACTATGCGAACCTTTGTTGGCAGGGTGATGTCTCGGCTTTTGATTAAGTTGTCTAAGTTCGCCATAGCTTTCCTCCCAAGAAGTAAACGTCTTTTAATTTCATGGCTGCAGTCACCATCTGCGGTGATCTTGGAGCCCAGGAAGATAAAGTCTGTCACTGCTTCCATTTCTTCCCCTTCTATTTGCCAGGAAGTGATGGGAGTGGTGGCCATGATCTTAGTTTTTTTAATGTTGAGCTTCAAGCCAATTTTGGCACTTTCCTCTTTCAGCCTCATCAGCAGGTTCTTTAAGTCTTCCTCACTTTCTGCCATTAGAGTGGTGTCGTCTGCATATCTGAGGTTGTTGATATTTCTCCCAGCGATCTTGATTCCAGCTTGTGAATCATCCAGCCCTGCCTTCCTCATGATGTACTCTGCATATAAGTTAAATAAGCAGGGTGACAATATACAGCCTTGTCGTACTCCTTTCCCAATTTGAAACCAGTCGGTTGTTCCATGTCCAGTTCTAACTGTTGCTTCCTGGCCCACGTACAGGTTTCTCAGAAGACAGATAAGGTGGTCTGGTACTCCCATCTCTTCAAGAACTTGCCACAGTTTGTTGTGATCCACACAATCAAAGGCTTTAGCATAGTCAATGAAGCAGAGGTAGATGTTTTTCTGGAACTCTCTGGCTTTCTCCATGATCCATCGAATGTTGGCAATTTGATCTCTAGTTCCTCTGCCTCTTCGGAAACCAGCTTGTACATCTGGTAGTTCTCGATTCACATACTGCTGAAGCCTAGCTTGTAGGATTTTGAGCATCACCTTGCTAGCATGTGAAATGAGTGCAATGGTGCGGTAGTTTGAACAATCTTTGGCATTGCCCTTCTTTGGGATTGGAATGTAAACTGATCTTTTCCAGTCTTGTGGCCACTGCTGGGTTTTCCAAATTTGCTGGCATATGGAGTGCAGCACTTTGACAGCATCATCTTTTAAGATTTTCAGTAATTCCACTGGAATGCTGTCACCTCCACTAGCTTTGTTGTTAGTGAGGCTTTCTAAAGCCCACTTGACTTCACACTCCAGGATGTCAGGTTCAAGCTCAGTGACCGCACCATTGTGGTTATCAGGAACATTGAGATCGGCCTTATAGAGTTCCTCTGTGTATTCTTGCCACCTCTTCTTAATCTCATCTGCTTCTGTTAGGTCCTTGCCGTTTTTGTCCTTTATTGTGCCTACCTTAGCATGAAATTGTCCTTTGACATCTCCAATTTTCTTGAAAAGATCTCTAGTCTTTCCCATTCTATTGTTTTCCTCTATTTCTTTGCATTGCTCATTGAGGAAGGCCTTCCTATCTCTCCTTGCTGTTCTCTGGAAATCTGCATTCAGTTGGGTATATCTTTCCCTTTCTCCCTTGCTTTTGGCTTCCCTTCTTTCCTCAGCTATTTTTAAAGCCTCTTCAGATAGCCACTTTGCCTTCTTGCATTTCTTTCTCTTTGGGATGGTTTTAGTTGCTGCTTCCTGTACAATGTTACAGACCTCCGTCCAAAGTTCTTCAGGCACTCTGTCTACCAAATCTAAGCCTCTAAATCTGTTTGTCACCTCCACTGTATATTCGTTTGGGATCTGATTTAGGTCATACATGGAGGGCCTAGTGCTTTTCCCTACTTTTTTAAGTTTAAGCCTGAATTTTGCAATAAGAAGCTCATGATCTGAGCCACAGTCAGCTCCAGGTCTTGTTTTTACTGCCTGTATAGAGCTTCTCCACCTTTGGCTGCAAAGAATGTAATCAATCTGATTTCGATGTAGACCATCTGGTGAAGTCCATGTGTACAGTCGCCGTTTGTGTTGCTGGAAAAGGGTATTTGCTATGACTAATGTGTTCTCCTGACAAAACTCTATCAGTCTTTGCCCTGCTTCATTCTGTACTCCAAGACCAAACTTGCCTGTTACTCCTATTACCTCTTGACTGCCTACTTTAGCATTCCAATCCCCTATGATGAGAAGGACATCTTTTTTGGGTGTTAATTCTAGAAGCTGTTCTAGGTCTTCATAGAAACGGTCAACTTCTTCCTCTTCAGCACCAGTGGTTGGGGCGTAGTATAGTACACTGTATAGTGTAGTGTTTCTCAAGCTCTAAGTCAAGACCCACTAGGTGGGTCACAAGCCAGTTTCAGGTGGGTCCCCATTCATTTCAAAGTGTATTTTACAGGAATGCACTGGAGTCACTTGTTGCGAGTCTCGAATCAGTGACCCTATGAATTGAGTCACGAGTCATAGTGTGCACAGTCTCAAATCATGGAAAAATTTTGAGTCATTATGACTTGAATCCTGAGTCATTTTGAGAAGCAAGTCAAGTCCTTGGGCAAAAAAAGCTTTATGCCTTTCTCCTCCCTTCAAGCTCCCCAACCCCACCTCTTAGAACCACCTACCCTCCTCCCACCACATTTGCTTACAGTACTTAATGCATTTTTATCTTGTCAGTACAATATCCCCCCAAGGTGGAGGAGGGCTTTAAACTCGTAGCATTGGCCTGAGAGCACTGACGGCAAGCCTCCCTCGCATCGGCCCAAACTGGCTGGTGCGAGGGAGGTTCCATGTCCACTCGGATATGGGATTGACGGGGGGAGCGGGGTTGGGGACAGGACGTGGGCAGGCTTGGGATTCAGCCATAAGGCCAAATCCTAAGCCCTATTGGGAGGCTGCACCGCCCAATTCAGGCCATGTGGTCTCCTCGGATCTGATCTGCGGTCTCCTTGGATCTTGGTGCAGATCCAAGGAGTGTATTGGGGAGGCTGGAGCATCCCCACTGGTAAGGGCGCGAACGTGCCCTTGCTGTTGGGAGGCTCCAGCCTCCCCAAAGCAGCACTAGGATTTGGCACAGGCCCGTCGGCCTTGCCAATCCAGCGATGCTTAGGATTGCACCCTGAAAGAGAAAATGAAGATAGTTTTCAAAAAGAGGGCAGACCATACTACACATTGTGATAATTATGGTGGTGTCATTCAACCCCTGAGAGTGATGGGGACAGCATTTAAGGGGACTGGAAAACAGGAAGCAAGCCCTATGCTTGCTCTGGTACAGATCTGGGCCCTAAGTAGATGCAGGAAGAGGCAGCCCTGCATCTGGATAGCTACAATCAGGCTCTATCTGCTAGTGCAAGTTTCATATGGAAGCTCCAGCTCATCTCCTGATTGTGGGACAGAGTCCCGTGTTTCTGCCACTTGTGACTTTCTTTACCTATCAAATGTTGCTGAAACAGATACTGGCTATTCATTAAAGAAACCATTCAGTATCGCGTTAGCATCTAGGCTGTGTCTTTCCGACAACCTTTTTATGTGGCTTTTTTGGTCATGCATATTTATGCACTTGTTGGCAGTGGCATGAGTGACAAACACATTACAGTGATACCTCCTTTGTCTTATCTCACATATTGTAAATGTAGCACATAGCATTGACTGGCGTGGTCTCTATCAATATCTCAGACAAGGATGTGGGTGTAACTGCCACCTCATGGAAGACATAGATCACATTTAAACTATTTATAGGCAATTTATCATACCTAATCACTGCAGAGTCCTCTTTCCAAAGACCACAAATACAGATAAAATATTCACACAGTACCTTGAGATAGCAAGAAAATGTGATATAGTACGAAAAATCATATGTAAAGGCACAGAATTAAATAACTGGAATGGATCTCAGGAGATCATCTAGTTTTGCCCTTTGCCAAAAGGCGTGGATTAGATAACATTATGCTCTATTAGATGTATTTGAGATGTACTTGTTGAATCTATTTTGGGACGAGGAATGCATAAGTTCCCTTTATATCTTGTTCCACTGCCCCACATTTGAGTACAAATAATTAATTATTGTAACAGTGCATGAATGGGAAAACCATCGGCGCATTATGTTGATTCAATATACATGACAACAAACACGCATGTATTTAAGGAGATCATTTGCATGCTTATTCAGCCAGAAGAGCCTTTTCCCCTGGTGAAGAAATAGATACATAACATGTAGGCAGCATTGTCATTCAGCCGGAATGCTGGGCGGGAGAAACAGGGAGCGGCAGCCCGCCCGTTGCGTTCCGGTCTGTTTCGCCGTCTTCCCCGCCCCCGCGTTGGCGGGGAAGACGGCGAAATGGACCGGAACACAACGGGCGGGCTGCCGCTCCCCCTTTCCTCCCGCCCAGCGTTCCGGCTGAATGACAACGCTGCATGTAGGGTACCTGTGTGCTTAACTGTACCCTGCTTTTTTGAGTGTATTGGATCTCTTAGTAGAGCACCTGCGTGACTCATTGCATTGTATCTGTGTGTGGGTCTCTTGGGGGATCCCCATGGCCTTGTGAGCTTTCTTGTAGGTGAGCTCAGAGTTGCTTATGCTTTCCCCCTACTTAGCTTGAGGTGGTTCTACATATCATCCTTCCCCTCACCTTCTTTGGCATAATTGACTGACACTTCTTCATGTGTCCAGCTGCTGCCTTGAGATATACAAAATTATGTACAGGATGGGTAAAAAGATCTTCTTTTCCCTCTCTCGCAACACCAGAACCAGGAGACATCCATTAAAAATTAATATTGGAAAAGTTAGAACAGATAAAAGGAAATACTTTTTTTAGCCAGCAGGTAATTTATCTCTGGAACTCCTTGCCACAGGAAATGATGATGGCATGGCCTAGGTAGTGATTAGCCTAGTCCATCACAGGTTACAGACAATAATGGTGGTACAACTCCTTATTTTAGAGATAGGCTATCTCAGAATGCCAGATGCAGGGGAGTGGCAATGAGATGCAGGTATCTAGTTGTCTTGTGTGTTCTCTGAGGCATCTGGTGGGCCACTGTGAGATACAGGAAACTGAACTAAATTGGCCTGGTCCAGTGGAGCTCTTCTTATGCTCTTATGTGCCTTCTGTCTTCCTTGGCCATCTCCTCTCATCCTCAAATAGTGAATGACAAATGACAAACCATCCTTGGGAGACGGGATCAGCTGGACTGAAGTGCTGTCTCCACCTCGCAGATAAACAGATGGGCAAGCCAGAATGGGTAAGTTGGCAATCTGGCCATGTGGTTCTCACTGCCCATTTTGGAAAGATAGCATAAGACTCAGGGTTCACAGAGATGGTCCTCTCTGCTTTAGAAGGCAAGTCACCCCTGGCCTGGAGTCTGTAATTGACACGGTTGAGCATACATTCTACACCCATCATAGGAAAAGAATTGCAGGACTGAATATACATGTGATTTGGCCTTGTCAGCTGATGTGAAATATAAAGACCTCTGCTCACGAGGTAGAAAGATAGGAGAAAAGTGTTTGTTAACATGGAAACATCAACAATTCACAAATTGTTGTTCTGAAAATTGTTACCTAGAGATAATATTTGAGCCAGAAAGGTTATGCTGGATTATAACCTTCAGAAAGCATCAGATCACCATTAAGTACCTTCCAATCAATGAACCAAGTTCCAGGACATGACTGGTAAGGTGTTAAACTGCTTTTCTCATAGTAACAACATTTGTGCTTCCACCGCTACTGCCTTGCTAATATCTCCCAAAAATTTGTACAAGCATTGGTGCATTAATACCAATATCTCACAACACCTTTATGAGATTGAAAGCTGACTATTAGATCTATCTTACAGATGTGGGGACTACGACACAAAAACTATTAGATGTCTCATAGCTAAAGGCATATTTGGAAGAAAATGATGGTGCAGGTTGGTCAGAAAATGGTTGTGGCTCAGTTCCTAGGCCAGGATCAATTCCTAGGCCAGGATCTTGACAAAGGAATGCTCAGTAAGTATGGCAAAAAGGACTGAGAGTTATTTTGGATGTGATGATGATCAGGGAAACAGGAAGTGCAATTGGCTTTCATTTGCTCACATTTCTCTATCACAGCTGAAAGGGAACTTTCCATATCAGGGAAATGCAGCAAAGAGTTACTTCTTAGTGCAAAAATGTTACAGTGAGAAAGTGTTGGCCCTTCTTCACCCTGCTTCTGGGCTATACACACCCACCCACATGGTTATCTGTCACTACGTAAATACTAGTGATCAGGTTAATTTGCAATGCAGATGTTTCCATCACCGTGGGAACTTTTTTCAGCATGAAAAGAGCCATTCTTCATCCTAATTAACAGTGTCACACAACCAATCAGATTTGGTTATATAATTGCATCACAGTTGATAATCAAAACTAGTTTAGAATGTTCACTCCCCTCCCATGATTCTAACCAAAGTGAGTCCCCCGCCCCAAGTCACTGAAAAGACGGGGCACTTCCACTCTGGACTTCTGCAGGGAGTGGAAATGTTTATGAAATGTGTCTCATTTGGGCTCAGGCCGCAATCCTATACACACTTTCCTGGGGGTACACAATGGAACTTACTTCTGAGTAGACATGCCTAGGCTTGTGCTCTCAGAGTGCAATCCTAAACTGTAGTTAGGCCAGCATAAGCTAAACCAGCAAAGTTTGGCCAGTGCAAGGGCCACCATAAAGTGTATTTGGACTACTCTCAGAGTCAGGGAAGATGGCTCACATCAGTCCAGCCTTTCTCATGATGTACTCTGCATATAAGTTAAATAAGCAGGGTGACAGTATACAGTATAGCCTTGTCGTACTCCTTTCCCAGTTTTAAACCAACCAGTTGTTCCATGTCCAGTTCTAAGTGTTGCTTTCTGACCCGCATACAGGTTTCTCAGAAAACCGGTGAGGTGGCCTGGTACTCCCTCCCTTCAAGAACTTGCCACAATTTGTTGTGATCCATGCAATCAAAGACTTTAGCATAGTCAATGAAGCAGAAGTAGATTTTTTTTTGGAACTCTCTTGCTTTCTCCATGATCCAGTGAATGTTGGCAATTTGATCTCTAGTTCCTCTGCGAAAACCAGCTTGTACTTCTGGTAGTTCTCGATTCATATACTGCTGAAGCCTAGCTTGTAGGATTTTGAGCATAACCTTGCTTGCATGTGAAATGAGCGCAATGGTGCGGTAGTTCAAACAATCTTTTCCAGTCTTGTGGCCACTGCTGAGTTTTCCAAATTTGCTGACATATGGAGCGCAGCACTTTGACAGCATTATTTTTTAAGATTTTGAGTAATTCAGCTGGAATGCTGTCACCTCCACTAGCTTTGTTGTTAGTGATGCTTCCGAAAGCCCACTTGACTTCACATTCCAGGATGTCAGGTTTGAGTTCATTGTGATTATCAGGAACATTTAGATCTGCCTTATATAGTTCCTCTGTGTATTCTTGCCACCTCTTCTTAATCCCATCTGCTTCCGTTAGGTCCTTGCCGTTCTTGTCCTTTATCATGCCTACGAAATAGTCCTTTGATATCTCCAATGTTCTTGAAAAGATCTCTAGTCTTTCCCATTCTATTGTTTTCCTCTTTTTCTTTGCACTGCTCATTTAAGAAGGCCTTCCTATCTCTCCTTGCTGTTCTCTGGAAATCTGCATTCAGTTGGGTATATCTTTCCTTTTCCCCCTTGTATTTTGCTTCCCTTCTTTCCTCAGCTATTTGTAAAGCCTCATGAGACAGCCACTTTGCCTTTGGGATGGTTCTAGTTGCTGTCTCCTGTACAATGTTACGAACCTCCATCCAAAGTTCTTCAGGCACTCTGTCTACCAAATCTAAGCCCCTAAATCTATTTGTCACCTCCACTGTATATTCATATGGGATATTATTTAGGTCATACATGAAAGGCCTAGTGGTTTTCCCTACTTTTTTAAGTTTATGCTTGAATTTTGCAATAAGAAGTTCATGATCTGAGCCACAGTCAGCTCCTGGTCTTGTTTTTACTGACTGTATAGAACTTCTCCACCTTTGGCTGTGAAGAACGTAATCAATCTGATTTTGGTGTAGACCATCTGGTGAAGTCCATGTGTAGAGTCGCTGCTTGTGTTGCTGGAAATAGAATCACATACTTCCCTCTAATATAGATACACCATTGAGGCTTGGATGGAAAGGTCTAGTGAAGATTACATTACTCTCAATGAGTCTTTACTTGTCGATATACCATCTGTGAATTTAGCAATGAGAATATTGTGATGTAATATAAGGAAGCTTTCCCCGTCTCTTCCTTCATAATTTCTGATATTTTTATTGTATAAGGGGAAAAAAAGAACAAAGAAATACCTGACTAGATTTCTGTGAATTACCTCTTAATTATAAATGATTTTAGGAGCTTAACATCCCTTCTCCATCCCTTCTCTCTTTAGTTTCCCCTTATGTTTGGAAGTGCCTCCCAGAAGACCTGTGCCATGTCTCCTCTCTTACGTCTTTCAAATCCCTTCTAAGAGTCCATCTTTTCTGTTAAGTCTTTGGCACAATACTCTTTCCCTATTGTAACTATGTATAAAATGACGGTCTCATCTACAATCATAGCTGAAGACCAATTTGAGAACTGCTGCTATATAGAATAACATACAGAATAACATTTTCAGTCATGGGCCAACCCATAATTCCAGTCTGCAGCACAGGATCTGCTTTTTAACGTCTTTCTCCTTTTGTCCTTTCCTCCCTCTCTGCTCCCTTCTTCTCTCATCTTTATCTCTTTTATCGTTCTACTAAAAAAGTAAGTGGGGGGGGAGGAGTGAGATAATGGTGATGATGGTGCTGCTGAGGTACCCCACTTTAGGTTACTTCATTGTATATCACAATCCAGTGAAGACAACCCAGTGAAGATGAGCATTTCAAACATTGCTTTGTCTAATTCTCTTGCTCTCATTCAACCATCATTTTCATAAATTGGCCAATTGTAAACTGGCTATTTACATTACTGCGGCACATTATAGTACACCAGCAAGAATGTCCTTCTCTATCCACATAGGACAGTGATTTCCAACCTTTTTTGCACCAGGACCCTCTTTTTAGGTACAACAACTGTCAGGAACCCCCCCTAAGACCTATGGCCGGAAGTGATGAAATTAAGCAGGAAGTGAAGTCATGGATTTTAATAAATCACACTTTTTGAAAGTCGAAAGAACTCCACATCCTTTTTAGAATGTTCTAAGTGACGTTTGAGTTTTGAGTTCAGTGATTGATTCAGCACTGAGAACAACATTGCACAGAATACATTGTGGCTTCTCTACAGTATGCAGTTACTGATCAAGGTGGTAACCAAATTTTAGATAGCCTTCAGAATATTTACGTTTCTCTTCCCCATGTGCTGAGACTCACCTAGGCGTGACATGCCCGCTTGGAAAAAGACCTGGGAGAGACTTCATTACATGCATATGCACACACCAAGACAAACCCATAGCATGGGTAATTTCCCTCACAGTCAAGAGCATTGAGGAAGAGGCAGTTGAATGGGGAAGCCTCTTCCCTAGCCAAATGAAGCTTCCAGTATGGTGGTGCCCAGCTTTTTAAGATGGCTTTCCCAAGCTCTTCACAGCCTCCTGAAAATTGGTTTGTGACCCCCTTGGGGGCCTCGACCACCAGGTTGGTAACCACTGACTTAGAAGAATGTAACTGGAAACTAATTAAGTAATTGTATGTACTTCAACAATAGAAGCCTCAGAGTTGAGTAAAGAAAGGACACAAGGTACAAGAGGAGCCCATGTCCTGTGTGACACATGCAAGCTTATGTCCCGATCTCAATTTCCTCCCCTGAGGAGAACAGACATTTATGCGTGTTACGACGCTACTGAGGATGCCTCATTAACCTTTATGCTTTGAGTTGCAGTTGGCAACACACAGGGCACAGTATGATTATCATATTGGTTCTGATGGTTGCAGCAAGGACATGACAGCATAATCACCACAGCTGGTAAGCTTGGCCCAAGATCTCTGGAAGGAATTTTTTTAATAGTCCTTTAAAAAGCCATTGAGTATATAGTAGACATTCAGTGGGAGGTGATAATGTATTGTTATTTCCTTCTTTAGGTTGGTGTTATATTCATTATGTTCCTTCTTTGTCTCAAATATGAGTACACACAGTGGTGTCATTCAAATGATTTAGGAACAGGAACTCACTTTTGATTGGCACTTGTTGGGAACCTGGAACCAGCCACGGAACCCGTTAGGATCCGGAACACCCGCTCTGGTCCGTTCCCCCTGAATGACATCACTGCCTTCGCCCCCCTAGGAATCCGGAGTCGCTCCCTTTAACCCTCTGAGTGCCAGCCAACCAAGAAGAAAAGCTCCTTGCAGAGGAATTGGGAGGGGGGGAGGGAGAGCAAAGTGGGCGGAGTCAGCCCTAATTTTAACTAGTGGAACTGAGTTCCTCCGCATTCCCCCTGCATGACATCACTGAGTACACAGAATGCAGCCTTAGACATCTTCCTTTGTGCCACACAGTGTTCTTTTCATATGTTAACTGTTTTGCAAAGGTTTTGGTTAAAATGTAGAATATAAATATCCTATATAAAGTTATCTCTGTGGGCCTCTTCCTACCTGAGTGGATTCCCAAGGTTTGTGGCGGGACGTACCTGGATGCTGTCAGTGTGGTGTGCATTTTTCACTGTCATAGGCAGTGGTGGCGGCAGCAAATTTCCTTCTCCATCCTCCTTCCTCTCAACACTTCCCCATCTCCTCTGTGAGCACCAATAGGGATAAAAGTAGTGCCAAAGAACTGTGGTCCGTTTCCTCCTATCGTCCACAAATGGGAGGGTACCATCAGAGCAACACTCTCAGCTGCAAAAGTTGTCCATTCATTGTGCCAATGCTGGTGGGCCCAAGGAATCAGTAGGAAGCCTTCCTGAGGGCCCAGAGCCCTTGGCAGCTGCTCTAGATGCTGACATCTGATGCTGACCCTCATCTTGGTTTACAACCAGGCAGCCCAATCCTATACAGCACGGATGCAGCGGGGCCAGCATAACCATGCTGCATGCAGCATGGAAATTGAGTAGGCTGGAGGTCTCTTTGAGATAATGGGACATTTGTCCCCTTGCACCTGGGAAAGCTCCACCACAGCAATGGATCTACTCAGACCTGCACCCTCATGGGTGCAAGTGTGAGTGGACCCGTGTTGGCAGATCTGACTTGGGAAGGGGGATAGAATACGGCATGCACCAGCACTGCCAATCCTACCACTCCCCTCCGGACCCAATTCACCCCCATTGCTGCACTCCCCCCACCCCCACCCCATTCTGCATCCTGGACCAATTCAAGTTTCTGAACTGTTCTCAAGAGTGGCAGTGGTGGGGTGCCAAATACTGATGGGTGGGGGTGGAATTTGCATGTGGCTTCAGGTGGCATGTGGGCTCAGAAAGGGCTTGGGATGGTGAGCTTTTTTTGGGGGGAGTCTTTTCCAAGGAGACAAATGCTTACATGATGTTAATCATGCAGGTTGGACTCAGGGGACAGATGGACTTAGATGAACAACAGTAAGCATACATTTCCTTTACAGTAGCATATATTTCACATGCTTATATAGTCATTTAAAATACTTGGTTGATTCTGCTCCACAGATAATTGCCCGTTTCCAGCAGTGGTGTAATATAAATCATTCACTTTTCAAACAAATTGCAATTTGCTACCTTGTAGCCTGCTACATAAACATTAAGTGTTGCAGTTTGGGCTATGGTTATCTATAAACAAAGGAGACTCGCATTCCAATTATTAGACAAGTCACACCTTAACAAGTAAAGAGTCTGTACCAGATTTATTGTTGGATCATGTTTAAGTCGCATCCTCTCTGAAGCAAAACAAAGTACCAAAGAAATGAATGATGTGATTCTTGTGAATGACAGCAATTGATCATGATGCATAGGGGAAATATTGCCATCATAAGATGTAGTGATGGATTAAAGAAATGCATGGAAGATAAGACCAAACTAGCAGGATGGCTAAATTGCAGTAGACCTCCAGATATCATGCAGGAAAAAAATGGGAAAGTGGCTGTCACCATGCCATGCTTAAGTACTTCCGGGAGTCTGCTGTCTTGGAAATAAAATCTTGGACTAGATAGACATTTGTTGTCCATCAAGGTTGTATACTTGCTCCTTCCCTTTTTAACTTATAACTTGCTGACCTGCCTTCTTTTCTTTCTAGTTCTGAAAACTCCCTTCCCTCCCTCAATGGTGTTCCCATCCCCATTCTTCTTTATGCAGATGATGCAGTGCTGCTGTCAGTCACTAAATCTGGCCTTCGTCACCTGCTATCTTCTTTCCAAGAATACTGTCTTTCTAACAAATTATCAATTAATTCTGAGAAAACCAAAATTTTGGTCTTCTCGAAATCCTGGGCCCCGACTGCCTGGAAGATTGGTAAATTATCATTCCAGCAAGTTCAGACCTTTAAATATTTGGGGATCACTTTCCACTTTCGACACAGCTGGCTTCCCCACTGTAAATCTGCCATTTCTTCAGCCTTGCTACATTTAAACGTGATTGCCCAATTTCATTTCAACAGCGGCAATCAGTACATCCCTGCTGCTCTCCACATATTTCAAATTAAAACCCTTTCCCAACTTCTATATGGAGCCCCAATCTGGATTGAGGCTGTAAATCAAGATCTCGACAAAGTAGCTGTCTCCTTCCTCAGAAGGATTCTTGAGGTCCCTAATTTAATCAGATTGTCCACCTTGATACTTGAATTAGGCATTCATCTCCCTTCTACCACTGTTTGGTCCCTCACCATTTAAGTTTTGGCTTCGATTGCATCTCAGTATTCACCCTGATTCCATACTTTATGACTTACTAAAAGATCCTTTCTTATCCAAGTGGTTTAAACTTCTTGACACCAAGCTTTCATCTCTGGACTTCTCCCCTGAATCTCTTACAGACATTAACCTTCATAGAGCACATCAAATTATTAAATCTAAACTCTGGGAACAGGAACTTAATCTATTACTCCCTAATTTAAACCCTACTTGTTCCCCTCACTTTTTTGGCCTTTCTCCCTCACTCGGTCGCCCCTCAAACTATTTCAGTAAATTAATTAATCCCAGCAAAAGGAGAGCATTCATGCTAGCGAGGCTAAACATCTTTCCATCAGCTGTTCATCTTGGCAGATTTTCAAACATACCACACAATAACAGACTTTGCCATTTTTGCTCATCTGAGCC
>JAJKFI010000065.1:5922029-5974257 GCA_029204185.1 Lerista edwardsae
AACATACCACACAATAACAGACTTTGCCATTTTTGCTCATCTGAGCCAGATACCTTAGATCATATATCACTTCGTTGCCCGGGTCATCAACACCTACGGAATAATATCCTTGAACCTTTCTTGTCTTCTCTCTTTGCCTCTTTTGCTGACCCTCTGCCTATCCTTTTAAGTGATAATTCGGCGACTATCTCCAACTTGGTAGCAGATTTTTTACTAGCGGTCTCTAAGTCAAATCCCCTTCCCTAACCCCTTTCCCCACCACCTTCCCAGTTTATACCTCCATGATTATTCCTAATTTGTTTGTAATATCAAGGCATCAACTGATACTGTTGCACACTTTTCTCTTTTCTTGTTTTATAATGCCAATAAAGGTTTTATAAATTGAAAAATTGACATTTGTTGGTCAAGTATGGCCTTTCTTAGATTTGTATTTGCAAGTTCCCTGTACTAGTTGTTCTTTCATAATAGTTTAATACAGCCTTTGTATCTCTCCCACTTGGAAACACACAAGAAATAAGCCTAAACATATAACTACTATAACCCGCAGACGTAAAATGAAAGTGCAACTAGGATGGATGCTAGACTCTTGAAGCATATTACCTTCCCACAGATAAACCTAAATAGCTGAATCATGAGATGCCCATGGGCCAACTGTAGAGAGAAACCAGTGCATTTCCACATATCCTGTTATGAATTGTTCCATTGTAATCACCCTGCAATTATTTGTAGGAGTATATCTTAAAGTCCCTCAAGGATATTCACTCCTTTTCATACTTTGCAATGACACCATCTTGAGTCAATGAAGAAGGAACCCTGGGCTTTCCTCAAGTAATCTAACCAGACAAGGAAGGTTCACTAGAGGTGAAATTATTAGAATAATGTACTGTGTTCCAATCCCACACTGGATCACATTCTGCTAAAGCAGTGGTTCTCAAATTTTTTATCACTGGGACCACTTTTTAGAACAACAATCTGTCCAGGACCCATTAGAAGTGATGTCATGTCCAGAAGTGCTGTCATTGTGACACCAGAGCCTGCTGCTTTCCTGAAAATGCAGCAATAAGTTGGGTTATTTCTCAGTCATTTTCCAATAGCAAAGCGAATCAGAAAGAAGAAAAGCCTCTTTGCAACCTTGACACAAGCAAAACAGTGACACAGCCCTTCTCCATTTCCAGCATCCCATTTTCCCACATTTTAAATATGACAGCTCTAGGTGCTTCGCGACCCAACCCACTGGTAGATCCCGACCCACAGTTTGGGAACCACTATGCTAAAGACTTGGAACAGTCCTATTACTCTACCTACTTTAAGAAATAAAAGAAATTCCAAAATAACTTTTCTTTGATATTTTAAACATGCATTTGCCTGTGAAAGGATGAATTGAAAGATGGAACAAGTTAAATGTTTATCTGTGATAATAGAAGCCTAATCTATACATATAAAGAAGAGCGTCGGTTTGTGTGTATGTGTGTATGTTTCACATAGGCTCCGCAACGCCTGGAGCGATTGGAATGAAACTCGGCACTGTGGGGGTCAGGCCCCCCTAGCACCCCTGGGGGTGGGGGCACGCAGGGGTCCCCATGTGAAAACGGTCAAAAACGGCCATCAGTGTCAAATCCACAGTTTCCAGGGTTGCTGAGATGAGCGGTGACGCTCCCAACGCCGCTGGAGTCCGGGTTCCGTCCCCCCTCAACGGGGAGGCAAGAAGGGGTGAGAAACAAAACATCTGCCATGCCCTGCTGGAACACCTGGACCGATTGGCACGAAACCTGGCATGCATACACCTTGCGGCCTGGCGACAAACACTGCAGGGGTCAGACCCCCCTAGCGCCCCCGGGGGCAGGGGTACGCAGGGGTCCCCACGTGAAGACGGCCAAAAACAGCCGAAATTGGTGTCGAGTCCGTAGTTTCTGGGGTCGCCAAGACGAGCGGCGACACTCCCGATGCCGGTGGAGTCCGGGTTCGGGCCCCCCTCAGCACGGGGGGCCAGAAGGGGTGCGAAACAAAACATCCACCATGCTGTGCTGGAACGCCTGGAGCAACGCGCACCAAACCTGGCACGTGCATGCCTTGCGGCCTGGCGACAAACACTGCAGGGGTCAGGCCCCCCCAGGGCCCCCAGGGGTGGGGGTGTGCAGGGGGCCCCATGTGAAGATGGCCAAAAATGGCCAAAATCGGCATTGAGTCCATAGTTTTTGGGGTCGCCGAGACAAGCGCCGATGCTCCCGAAACAGTTGGAGTCTGGGTTCGGGCCCCCCCTTGGCACGGGGGGTGGTGAGAAGAGGTACAAAACAAAAGGTCCGCCATGCCGTGCTGGAACGCCTGGAGCGATGTGCACCAAACCCGGCACGTGCGTACTTTGCGGCCTGGCGACAAACACTGCAGGGGTCAGGCCCCCCTGGCGCTCCCGGGGGTGGGGGTACAGGGGGGTCCCCGTATGAAAACAGTTGAAAATGGCTGAAATCGGCGTTGAATCTGTAGTTTCTGGGGTCACCGGGGCGAGCGGCGATGCTCCTGACGCCATGGGAGTCCAGGTTCAGCCCCACCTTGGCGTGGGGGGTGAGAAGGGGTGCAAAACACAGCGTCCGCCATGCCCTGCTGGAACACCTGGAGTGATTAGCACCAAACTCGGCACGCGTGTGCCTTACGGCCTGGTGACAAACACTGCGGGGGTCAGGCCCCCCTAGCGCCCCCAGGGGTGGGGGTGTGTGAGGGCCCCTGCGTGAGAACGGTCAAAAACAGACAAAATCGGCGTTGGATCTGTAGTTTACGGTGCTGCCGAGGCAAGCAGCGACGCTCCCGACGCCGTGGGAGTTCGGGTTTGGTCCCCCATCAACGGGGGTGGGTGGGAAGGGGTGCGAAACAAGACGTCTGCCATGCCCCGCTGTGACGCCTGGAGCGATTGGTGCCAGACTCGGCACGCGCGTGCCTTGCGACCTGGTGACAAACACTGTGGGGTCAGGCCCCCCCAGCGCCCCCAGGAGTGGGAGTGTGCAGGGGGCCACACATGAAGATGGCCTAAAACGGCCAAAATTGGCGTCGAGTCCGTAGTTTCTGGGGTAGCTGAGACAAGCGGCGACGCTCCCGACACAGTTGGAGTCCGGGTTTGGCACCCCCTCAGCGTAGAGGGCAAAAAGGGGTGCAAAACAAGATGTCCGCCATGCCCCACTGTGATGCCTGGAGCGATTGGCGCCAGACTCGGCACGCGCGTGCCTTGTGGCCTGGCGACAAACACTGTGGGGGTCAGCCCCCCCAGTGCCCCCGGGGTGGGGTACACAGGGGGCCCCACATGAAAACGGTCAAAAACGGCCAAAATCGGCATCAGAACCGTAGTTTCCGGGGCCACTGAAGTGAGTGGCGACGCTCCTGACGCGGTTGGAGTCCAGGTTCGGCCCCTGTCAGCATGGGGGGCAAGAAGGGGTGCAAAACTCATAAACTCTGGAAGATCATTTTGTTACCCGGGCAACGCTGGGTAACAAAAAGCTAGTGTTAATATGAAAGAAACATCCATGTAATGATCTCAGTTGTGATAGAAGAGCTTTGTAAATTCTGCATGTAGAAAAAAACAAGCCTTTATTATTTGCTTTGTCATAAGTTGAACCCACATAGTCATAATAGTGGGGTGTGTTGTTTCTGACCTCAGCACATATTAGGATGTATGTCTATCCAATCAGCTAAACATATACGCAAGCCTACCACTTTAGTTAACCAATCTTCAACTTTATTGAAATCACAACCTGAATAGCAAGCAACATATGAATGCAGATAATTAAGTACTTAGCTGTGCAGGATAGCAAATTAAAGGTTAAACAGGATGGGTGAGATTAAATGATATTAAATGAGATCAAAGAGATGAAGGACAATGCAAAACCTGGCCTTTCCGGGTGGAAGATGAATTCCATAGACGAATATTCTACAAGACAAGAGCAACCTAAGCAAGGACTGTACACATGCTTTAGGTAGGGGCAATCAACATAGCCTGACAAGAAAAGTAAGGCCTAACCAGTTGCTAAGAGGCTCATCAAGGAAAAATTAAGGCACTTATAAATGCAGAATATGGGGCAATATAGCAAATAGCATAATGCCTAATTGGGGCACAACAAAGCGTATTAATGAAGCCCGCGGACGCTCCTGCATGGAAAAAAATGCAATTAAATTTGCAATCATTTGGGAAGATTTAGTAGCAGTGTAAAAATGTTTTATTTATTTATTTATTTATTTATTTATTTATTTATTTGAATACTGAATTCAGTGCCTACTCACGCAATATGCCACTGATGCAATCTGTATCACCTTGCCAAATGGATGGGCTGCTGCCCCTGTGTGTTGCATGAAGAGACACCGTGGAGGGGACTGGCAAACTGATGAGAGTGGGGGCACAATCCTAAACTGAGTTAGGCCGGCATAAGCTAAGCCAGCAAAGATTGGCCAGCACAAGGGACACTGTAAAGTAAGTTTGGACCACTCTCGAAGTCAGAGAGGGCAGCACACAGATGTGAGCCATCCTCCCTGACTCCAAGAGTAGGCCAAAAATGCTTTATGGTGGCCCTTGTGCTGGTCAAACTTTGTTGGCTTAGTTTATGCCGGCCTAATGTCAGTTTAGGATTGTGCTCTGGGATACTGCCCTGTGCCAGTGTTTCATGGACTGGGATGTGGTTTTAGCAACTACTTAGTGGATTAAATGTTCTCCTTCCATATTTCCCTGGTGCCTTTGCCATTCTCATCCTTACCTCTCTGCCAACATAACACTACCAACATAACCTACAGGTGGCAAAAACCCAATGTGACTAGACGCTTTGGTGTTCTGAGATTTCTACATCCTGGCAGGCCTAAGTCTGCTATGAAATAATACAGGTTTGCAACCACTTACACATCTGCCTACAGTGCATAAGAAGGTGATCAGATTCTCCTTTAGGTTAGAACGCTGCATGTCAGGTTGTTTCCCCCTTAGAGGGGAAAAGGAATAGTCCTGCGCCCCACCTTCAGAATGCAGCCTTGTTTTAAACAAGGTTATATTCTGGGAAACGCACACTGTGGTTTACTCCTCCTTTCAGCCAAAAACAATTCCTCTGAAGCTGGAAAAGAGAGTCAGCTTCATTCATTGCTTCTGGCCACTTTTTCTCTCAAAGAGGGAGAAATGAATGTGATTTCTCATTTCTTGCAGCCAAACCAGAAAGTTATTTAGCCCATGGTGAGGTGCTATAAGTAGTTGGCAAACTGTGTTCAGTTTGATGGGTCCCAAGCTGGGGAGACTTGCTCCATAATGCAAGTGGTGCAAGCTGATGCCAAGTTCATCAAATTTCATTGTGAATCTTGACCCTGCTAAAATGGTGCTCCTACAGTGTTACATTATCAATATTTTCAGTCTTAATCTAGGCAAACCCTCTTTCGCATCCCATCCAGGAAGCTCTGTGGCTAAGAAAAGACCAAATCAATCTCTCTCAGGCACTTGGCTTTGGCAAACGAGAGAGATGAAGCGACTATGCCGAAATGAGCACATATGAGCAGCTATGCTGAAATATATGGAATTTTATATCCTCAGACTGGATGAATAAGAAGCTAATGGTCACAGATAAAAATAGCAGAGTCAGCTGCAAATGCAATAATGCAGCCATTCTCAAACAGTGGGTTGCGACCCACCAGTGGGGTTTTGGTGGGTTGCAAAGCAGACAAGCTGATTGCTGACAAGGAACCCAAACAGAAGCCTATCAGGTCATCAAATGTAGGCTGATAGATATTCAATGGCAGGGATTGTTAGGTGTGGCAAACAAGACCTGCTTGCCGCTGAATATCCAGATCTCATTCATTGTTGGTCAACCTGCAACCTATCTTTATCTGCTAGAATCCTCCCAGAGCTAAATGACAGATTCCTTGGTGAGATGCTATGCTGTACCATGATGGATGGCAGATACAAGGGAATTCCCTATAACAATAGGCATTGTGTGTGCGAACTGGGTGAACTGGAATCACTAGCACACGTGATCTTGCGTTGCCCACTTTATTCTAACACCTGGTTGAAGAATTTAGACTTGCTGCACTCCAATTAAAAGAAGAGTATCAGAACGAGATCTTGAGGTATATCTTGACAGCCAGTGCCCCAGGTTTAGTAGAAAAAAATAACTACTTTTTGGAGCTAACAATAAAGAGCAGCAGATTTAGCTGTGGAGCACAGGAGGATAATTTTTTTTTTTTTACTACTGTGATTTGAAGTTGCAACTGTAACTGTTTATTTTTTACAGTTAAAGGCCAATAAAGGTTCTGATACTGATACTCACAAGGAAAATGTATTGAGCCGCTTTGGGAAGCAAAAAAGTATGTGCACGTTTATTATTGAGTATGTGAATTTGCCTCAATCCACTTTGAAGGTCAGGCCAAGTAAAATGCAAAGCCACCAGAATGGTTCCCATCAGATGAACACAGGCTCCAAAAAACTCTCAAGAAGTAAGTCATTGTCCATCTGTCCCCCAGCTGATGAGGAAAGTGTATTGTGCCCTATGGAGAGCTCAGTCAAATGTGCGCATTTACTCATGAGTAGCTCTTATCGAGGGCCAGACAAAGGGGAATGCAAGGCCACCAGAATGTTCTCCCTCTAGTTCAAGAAATGTTCTAGAAGATTCCCCTCTCTCTCTACACACACACACACACACACACACCCATAGTAAAAAGGATAAAAACAAAGGCTTGAGCTGCTGGTAAAGTGAAATTTTTTTTGTCTCGTAAGGCTAAGTGGATCCTGATAGAGTGTCATTTTAGAAAGTGGGTCCTGGTGTTAAAATGTTTGGGAATCACTGCAATAATGTTTTACGTGTCTCTTTTGTTCAGGTAAATGGCGGCTTGTTCCCAAAGCATTTCAGATGTATTTACTATAGAGGCATGCTGAAGATTATGGGTCATTACAGCCTATAAGGACACATGAGCTTAAAATCTTGAAATAGTCCAGCAGTTACCTCACGGTTTGTAGCCAAGTATAGTAGTATGAGTGTTGGCACGCTGTGCTATAAATACTTTATTGGCATGAGGTTTGAAGGGTTGAGGAATGCACAAGTGGGGAAGCCCTGTGAAGGTTATGTACATCTACCAACACATGTTCTCTGCAGCAACAATTGTACACATTAAATAGCAGCAGACAACGGGGTTTTACCAGATTCAGTTTGAAGGAAAAAACAGACTGAAAGATTACCTCAGCAGCTAGTCCGCTTTGTGTTTCAGAACTTTGAATGCATGCAACAGACGCATCATCCCTAGTGGTGAAATCCGTGAAGACAGAAGGTTCATGACCAATAAATCTTGACCTTGAAACTCTCCCATGTGCTGAGCGGTAAAGTGAGAGAGAAACAGAAGTGGGTGGAGGAGGCACGTGGAGACAGGAAGGACCGGGTGGAATTCCAAAGGCAGGGAGGGGCACGGAATCAAGTGAAGTAGGCAGAGTGGCAGCAGTGTGCCAAGACCGAAAAGCCAGGGCTCGCTTTGCTTCCATGTGTTTTCAGCAACATACCTTTCTTTTTGTGCATTTGTGCATTTGAAATATAATCTTTCTTTTCACGTATACAAAATCTCAAGCTTTCAGCCCATTGCCACGATGTGTTTTGATTTCTTTAGTGACCCTCATACAATTCCTCTCCCCCATGTGAAACTTGGCTGTTCAGACTCAGACTCTCCTCTTCGATCCTTGTTCTGATCACTCAGCTAGTCTGTGCATGATGCAACCCATGTAGTTCTCATTGAGTGGCGGATTGCGGGGAGTGGCGATAAAACTTGAGATGCCTTTCATATACCCAGTTTGCCCCTACCTCCCTCCAGCCTGTTGAAGATGGAGCTGTTCCAATTGGTTTTCAGCTCACTTAAAGTAGATTGGAAGGTGGCAATCCAGTCCCCTCAAATTGCTCCTTCCTCACATAGAGCGCAGCCAGCAAAGTTTGGCCAGCACAAGGGCCACCATAAAGCGTGTTTGGACTACTCTGGGAGTGAGGGAGGGTGGCTCATGTCTGTGTGCTGGCCTCTCTGACTCTGAGAGTGGTCAAACATACTTTATGGTGTCTCTTATGCCAGCCAATCTTTGCTGGCCTAACTGTGCCGGCCTAATTCCAGGTTAGGATTGCGCCCATAGTCCTGTTAAACAACATAGAAAGTTTGGGACACACTGGGAGTGTGGTATGGAGGGGCATGGGTTGGCAGGTCAGGGCAGCATCAGTGTAGTCTAATTTGGGTGTGGGGTGGGCTATTGATCCTTTTGGGGCCATCCTGCTATTAGTAGTCCTCTTCTCACACTTCAGTGTGCATGACAGGTACGTGCAGTTGTGCCAGGGTTCTCAATCATGAGTAGGGCTCATAAGTAGGTACAGTGGGGTGCAGTACTCCCATTAACCAGAAACCAGCATCATTGCAAGGCCCTATTAGGTTCCAAGCACACACACTCCACCTGTTTAGTTGGGGGCTGGAAAAAAACAGTCTTCCAGTAGGAAAGTAGCTAGTGATGGAGGCAGAGGGTTGAATTTTGCAATTTGCTAACAAGAAGGATCTTTATAGGGTTCAAGAGTAGGTTGCAGGAGGTTTTGGGAAATTCTGTCAAGGATTGATCCTGGAACTTCGTGCTGTTTGGGAAAGTGATGAGATTGAAACCATACCAAGACACAACCATTTTAGTTTTCTTTTCCTGCATCAAGGAACTTTCACATCTTTGTCTCCATTCACTGAACATTATTGTAAACTGCTCTGTATGGATGGCATCAAACCTCAAATTTCTCTCTCTCCACCCAGTCTTTCTAGTGTGGATTTGGAACTGATCATGACCACTTCCTCCTTAAAAACCCTTTATCTTAAAATGTCTGCCTCCTCATCCCAATGTCTGATCTCCACCAGAAACATATGTTGTGTAATAGGATTACATTAAAGGTAAAGGTTTCCCCAGGACCGAATGGTCTAGTCGTAACCAACTATAGGGGGCGGTGCTCATCTCCGTTTCAAAGCCTGTAGAGCCGGTGTTTTGTCTGAGGACAAGCTTCTGCGGTCATGTGGCCAGCATGACTATACGCCAAGGCGCACGGAACGCCGTTACCTTCCCACCAAAGTGGTCCCTATTTATCTGCTCACATTTTTAGGTGCTTTCGAACTGCTAGGTTGGCAGAATACATTACTGTATTCTAAAATGGGGAGGCACTTGGGGCAGGCATTTTTCTGGACTTTGTCTCTGGGAACAATAGTAAAATTAACATTAGGCAGCCAGGTGTACATCATTTTGAGGCACTGATACACATTTCATAAGGGATACAAAAAAAATAGCTGGATTGAGGAACATAGTCGGGAGAAAATTAGGCGCTTCACCTCGAACACATGCTTAGTGTTGCCATGCTTGGTTTTCATACCTAAATAGAAGCTGGACCCCTCAATTGAGACTACAGCATATAAAGAGTAGGCTTTAACACTTTGCCCCTGCTATGACCCCAATTGTCCCAGATAGTTGCTATCTGCTATGGGGAGGGACACAATCTAGCAGCTGTTTAAGGAAATATAATACATTTACAAGATAGCTTATACTAGACTTCATAATTGCAGTGTAGATGGTGGTTGCATGAGTGTCATTGGTACTCTGTGGGCATAGCTCACAATTGCTTATAATGGAAAGCGACACAACTCTTGTCCCCTGCTCAACCACATTCCATGGCTATCCTCAAATATCCCATGCCATTAGATGCATGCTCAACTTCATTGGAGGTTGTAAACTCTAAGGCTGCAATCCTATGAATCCTGGGTGTAAGTACCATTGACTATAATGGGACTTCTGAGTTGACTTGTATAGGTGTGAGTTATGTGTCTTTTAATGCCAGAGTGGGCAGACTTCAGGCTTGTAGGAGCTACTTTTTTAAAATAGAACACTGAAATCCACCAACCAGAGCCAGGCACAGATTAGTGGCTGGGGGTGGGAGGAGTGGAACCAGATGGAAAGTGGTGACTATGAAGCCAATTCCCCACTGCAGCCCATGAGTCTTCCACTGGGATAACAAGTACAGATCTACATCAGTTACTACGAATGGTGTAGAGGTAAATTTTGAAGTGCAGGAGCTCTTCGTAACAACTCCTGTTGCCAAACCCTGCCTTACTAAGATAAACCAATAATACTGACTTCTCCAATTCCCCTGTGGAATTTATTGCTGTGGAACATTTTGATGATCATTATATATAAGGTGACCAACTTTTTTAAAATGAAAAGGAGGACACAAATACACTGAAGAAAAAAATATAAATAAAAGAAACGTATTCATCGCAACAAGAATACACTATAATATGATAAATGCATAATAAAAACATATGTAACATTTTATATTGTAATTATGATTACATGCCAACAGGGTTGTATAAACTTGTAAATAAAATTATACATATTTGGAAATTATTAGATAGATAATGAATTACTAAAACGTGAATTGTGCTTACCTGTGTATGATTGAATATTCACTGAAAGAAAGAAATAATTACCGTGAGTCTACTGCGTGTGTATGTGCCGTGTCATGTTTCGGTAAGAAGTAAACAAAGCCACTTGTGCACGGCGCTCTCTCTCAAGGTCTCCCGTGCGGAGCGCATGCATCTCATAATGGCGTCTCGCCGCACTGTACCGAGTGTAAATCACAGGCTCATATGCCCTCTAATCAGTTCCGGGCCCCTATGAGTCTGTGATTTTTTCAGCAGCGTGTGACCTTAAGCACAACAAGGCTCACAACCACTGCTACTAGTCTGGGCCCAAAGTTAAGAATACTTCCTCTTAACCTTAAAATTCCCCAGGTTAAACAAGTCCCAACTACAGGGACTTTTTCCAATGAGTAACTTAAAATTGGGTAAGCGTGCCACTTTAGCCACTGAATCTTATCTGGTTCCAAAGACAACCTAGTAAATTTAATTGTAATTTATTGATAAACAAGCGTTACACAACTAAGAAAGCATTCTAGAACTGACAGAGACACCTTATAAGACAAAGAAAACTAGGCTCCTCCTAACTAGGGACTAGGCCCTAGTTGTTGACCTTGTTCCTCAGACAGCAATTCCAGTCTTGCAAAGGGAAGTCTACAGGTTTGCAAGCTTTATCAGGTCTAATGATCTTCTTGGAGGATGATTTGGAGGAGTCTTGCAGTTTGGAAGGTCTTGATGGTGGTTGTGCGGCCACACCCCTCAGGCTCAATCAATTAGCCTATCAGGGTAAAGGGGCCATCCCCTGTTTTCAGCACTAGCTACATGTTACCTTTCTGAATAGCTTGCATTCCTGACCCCAGCTAAAACTTCACGCCTTTTGCAAACAACCAATGAAATAAGCTCTCTCAATCCTGCTTGTCTTACAGTTCTTTCAAAATAAAGTCAAGCCAGGGCCTAGCTTTTTCTTGTTTGCTCTTTACACCGAGCCTTGACGAATCGTCATGTCAAATACAAATATGTCACATCACACGCAACGGATCGGATCGGCACCGATTGAATACGGAGATTTACAGATTAGTCTTCAAATATCAAAAAGGAGGACATGAAGGAGGACACTTTTCAAGGGAGGACAGAACTTAACAAAAGGAGGACTGTCCTCCCTAAAGGAGGACGGTTGGTCACCTTATTATATAGGTTGCTTTTTAAAGATTGGAAACATTAATCAAGGGGGTCTAGCTCTAAACTAGCTCTGTTAGTTAGACAAAGATCCTTTAGGTTCAGAGACAGCATTGACGTGGCTGAATGCCAAGGATGGGTGTCTCACAGCCAAATCCTGAGTCTGGCAGAGCCCAGGGCACCAGCAGCTCTGAAATGGCAACCCTGGGATCCTGATCCTGCCAGAATACTTCTGAAGGTCTCTTTGGGGGCAAGGCAGCATTTGCTCCCACAGACTGCAGCCAATGGCAATGGTTGTCTAATCATCATTACCCTCCACCCTCATGGTGGGGATTAGTAGCTTACCCAGGAATAGCATCAGAAATGGGCACATTCTAGCAATTGGTAATTAATCCTAGCTCAGGACAGGACTGTTAACCCCTTATACTCGATCATATTTGACATCCAGGAAAGACAATTTTCTAAACTTCTGAGCTGATTCCACCTAGTCCTCTTTGGTACGCGACATCGTTTCTCTTGACTCTTCGTCATCGGCTCCAGAATTCTCCACCTAGTAATTTTATGTGCCCTTCCACACTCATCAATACAATGTTTATAAAGGTTGGGGAATGACACAGCTTCAGCTTTGTGATGACTAGGAATATACAACTACTTTACTGGACAGAGCACAGCTTGTTGTCAACAGGTCAAAGATCACCAAGACTATCAATATAGTGGGGTGTCATCTAGTGGCATTGATCTGCAACAGCAGGCACATGAATGTATGAAATGAAAATTGGAAAGAAGTAGCTCAGAGGAAAGCTGCAAGGGGGGTGTTATTCACTGCTCACTGTAACCAGAGTTTTCTGTTTTAAAAACCAGACCCCTTCTGGCTTTCTATGTGATTGGGGAAATGCCATTTAAACACACGAAACTGCTAGTGTGTCACGACTTGTTTGTTCCTCTTTTGCAATGAAAGCTGTCAACTCCACAAGTAAGAAGGGTTCATTGGGTAGAAATGAAGGTGGCCGAGAACACCATTAGAGAAAACGTGTGCCAAAGTGTGGTTCAACTAGTCAAGGAGAGCAAATAGTGCAAGACTCATAGACAAATGCGGAAAGGAAATTGTAGAACACTGTTTATTTATATTAGCTCCCCAATTTTGAAGAATTCAAATGTAAACATTTCTATTCAGTAGCATCATGTGTCAGAAAAGATAGTCTGTCAGAGGGCAATTTTCAGCGCCTTTGTCCATTTGGAGATTTCTGTCAGCCTTCTGTGGTGAAGTCATTTTTCTGGCCTCTCTTTTAGATTCTCTCCTTCAGTTCTAGACAAGTTTTCTACACAAAAATACAACACAAAAATATAATGGTATCATCCAGTACTTCTTTCATTCTCAGTGTTATTAGATTAGGCTGATTAAATACAACATAACCTGCACTTCCTCTATTGCTGACATCTTTGCTTTTAGTAACATTTTATCAATAATTGAGAGCCAGGACAGCAGAGGCGGATCTACAGGGAGGGCAAAGCTCTAAGTGTTGCAAGAAGCCTTACCCTGTCATGTAAATCCCTCCTCTCCCTTGCTGCTGTAGCCAGTAAGCAACACCAAGATGTTGCTTTTCCCTGTGAGGATTGGCTAAAACGGTGCAGGAGAGGAGTGATTTCCACTGCAAGGTAAGGCTTCTTGCAAAACTTAGAGCTTTGCCCTCCCTTAGATCTGCCTTTGCAGGAGAGTATAGTGGTTCTAGCATTGGACCTAGATCTAGAAGATCTAATATGGAATTCCTGTTCAGCCATGAAGTTTCCTGCGTGACCTTGGGCCAGCCTCACCTGACTCACATGATTGTTATGACAAAAGAAGGGAAGGAATTGTGTGTGCCCCCTTGAGCTCCTTGGAGGAAGGGAAGTATGTGAAAAATAAATATTTCAGTTCTTTTCATGTGGAATGATAAAAGCTAAAACTCTAATTCAGAGATCCTTTACATTCATAATTGTGAGCAGAGGCTCAGACTCTTTGCAGAATGCTTCATAATACCAACTAACTCCATCTCATGTCAAGATCAATACGTGATGTAGCAACTGGGGTTTTTTTTATATCACAACATTGCTCTAGCCCAGCTAATGCAAGGCTGCAGTCTTATACACCTGAGAGTAAGCCCTACTGAAGACAGTGGAACTTAAGTCCCAATCAACATGCATAGGATTGTACTGTAAATCCAATATTGGACATCACTCAAAGAGACAAAGTGGTATGAATTTGCTTGTCATATGCCCAAGGTTAGGTCTGTTAGCATTCAGGACCCTATTCTTAGGACACTTAACATCACTTAACATCATTGTGGCCTATCTTTTTTTAAAATTAAAATAGCAGCTGGGAGATGGATCTGGATCAAGACCATGGTGTGCAGGGATAAGGCATTTAATCTTTCCTTTCTCCTTGTGCCACAGTCCCGACAAAAATGCATCCCTCAGAAGAAAACTTATTTTCCTGGCTAAAGTCTAGTCGAGCTCTGCAAACCAACCAACCAAATCTGCCATGACATAATTAATAGTACCATATACAAGCCCATGAATTATTCTAGTTAGGAGTAAGCATGATACTTCAAGATTTATCCTTATACAGTATAATAGTAAGCTGATATTTACCGTTCAGCACTTATTGTAGTTGTAAGCAGCACCTTGGCCCTGAGAAGAAAACACAGTATTAGTAATTTTCCAAATTTGTGACTTTTTGAAATCAGCTTATCATGAGCGCCTTGGAGATCTCAGAGGACTGCTCTCAATACAAATTCAGTGACATCAGTATCACAGGACCCAAATGGCAAGACTTCAAAAAGATTGGCTGATTTAAACAAGAACATACAAATGGTTGTGCTGTTGAATACAAAGCATCCGTATTCCAGCATCCGTATTCCTTACAAAAGGCAGCCTGATATCCTGGCAATGCTGTCCTTCCACAAAAGGTCTTGAATCACTTTTTTAAAAGGTATCAACAACTCAAGGTCCCTTGGCACGCCCACTCACATGTCCCATGTGCCAACCTTTGGGCAAAAAGAACTGTGATGAAAGAGGTGTCATGGCCAACAAAACTGCTTTGAAAGGTGGAGGTTGAAGTACTGGCCCCCATATCAGCTCACCTGCTTCAGAAACTGGCTTAGCTAGCTGCTGACCAGGGCTTTAGACGGAAAGACTAACCATTCCATTACGTGGTAGCAAATAAGGATTACTCTCAATAAAGAGAAAGGGAACCTACCTGATTACAAGGGTTCCTATTGCCTTGGTATTGTGAATTAACCTAGGGGGAAAAGAGTGGGGGGGGGGAAACCTTTAAAATAGAACTAAAAAGTCAATGAATTTCAGAAATACTTTCATTTTTGGAATCTTCTGGGCCCCTAAAAATATGGAAGAGATTTTGGCATTCATCATTAGTAAAATTTAAAGCAAAGTGTTAAGTAAGGAAGTTCAAGCCACCCTAGCATAGCATAGAGCAATAGGGAAGCAGCCCCTCCTTTTCCCCTTCAGAGCCATTCCTGGCAGCTGGAGAAAAATAGAGGTAACTCCTCCATTTTGGTCACCTGGGAGGGCTCCAAATGGGAGGGGGAGAGGCTGCTTTCATGGCACGTTGAAGCATTGTATAAAACCTGCTGCTGTGACCCCCCTATAGCTATGCTCCTGCACGCCACAAAGGAAGGAAGTTGGTTCAGGACACAATCTATGAAGAAGTTAGCCCAGGCAAGCCCCACTGAAATGGATACTTATAAAAGAGAACAAGTTTGTCAGCGCCAAATTTCTTATTGGCATTTTCTGATCACATCTTCCAGTCAAAGTGCCTGAAGGTTGATGTACCATTGAAGTGGAGAAATTGCTCAAGGAAAGCGCCCCTACCTGGTTGTTGTAGGTACTTTGTTGTGAAGATGATTGGCCCTGAGAAAACAAGAAGAAGAAGAAGAAATCAGACATGACACTGACTTGATACCATTTCCAAAATCAGTTCATCTTTTCTTTTCTGAATGAGACAGGTTCAACAAAAGTTACTCAATGAATTCACGGATAATCTGAGACACGAACCCAATACACCAGATCAAGCCCACATGGACTCAAATCCTGGCCACTTTTTGTATTTGTGGAATTTCCCTTTTAAAAAGATACTGTATATTAGCACCAAGATTTAGAGAAAGAAGACTGAGTTGTTCATGGTGACTCTCACATGAAGGGTGAGACTATAAGACACGCGGAGTCCGACCTGGCAGAATTACCAATGGATTGTGTTCTAAATTTTTGGTTCTTCCCCCAGCTGGTGTTCTTGCTGACAGGCTCTGAGGCAGGAAGTAAACCCCAGTGGTTCAAGAGTGATTGGGAGAAGCAGGTTTGGTCTCCCCCTTGGTGTGGCAAGGGGGAGAATGTAGCAATGGGAAAAAGTTCAACATGCCCATCCTGCTCCTTATCCTCTATTCACCACAACCTGCATTCTGAGACCTATGGTCCCTGTTGTCATCTATCTAGATAGCCCCTCAAACTAAAAGTGACTTCGGAAAAAGTATTAAACTGAAGTGAAATAGGAGGCTCACCTGACGGCAGGGATTGCTGTATGTCGTCCCCTGTTAAAAATAAAGAATTTCTGTTGGTATTGATGGATAGACAAACTGGTGGTTGGATAATGTTTTCTGAGTTTGCTTAAAGGCAGTTCTTAAAATCTACATTTCTATGACCCCCCCCCCATGTGAAGAATCACTTAGCAGAATGCAGCTGGTGGTGTAATTATTAATAACATTTCCAGCACTCCAGGCTTTTGGTGTATGTAATATATCTCATAAGGTCATAAGTACAGTGGGCCTTCTGAGGCGTGGAGAGGTTGCATGTTTCTTCTGAAAGGTACTTCTGGTTTTTCTGGCTGCCCCCCCCCCATGGATTTCGTTATCAGCAGAATTTTGTATCTCTGGGGGCCCATTGTACATCATGGGAATTGCCTGCCTAGGCTATGAGTGGTTGGATGACTGTTGTGGCTGCACAGATGGCCATTACTCCCTGATGTAGAGAGGATTGCCAGAGTGTTAATAGCCCACACCTCATCCTACCCTCCATTTGCTCTGTCTTCCCACTTCCTTTCTCTCCTTGGACTTGCGCTAGCAAAATAGCTAGTGGAGTTTTGAGGAGACTCAAGGGGATTTAAATCCCCTTACCCTGCTGACATGGTGGCGCTGCAGGTTAAACCCTGCTGGGCTTTCTGACTGGAAGGTTGGGAGTTCGGGATCACGCGACGGAGTGAGCTCCCGTTGCTTGTCCCAGCTCCTGCCAAACTAGCATTTCGAAAGCACCTAAAAATGCAAGTAGATAAATAGGGACCACTTCAGTGGGAAGGTAACAGCGTTCCGTGTGCTACGGCGTATAGTCATGCTGGCCACATGACCACATGTCCTTGGACAAATGTCGGCTCTACAGGCTTTGAAACGGAGATGAGCACCGCCCCCTACAGCCAGTCACAACTAGACCATTCGGTCGTGGGAAAACCTTTACCTTTACCTTTTACCCTGCTGAAGCCTCTCAATTCCGCCCCCCACCACTGGATACAGTGTGCCTGTTTTGGGGATGGCTGCACCAGGGGGTGGGAGGGTGGGATTGGGCTCTTAGATTTGTAGACAAAAACACCTCCTTGTATACCATGGGCAAACATTTACACCCAAACACTGTGCATTTCTTCCCTCCCCCCCCAAAAAAAAATCAAAATCAAAAGTTTTGTTCATCATCACCACATTCACATGTGCTATTAATACTTGTACAGCTTGTTATCAGAAGAAGCACAAAGTCTCCAGCACAAATGGTTCTATTACTGCATAACAAACAAATAAACATCAATTGATTTTCTAAATAAAATAACGTACCTGACCACAAGGATTTCTGCCACTTGGATAGGATCCACTCTGTTTTAAATATAACAAACAAAAATGTATTACCAGCCTCAAAGTGATACATATTCCACATGTGTAGGCTAGCAATTTCTAAACTGTGGGTCTGTGCCCCACCGGTGGGTCATGTTACCAAAATTGGGTAATTTTGGGTGGTTCGTGAAACTGACAGGGTAGATTAAGCTATGTCCATCAAGTTAACCTGCTACCTGGGGTGGTGGGGAGGACTGCTGCACAATCACCATTATAGTCACAGAGGCTTGAGCAGCTAGTAAAGTGAAACTTTTTTAAGGTGGGTCCTGATGCTAATAAGTTTGGGAAGCATTGATGTAGGCACTATTTGTGACTACCCCACTAGTTAATATTCAATTGCTCAATAATCCTAGACTCTAAAGAGTTCACTTCAAAATAACTTTTAACTAAGGAAAAGACCTTAAAATTGGCCTTAAGAATCACTGACAATGCAATTAATACCAATGCAATTAGAATGTGTGTCTTGTAGTAGAGAATCAGTTCTGGTCCAGATATTATTACACTTATATGCTTTTGAATTGTCTGAGGGCACAATCCTAACCTGAAGTTAGGCCGACAAATGTCACTTGTGCCTGCCCAGGAGTGTGGCAAACACACCATAAGGTGCATTTGCAACACTCTTGTAGTCAGGGAGGCCAGCACACAGACACGTGCCAACCTCCCTTACTCCAAGAGTGGTCCAAATGTGCTTCACTGCACATTTGCAACACTCCTGGGCTGCCACAAGCAACTTGTGCCAGCCTAACTTCAGGTTATTGTGCCCTGAATCATCTTCAGACTTATTTCCTTCTTGTGTTCCCTCCAGCCAGCCATTTTTTAAATTTGTCTATATATGACTAGAGTTCACAACAAGCCTCAAACTATCTTTGAAGCAAAAATGCAGACCTTAACCCTACAAAGTTTGGCTACTCTGGAGCTTGCTTTGGCAAGCACTTTGGCACTTTTCCCTCAGAGCAGCAAGCATTATCTTTTTCCCTCACCATGTGCACTTTTATCAGACAACAAACCTGTGAGGAATGTGAGTGGGATATAGTGAGTGACCCACAGCCCAATCTATTGAAATTTCCCTACATCAATGGAGTGAGGCCAGTGCAGCTTGCACTGTATCCCATGAGGGTTTTTGGCAGCCTGGAGCCATGTCAATGTAAAGGGACATTCGTCCCCTTGCCCAGGGAAAGCCCCAACCACAGCAATGGATCTACTCAGACCTGCACCAGCTAAATTGTACAGCATATTTGAGATCAGTTTTGTTAAAGTGTGTGTGTGTGTACAAAAATAGCAATATATAGGTATGCAAAGCATATCTACCTGTGTGCCAGAGAAGCTGCTGCCACTCTGTGAGCCCTGTGAGTTGCCACTCTGGCCCTGCTAAAGAGAAAAAGGCATCATCAGCCGTGCTATGGTTAATCAATCCTGTGTAGAATTTTGTTTCAGAAAGCAACCAAAAGCTGATCTAAAGCCATGCTTTATCATGGAAAAAATTCATTTCAGATCTGTATAAGAACATGGGCAGCCCAATCCAATGCTGGCCTCTGCCGATGGGATAAGCTTGTTCATTGTCTTCAAACATGCTGTAAGGTGCTTTATGTTG
Source organism: Lerista edwardsae (assembly GCA_029204185.1). Taxonomy (NCBI): domain Eukaryota; kingdom Metazoa; phylum Chordata; class Lepidosauria; order Squamata; family Scincidae; genus Lerista; species Lerista edwardsae. The sequence goes on from JAJKFI010000065.1 coordinate 5,941,116, forward strand.
CACCAGTGTGGAGGCCTGCCCTGCTGCCAGTTGAATGCCAGCCCCCACTGGAGCAGGTAGGCACTCCAGAGGACAGTGGGAGGGTGGGGGAGGGTGTAATAGGGTGGTGGGAGAAGGTAACAGGGTGGGGAATGGTGTAATGGGACAAGGAGGAGGGCCAATCAGGCCTGGGAGGAGGGCACCGATGGCGGAGGAGGCCTCTATCCTATCCCTTCCCCTGAGCCTGTCATGGAGCAGCACGGATTTGCACCTGCTATAGAGCTAGCTCAGACTCAAGTAGTCCCACAGAGGCTGCTGGGGCTCTATGGAGAGGAAGAACAACTCCTAACAAAATGACTTTCCATAATAAGGCTCAAAAGACTTGGATCTCAAAAGTACAGGAAGGAGTAGATGAGCTTGCAAGTAGAACATTCTAAAAAAATCATGCACCTGATAAAAAATTGTGCACTGACTATGAGGACATATTGAGTAATAAGGGAGGAAAATCAGAGTTACAGAATGTACAGAACTGAAAAAGAGTTTAACGGGACAAGTTGCTCTTCTCTCCACTGCTGAGCAGGGTAATTATGATGGCAGTTTCAAATTTAGTTCATGCCTCCTTATTCTGTAATGCGTAGTTTAACATCCCATGTCCGGACATCATTACACTTTGTTCTACTCCACCCCCAATTCCACTGTTCATTCACTCCCTGAAGTTGACAGGGGTAGAGAAAGAAATACACCACATAAAAATACCAGTTGCAGTGTGTGTTACAGAAGGGGAGGGAGAGAATGTGACACAGAAGGACCGCCTTTTTCAGGGACAGCTCTGTGGTTTTTTTAAAAATATAGTTTATATCTTTATATCAGAAGTCCTGACTGATATTTATGTCCTGTTTTTAAATACTTCCTGCCTCACAACTCCACAGCCTTAGTTACTACCTATCCCTTCAACATCAGAAAATACTTCTCAGTGTTTAACCCCTATTTTTGTCTCCCTTTCTCTAATTTCAACTAATCTTCCCATTGCTCAAGGAGCTGGAAAAGAAATTTTAGTGGGTTGCCCATTGGTTCTGCTGACTTCCTTTGCACACCATTCCCTGTGAGGCACTGCGTTATCATGAAAATTTGCAGTCTTCCAGAGCCATTGTGTAGCTGGACTTAATAAACCACCCACATCATGCATGACTGTGTATATGCCAACTGGACTGCCTCCTTGAACAATTACTAAGAGACACAGGGCGCAATCCTAACCAACTTTCCAGCACCAGGGTAAGGGCAATGCAGCTCCGAGGTAACAAACATTCCCTTACCTTGAGGAGGCCTCCATGGCTACTACTCCACTGCAGGATGCAGCACATGCCCCATTGGCACAGCTACGTCAGTACTGTAAAGTTGGTTAGGATTTCACCCACACTTTAAGTGTTAAAAAAATCACTTTTAAAAGTGAAGAATGCCTACCTGATTGCAAACTTTGATATTATAGGATGATGAACTCTGCAAACAGAAAACAGCAATTACTTTGTTGAGTAACAGAGAACTGAATACAAGTGTTGTACTGAGACATAAAAAACCATTCATAGATTTGTAGAAATGGAATGAACCTGAGTGTCACCACACCATTGGAAGGCGGCGTAGCCCAATAAGGAGATTATTAAGCTTGAGTAGCAAACAAAACCTGCTTGGAATAAATAAGCCTAACTTCCTTTAATGGGGTTGTTGAGAGGACACACACATTAATGGTAAAAACACATTTGGGTGCATTTAAGTGTTGTAGACATGATAGTAAAAACCTAGCTCAACTTTCTGCGAAGGAGCAGGAATCACTGGATTCCATTGCCTAGATCAGCCGTGGTTCAAACGTGGAGCCTCCAAGTCTGAGCTTTGAAGTCCCTTGTGATGAGCCCATTATAGCCACATAAGAAAGGTCTTCCTGAATCAGGTCAAAGGCCCAAAATCCTGTTTCTCACAGTGGCTAACTCAATGCCCTAGGGAAGCCCACACAACAACAGATATAGGCACATCTGCTTCTCAATAACTATAACAGTAATAATATAGAGCAGTGCTCTTCAAACTGGTGGGCCACGACCCACCATAGGCAGTAAAAAGGGGCCATTTCCCCTTAAGGGGAGTGGCCCCAGAAATGACTGCCAGCAGCGCTGCAGCGATCGCAGCACCACGGGCATTTAGCACCGTGGAGCTCTGATCTTGCACCGGAGCCAATTTTAGCATCAGGGAGGCCCGCGTAGGTGGCAGCGGGCCTCCCCAACCCTTCTGCATGCCCCAAGGACCCCATCCAGGTAGGGTACTTGCCCCTAAATGCCGGTGGCACCGCGATCACAGCGGAGCCGCCAGGGTCTCCCCCCCAACCTCTGCCCACCCCGCAAGCACTTACAGTTTCTTCAACGTCCAAGTAGGACTTTGAAGAGCACTGATATAGAGCATAATGTATCTGAAACCTGGAGGTAACATATGGCAATCAGGGCTGGTTGCTTGTCCTCTGTGAATTTGCCCAATCCCCCTTTAAAGCCATCTAGGATAGTGGCCATCACTACATCCAGTGGCAATGAATTCCATAGATCAATTAAGTGCAGTGTGAAGAAGTACTACCTTTTATCTATCTAAATTTATTTTATCTACCTTTTATTTATCTAAATCCCTGCCAATTAGTTTCATTGAATGACCCGCTGACTATAATGTGGCCAGGAAGAGGGAGAAAAACATGCACAATTTTATGCTTCAATCCTTATTTGTTTCCCCCTCCATGGCTTACTACTTCTGAACTACTGACTGCTTGACTTCTGAAGTACAAAAACTGTGATTCAGATCCTGCCTCTTCCATAAACCATTCTAACCAACTTTCAAGCACCAGGTTAAGGGTAATGCAGCTCCAAGGAAAGGGAACAAACATTCCCATATCCTCTGTCACTACTAAGCAGAACATGCCCCATTGGCACAGCTATGTTAGTGATGGCAAGTTGGTTAGGACCAAACTCGCTTTCCATTTTTTTAAATATGGGAATTCTGGGCTATCCTACAGGGCTGTTGTTAAGGATTACTGGGATAATGCCTGTGAAGTATTCAAAATATGCTAAAGTGCTACACAACTGCTAAATGTTATTATTAAAATTATGTTAATCACATATGAATTGACAGCTCCAAACTATGATAGCAACTGTGAGATGAAGCCAGAGTTGGTAGATATTTAATTAATGAAGAGGGTGTGATCTTCTATATGCAGCTTAATTTACCAAACCCTTCCAAGGTAAGTCTGCGCAGTGGAGAAGGATAACTCACCTTATCACAAGCTGGGCTTCCTGGTCCACCCTGTGAGGAAATGGGACAACTAGTTATTTATTTTATCAATGCTGTTGTTTCAGTGTAATGTCTCTTCCCATAAATTCTCCTCCCTTCTCCCTGTTCAGTATATTGCCTAATAGATGTAGATACCTCAGGCCTCTTTCAACTCAACCCTCCAATCTCCTCTAGGGTACAATACTAGTAAAGTTTCTAAGATGCAGAAGAAAACTCAAACAATTCTAAAATCTGTGCAATGACATTTTTTCCTCATTTCAAACATACTATGTAACGGGACAATAGTTACCTGGATGGTAATCCGGATGTCTGGTGCTGAACCACCCTGAGGTCTTGAGCCCTGGAGAGAAGAATTGATGCATTTTTAGTTGCATTTCTATAAAATCACACACCAAGTGACTTAGAAGAAGTAAAACCAGAAGAAGTTGCAGTAGTGAAATAAAAGGAAGGAATTTACGAACATGAAAGCAAAATAATTAAGGGCACAATCCTAACCTGGAGTTAGGCTGGCACAGTTAGGCCAGCAAAGTTTAGCCGGCACAAGGGACACTGTAAAGTATGTTTGGACCACTCTCGGAGAGGCCAATACAGTAGTATCTGAATGAAGAATTCATGTGGGACCATGTGGGAATTCATGTGGTCAATAATCAAGCCAATGCCAATGCCACTAGAATGTGCAAAACCAATATGTCCATCCCATGTAATTTCTTCACCCAAAACATTACCAAAGTTATGTGGGATCAAACGTGGGAAACGTTTGATTTATACTAAAGTGGATATTTAAAGTGAAGGATGCGTTTGTTCACTTTATTAGGAAAATGAGAAGTGCTTACCTGGCCATACACAGAGCTACTGCCCGATGAAATTTGTCCACCCTGTTGAAAGAATAAGAAGTCAAGTTATCACTATGAAGACTAGTCTAAATTCACTAGGTCAAGATTAGGGGTGTTACACATGTAAGGCTGCAGTCACCTTTATACTTTTATGCATTGTGAAAGTCTTATTTTTGTTTCATGGAGGAAAAATAAGTGAATGAAAGACCAGTTTATAGATTTTATGCATGCAACAGTGGTGTGTAGTGTGGGGGTGGAAGGTGAGGCAGCAATGCCCCGCCGGGATTTTTAGAATAGTGCTGCTGCTGTCTCCACCGCAATCTTGCAAACACTTACAGCCCACACGCTCTGAGCGGCTGAAGCAAGTGGGTTGCGCATGATCACAGCCACTTGAAGCGGCGGTGGTGGCACTTTTCAAAGGAAGCCGGTGGGGCGTCACCTTCCGCCCACACACCTCTGAGATGCAACAATAATATTAGAAAGTTAAAATCTAATTATGTCAAACCAATGAGGACATGGAAAGAACACGGCTTTCTTCTTTCAGTACTGTGGAATTTCCTGGCCTAAAAGCAGTCAACACAGCCTGATGACACAAGTATTCAGAAAGAAGGCAAACCCAGTCTCATTCAAGCTGGGTTCTGATGGCATGCTACAGTTCAGAAGTTCTTAACATTTACTATTCTGTAGGCATTTTCAATTTTATTCCTTACTGGGATATGTATTTTGCAAAAGAGAAAACTTACTTGGATTTGAATTTTGCTGCTGGAAGAACCCTGCAAGAGAACCAGAAAATAATTATAGAAGGAAGTGTGATGTTCAGATCATTCCTAAGCATGTTTGCTCAAAAGGGAATTCCATACTTTCTCAGGATTGAGTTTAGGATTACAGAGTTAGTCCAGGATTGTTGAGGATTGCAGCATTAGTGCAACTGCTCCTGTGATAAAACAGCACCAAGGAGCTGAATCTCTGTTGGCACAAATAAAGCAAGTCTTTTATTTATTCCAAGATATTTTAAAATGATAAATAGTAGTCAAGGGCACAGGAAAACTAAAAAAAAAAAATTTCTATGATGTGATGAGTTCTCAGTTCACTCTACCATCATGTTGCTGCCTACATGCTGAAGGGAGTGAAAGTAAGGTCAGTGAGGGTTGTCAGCTCACGATAAAACAGAACCAGAGGCAGATCTAAGGGAGGGCAGAGCTCTAAGTTTTGCAAGAAGCCTTACCTTGCAGTGGAAATCACTCCTCTCCTGCACCGTTTTAGCCAATCCTCACAGGGAAAAGCAACATCTTGCCGTTGCTTACTGGCTACAGCAGCAAGGGAGAGGAGGGATTTACATGACAGGATAAGGCTTCTTGCAACACTTAGAGCTTTGCCCTCCTTGTAGATCCACCCCTGAACAGAACCCCTATACTACTAATCTATTCAACCAAAAATGTTCAACAATTGCATGTACCTAGGGTTAAAATGCTTAAATACAGTATGGCAAAACAGAGTCAGCCAAAGATGATCCACTATCCAAAATTCCGCCACCCATCCCCAAATTCTGCTACACACATACAAGCTGTGTCTGAGAGTCAGCACACATACACAGTAACGCACACAAATCATTATCCTTCTCCAGCTTCTTGCAAGATGCCAGGCTGGAAGGGGCAATGTAAAAAAAAGGATCAGGCAGCAGCTGGGTGGAGTTGCTGGGCAGGGGACAGGCTGGGAGAAGTGGCAGGTGCATACAGATTGTAAGGCACCCCTGCCAGTTTCTTATCTTCCCCAATCTGTCACTTGATGTGCCGATTTCAGTCGGCCTCACTGATAGGCTGCCTGAGTGAAGAAAGAATTCTTACCTGAGACTGAATTACTCCAGTGTATTTGGAACCAGCAATTTTCTGAAAGAACATTTAAAACTATTAATTTGACTTTGACATAAATAAAAGAAAAGAAATGCCTTTTAAAGTGGTGGTTCACTTATATTTCATAAGGGGATCACAACTGTCCGTATTTACCACAGCATAGTATCTTATCTAGTGGTTGTTTCCTGGTCTGTCTCCATCATTTTAGACTGGGAGGCCATTTGAGACAGGGAACCATTGACTTATTTTGCTGTGTGAGCTGCTTTATGGACTTTTTTTTTGGTTGAAAAGCAGGATGGTATACGGTTTAAATATCCTTCTTCATCTGAATCTTGTGTGCCAGTGGCTTTCAAACTCTGTTCCAGGAAACACTGATTCTCCTTGGAAGCTCCTCAATGAGATCTACAATAGTGGGTAAGCATCCTTGAAAGACTAAAGAGGCAGCCATGATGGAATGGTGGGTGTACCCTCAGTTCCTGCAGAGCAACAACAAGTCCTAGCAGGATAGGCTACCATATTACATGTCAGTAAAAGCTAGTCCCACCCCCTGTTCTGCCCCTCCCCCCTCCCAGGAACACCCTCCCGCCCCACCTGAAACGGACGTGACTCTGGCGAGCGGTGCACTCACTCGCTGGCTCATGTTGCCACCTCTGGGCGGCACAGGGCAGACATTAGCCAGACAGATGCTCAGCGCCAATGGTAATGGTTTACCACTGGTACTGGAGGTGCCTCATGGCATCTTTTGCAACACAGGTGTGGGTGGTACGCTTGTACCACCCGCGCTATGCCTGATAGGCTCAGGCTGTAAATGTCATTAGCAGAATGCTCCTTTGTGCTGTTCCCAATAAAAAAAATATTGTCCAGTGTTGAGGACAGTACTGGATTTCTTTTGTTGGGGAACAGACAGATGTAGAATTTGTCCTCATACTTATGAAATTCAAAGAATAAATATACTTACCGATGGGTAGCTGTCACGCTGTTAGAAAAGAGGAAAAAAACACAGTTGTCTTATTAGCATTTGAAGTGCTTCTTAAGGACTAAGGACTTAAGGACTAAGGACTAAGCAAAATGGTGAAAAACAAAACAGATAATGCATATCTCAGTATATAGGGCCCCTTTACTAATCACCTGGTCCCAACCAATGAGCAAGCTCATGCAATATGTATGACTGATCTTAAAATCATAAGAATCTTACAAGTGTACATCAGTCAATAGCAAATCAGCATCTACAGTGTATGTGTGTGCGCGCACACGCACGCATGTGCATCCCTCTATGCTATTAAAGAAAATGCTCCAAATTCCCCCAGTTGCGAAAGAGAAGCTGAAAAGTAAATGTGTTAGAAGTGTGCAAGTCCTTTATCATATGGGGCCAGTTGGTCATTTAAACCAGCCCAAGAACTCCAAGACCCCTCCAGCTGTACTTAACTCTCACTGATGAGACCTAAGGACAATTAAGGGCTGATCTATATACAATAGCAGGATACTTGTTTGTTTAAATCTCTAAATGTGTTTAAGACATGGTAGAGCTGTCTCATTTTTAAAGCAAAAATGCTTGTGGCTTACAGTCTGCCCCTCCAGATGCTTCTCTCCTCAGCTGAGCTTCAATGCCTGGTGAACTCAGCTAAGAGAAAAGTATTTGTCAAAGAAAAGACTAGGGGAAGGTAAATGGCTGGCACATGCCTCTTTTGCTCTAAATATTAGAACTGCCCTCCACTCTGGTACACCCAGTGGTGAAATTCAGCCAGTTCTCACCAGTTCTGCAGAACCGGTTGCTAATTTTAGGTTGGGAGAGGGAAGAAAAGCAGCGGATGGCCCTGAAGGCCGCCCTGAAGGACATAGAACCGGTTGTTAATTTATTTAAATCCCACCACTGGGTACACCCCATATATAATGGGGCAATCCTGAGTTTAAACAAAACTGCCTGCCTGCCTCCTGTTGCTTCCTGAGGGAAGCCCCTCTGAATACAGTAAGATTTACTTCTGAGTAAATACTGATAGCAGTGCACTGTCAGTCATATCCAGTTACTTCCTCTGGACTAGGACCAAAATGCGGCCTAGAAAAAAAAGGACTTACCTCAGGTGGGAAGGGTTTGCTGTCTGGGTAAGACACCACCTATATTAAGAAAACAGTATTAATGTGATTCCAGTAAAATAGTTGCATCACCCCTTTTTTTGGTATGGGGACAAAGAGGAGAATGCTTTCAAAATATTTAGAAAGGGGGGATGATGGTTTGTTGTTGTTGTGCATTGCATTACATTGCAAAGTCACCTTCTATTATCATTTCTAATTAATGGACAAATTTTGCATTACTGTGTTTTTCATTTCCAACTAGTGGAATATTAGGGGTGATAAATGAAACACAGCCAGAAAGTTTGGGAAATTATCTTCCATCCACTTCCCCATCCCAATTTTTAAAACTCTTAACTGCCACATGACAAAATAAATAAGAATGAAAAAAAGGAAAAGGAATAGTTAAAATTAAGGAACCGAATACATTTTCTAATGTTCAGAATAAGCATTGAAGTTTCTTCATGAGACAGAACTTAAAAAACGGCCAATTCCAAGCTTTGGCATTTCCAAATGAAGGTATTTCTCCCCTCCTCCCCAGTGTTGATATGTTGCCTTTTCATTTGCTAGCACTTGTGCTAATCATATCAAGGGCTATCCCAATTTACATGTAATGGGAGTATATACTGTATACTTTTTTCCTTTGTAAGAAGAGGTATTTACAAAAAAAATTAGGAGGCATGCAGGTGAGTGATGAACTGGGTGAACACACATTCTTTGAAGGAATGAAACCAGATGGGAAGATAATAAAGTATGGCAGAGAATTCAGTACAGGGGGAATGGACATTTAATGAGCCGCAAAGTGATCTAATGAATGCCAACCAAGAGGTACCCAGGATATAAAATTTAATGAAGAAAATGCAACACATACCTTTACTTTAGTATCTGTGCTGACAGAAACTGACTGAGAAATACAACAGGAAAGTATGTGTTAGTTACAAATGCATTTTTGAAATAAAATGCATTTTAACTGATTTAGGGCCCAATCCTATTGGGCATAGTGCGGACGGTATGAGTATACTGCCTGCACCTGTGTAGCAAAAGGTTCCATAAGCATTCTTACCTGGCCCAATGAAGAAGACTGACCACCACTAATGCCAGCTGCAGTCTGTAAACAAACCAAAGTGTATGTATTATCCTTTCTTCTGAATAGTTTGATTCCATCAGAATTATGCATTCAGTAGTGCCGGCATCTGGTTGCTGGCTGCCCTGGGACAAAGTCCTACAGTGGGGCCCCATGACACTCCCACCTGATGGGTGCATTGGACACTGCCAGGAGTCCTGAGAGTTCAAGGGAGGACCTGGCCAGGAGACTGCCTAGGTCAGTTCCCAATGCTCTGCCTGAGATTGCAAAAGAATAGAATGCAACTCTGTAATTCTGCTATTATTTCATAATGAGTTGTTTAAAAGGTAGGCAATTAATCAACAGTTCTTTTCATCAGTTGACAGCCCTGGTTCTTAAACCTATGACTACTGTTTTTATATTTCTGCAAATGTTCATCACAAAAGGCTCCCAGGTGGGACTGTTAAAAACAAAAACACAACTCCTGATTATTTTAAAAATCAGATGCTGCAGGGAAACAGCACAAGATGGTGATGAAGCCTCAGTCCATCACTCTCACATCTTAGACAACTACAGGATGACAGTTTATATGTTTAACAGACTTTTATTTGAGTAAAGATGTATCTCATAGCACAGCAGTTTTCAAACTCTCGGGAGAGTTTGGCCCGCTGTAGATGTGTGCAGGGGAGGAAAGAAGGCAGCTGCACGATCCTCAGGTTCACGTGCTGCCTGGGCACCAGGGGCTTTGATCTACTTACCGATGGGCAGCACAATCCTACAGACTGCGCACTGATGACGCAACAGGGTTGCGCCAACGCTGTGCGCATAGCACCGACGCGGGGTCACCGGTGGGTACCCCTGTGTCGGCGCTCAGGCTGCTAAGGCTGCCTGCAGCGCCGGTCCTGTTGCACCCATGCAGCATCTCCCTAGCGTCGGCCAAAACCGACCGGCACGAGGGAGGCGCCCTGAAGGGGCGGCTCAGGGATTGGCGGCAGGAGGGCAGGATGTGGGCAGGATGTGGGCCGGGACATTGGTGGGCCCAGGATTCAGTCACAAGGCCAAATCCTAGACCCATTTGGGAGGCTGCATGGCCCCAATTCAGACCACGCGGTCTCCTCGGACCCAAGGAGCACATAGGGAAGCTGGAGCCTCCCTTACGGTAAGGGAGCAAACGCTCCCTTGCCGCGGGGAGGCTCCAGCCTCTCCTAAGCAGTGTTGGATTTGGCATTGGCCGGCCGGCCTCGCCATTCCAGCACAGTATAGGATTGCGCCCTGAAGCACTGGCCTCCTGGGGATGCGGGGAGCCCTGCAGACACCTCCACAGGACTCCCCAAGCCTTGGAAACTTGGAAAAAAATGGTCGTGACACACTTTCAGTTTTTGATCATGAAACCAGACGTCTGCAGGGTATCTCTGCAGGACACCCTGCAGAGGTGTCCAGGAGACTCCCTGCACCCTCAGGAGGCAAGCACTTCAATTGTAAGTTGATAGAAGCCCCTGTCACCCCAAGCAGTAGCACGATCCTAGGGATCGCATTGCTGCCTTCTCTCCTCCCCACCCCTTCAGGGGACAGGACCAGAGGGGACCAGTCACAATCCCCCAGTTTGGAAAACTCTGTCATTGCATTATCAGGTAGCCGGCATGACAAATTGGCTCCCTCCCATCTTTTCCTAGACAGGATGGTATTGGTTTGTTCTGCTGCAAGTATAAACACTATTGCTATAATTCATGGTGAAAACACTGCATTGTTGAGCCGCACACAAAGACAGACAATGGCGGCAAAGTAGTACTTACATCTCTGCAACCATATTTGCCATACACACCAGCGACTGCACTCTGTGGAAAAGCAAAGAATATTTATACACTTTTTTCACCAGGCTAGTGAGACATCATGGCACACACACACAGAGATGAAAATCATTATGGAGTGTTACAAGGGGTACTGCCTCGCCACATATTTTAAGGAAGCATGTGCATGGAAGGAACCAAGTCAAGTGAAGCTGACCAAAAAGACAGATCTATATATCCTTCCCCAGTTTTTCCACAGATAGTCCATGCTGCAAATCAGTGTGTCGCAAGCAGGGGGCAGGTGCGCTGCAAGAAGCTACATGCCTAGCTCCAGGTGACTCATTGTGAGCCAAGCCACATGCACTGTCAGGAAGAGCTGTAGAAATGCTTCCAAATTTTGCCCTATGCATACAAACTTCACTGTGCCTCTTATCAGATGCTCACCAGAGTATTTGAAAATACTGTATCAAAAGAGCGATGCAAGGCAAGCCCACCCTTCATGCTGGCTGAAAGTCTCGGACTGAGCAATGAGAGGGGATAGAGAGTCGAACTGACAAAGGATACTCCGCAAATGGGAGTCAGCAGACCACGCATGAGAGAGTATGGGGGGAAGCGGAATTCGCATGCCTCTTTAGGCAGTATTTGGGCCTGGAGTAATGTAATGTCTTTAGGTGACCCTGCAGTAATACAGATTCATCACACACTCGGTACAACCTGATGACAAAAAGCATCATGTAACCTTTGAATGGGGACAAAACGATACATCAAGATGGCAGAGTGTACTTACCCCACCACAGCCACTGCTGCTGCCTCCTTGTTTAACGACTATAACCTGGAAGGAAAAAAAATTCAGTAATTCCTCCATAAATCTGTTTTAAAAGTTGAGACAGAGGAGGGAATGCTTTCTGCAGTATATTGCACAGGAAGTTTAAGCCTCTGCTTTAGAGGTTTGATGCAGACAAAGGTTTGTCTTGTCTAAAGGTTTGTCTGTTGAGACATAACACTAAACACGTTTAGTGCCACATTTTCATGCACTCTTCCCTCTTCTCTCTTGTAAACGACAGGAGAAGAATTGAAACACTTGCCATTGGATGAAGAGGGTAGTGCATGCATTTTCACGGCAGGCTCATAGTGCAAACACACAGAGATAAACAGGTGGACAAAATCTGAACTGCTGCACAGAAGCCCAAGGAACTGTGATTTATTGACTAGCTACAGTTAGAATAAATCAGTATCAAACCATAGTTTGATCCCCATCGGATACACAGTCTTGTGGTAACCACAGTTCCCTGACTTTGTGCATAACAAGAAATAGCAGTTTATTCTTCAAGTGAAAGAAGGCTTTACTCTCTTTCTCTCATGCACAAGAACAGTAGGGAGGGGAGGGAAAGGGAAGTACACAAACATCAAGGGTCATCTAGATAGCACACACTAAACCATGGTTTGATATTGCATTTAAACCAAGCCATTATTTCCTGGCTTCTTAAATGGTACATTTATACTGGAGGTGGGAGAGGGGGCTATTTACATCAGGCCTGCCTAAGAAGCGAACAGCCACCAGAACATCAGGACTGATGTGAGGACTGTGGCCATTTCACCATCACCACCACCAATCCAACATTGCTGTTGCTGCCACTGTGTGAGAAGGAAGAAGTAATAGTCTTACATCTGCAGCCCCAAACAAGAGAAAAACTGATTGTTTTATTGTTATTTACGGCTAGGAGAGAAAGTTTTTGTGGGAGGAAAGAATGTAAAGGAAAAGCATTAAGCAGTAGCTCCCCATCACTTTTCAATAGCAAAATCACTCCGTTCCCTCCCAAGGACTCACTGCAGTGCAGACATGGCTATCAGGCTAATTTTACATGTGGCATTATGTAATGTGCAGTTTGGCTCTAAGAAAGGCTTGAGGAGCAAGAAAAGCAACTCAAGCACCCCAAGGAAAATGATGTTTACCTTGCTGCCAGAATTCTGAGAGGTTCCTTGTGGATTCTGAAAATATATCAATAAATAGATTAGAATATGGCAGGGAATACTTTTAAGCTCAAATCATTACTGACATTACAGGAAAAAAGAAAAAGAAACATTCCACAGTTTGAACATTTCAGAAGTGATGAGTCACAAGCACGCCTAAAATATTCATCAAGACCAGAAAGCAAAAATAAAGATGAACCAAATTTTGCTAGATTATTTGGACTGAAATAGGAAGACATTTGCAGAGCATAAGGCCAGTCAGAAAGATGGAGAGATTTATGCAGGCATGAATTATCGTATGTAGGATCCCGAGAAGGTAAAAATACTGAGCAGAAACAGAATTTCAAAATATAACATTTTTTAGTAAACTAGAAGGTAAGGAAACATGCATTATCTTGTCAGATCTTCTTGTCAGAACAGTGGACAAACAATGCTTACCTTGATGCAAGAACCACCAGTTGATTGGGATGTTCCCTGTCAAAAATAAAATCCGCCAATTATATTATATTATATTATTAAACTCTCTAAATACCACATTGATTTAAGAAAGAAATCAGAGTTTCTGTTTAGAAAACATTGGAGGAGGTTAGCAAGTAGTTACATTCTTGTTCCCTTTTTCCTTCTTTGAAATTGACAGGTTCTGCAACAGGGGTGCCAACCCCCAGCATACTACCCACTACAAAGAGACTTTCCAAATGGCAGGCGCAAAACTGCTATATATATAATTTTAATAATATCCACCTGACCAGGACAATGAGCCTCGGAGTCTAACCTGCAGGCTGTACTGTAGCCTGCTGCTGAGATTGCCGCTACTGCTGAGTAAGCAGGGCTGCCCAACAGCCAGCCTACAAAGCCCGCAGTGGCATTACCTGAGCAGCACACCAGCTGTTGTTTCCAAGTGCACCAAAAAATGGCAGATGGGCACCTCACCACACCCCTATTCGCTTCCATTTTGCGCCCTTTCACTACATCTTGTCCAAATATAATGAATCAAAGAGGAGATATGGTCGTTCTCAGACATGGTGGAGAGGAAATGTAGGATTGGCCTCTATGGCTGATCCGCCATGCCTATGACATGATGGCATTTGCATTTACATTCAGCAATTGCCTCTGTAGAGAAAATGCTGAACATGGTGGAGAGAGCATGGCATCATAGGAGGTGGTAGGGCCACCTTGAGGAGCCCATCATGCATTCCCCCTTTTGCAGAGTGCAGGATACCTGAAATCAGCTTACCTATAGCACAGTCCTATGCATGATTACCGAAAAGCAAGTCTCATCAAATTAAAATGTGTTTTTTTGGGAGGGCAATGCAGGCGCATGTTGTTATGTTTTATGAAACAGTCCTATCACACACTTCAATTAAAAACCAAAAGCACTTTGAGGAATTGTTGAATAAAGGTTCTTACCTCGACACATTTTACGTTTACAGACACCACTGACTATAAAGAAAACAGAAAAAAGGTTAATCGTTTTGTAAAAGGAGCTGTATACCTAATAATCTGTTACTATGCCAGAATATTGATGGTTCTGATTTGGTGGATCTACCAAATGGATTGGTTGATTTGGTTATGCTTTTCACATTATGATTGTCGCTATTCCTTCATTGTGTGGGACGTGGTGGCGCAGCGAGTTAATCTGCTGTTGCTGGGCTTTCGACCACAAGGTTGGGAGTTCAAGACTGCGCGACGGAGTGAGCTCCCGTTGCTTGTCCCAGCTCCTGCCAACCCAGCAGTTCAAAAGCACCTAAAATGCAAGTAGATAAATAGGGACCACTTCGGTGGGAAGGTAACGGTGTTCTGTGCGCTACGGTGTAGAGTCATGCTGGCCACATGACCACGGAAGCTTGTCCTCGGACAAAACGCCGGCTCTACAGGCTGTGAAATGGAGATGAGCACCACCCCCTACAGTCGGTCACGACTAGACCATTCGGTCGTGGGGAAACCTTTACCTTTTCATTCCTTCATTGTACAATAATACCACCCTCAATCTGCGAGTCATCAAATATCATTGGTAATCCAGACAAATATTTACCAATGGGAGCCAAACCAGTACCAGGCCATGCATACCAATGTGGTTAATACGGGAATACTTGTGTGTGTGCATGCTATTTCAATGTACTCCACGTGAGCAGATATGGATAATTCATCTTGGAGATATTGTTTTGGGAGGCATCTCCCTAGTCACTAGGATAGTCATCACACAAGAATAGAAGCAGATATCACTTAAACTGGGTGTGTGAGTTCATTTCTAATTAAAGCCTTTAATCCTACCTCCTTAACGCCTACAGTTTTTAAATGCTTTACGATAATAATAAATATTATTACTATTAGTATATCATCATCATTACTATTACCATAGCTGCATGGTTACTGCTTTGATGTGGCTGCTTCCGCTGCTTCTTCCAAGTATGCACTGAAGAAACCATGAGGAGGAGGCATGGGGCTTGGTCACTTTCTCTATCAATCTTGCAAGCCTCCAGGGAGACTTGATATTGGTATCAGAAGTAATCATATCATGTCACCACCACCACCCCTATTTCATCCACTCATTGTTTTATGTCACTTGAGCGATGTGGGAGACAGCCATGCGGAACAGGCCATCTGTACTGTTAAGAGCAGGAGCTAAGGGAATACTAACACATACAATTCCACCCCTCTTCCTCAATATATAAAATGTATACGCACCTTCCTCCTACTTCTTGCGGTGTCGTTTCCTCTTTTAGGGTTGCGGGTTGTCTCAGAATCTGCCTCAGATTCATTTTCTTCCTCAGAGTCAGCAAAGATAGAGCTGAAGTCAATATCTCCGTAGGTCTCATTGGCTGTGTCCAGATCAGCAGTAATATCAGAAATAACAGATGTGATCGAATTATTGGCAATCTCAGAGTTAGTAGAATCAATGACACTGCTGGAATCATTCACTGCTTCTGAATTTCTAGGTGAGAGGGTTTTGCTGCGAACACCAACCCAGTAGTTATCATAATCTTGAACAAAGGTCCCTCTGGAAAATAATAATAATAATAATAAAGGTAAAAGGCTTAACCTGGAATGGGGAGGTTTTAACAAAATATTTTCATGAGTGATGCCACCAATACATCAGACTTGCTCTCATTTTATTTGTCTTATACTTTTCAGCACAAAGTGTAGAATCATGTAGCAAGCGACCTTCAACAAAACCACAAAATTGAAGAAAGGAAGTTCAAATAAAAGAGAATTTACTTTTAAATATTAGTTTCTGATTAGGCTCATGCCATCCTTTTGTTTATGTTTGCTTCTCACACCTTTATAAGACCATAAGAACAGCCTCACTGGATCAGGCCAAGGGCCTATCCAGTCCAGCTTCCTGTATCTCACAATGGCCCCCCAGATGCCTCAGGAAGCACACAAGACAACAAGATACTTGCATCTCCTTGCCACTTCCCTGTATCTGGCATTCTGAGGTAGCTTATTACCTTTGCACTGCCCCCATCCATCCATCCAGTCTGAGATAAGCAAAAAAAACCCGAACAAACTGCTATTCATGGCCAATTTGGATGACAAAAAAAAAATTCCTACCTGGACCTCATGGTGAGCAACCAGATAATCTTATGAAAGGCAAAGCAGTCTTGTGCATATAGTATGATACTATTTCAACTTTATTCATGTGAATCTGTTTAGCACATGTATTGACTATTAAATATAGTCATTTTTCCTAGGCAAAATTGACCTAAGATTTTGATCAGTTTGATAGCTATGCCCTCTCCAACAATATCTATGAATTCTATATCTCAGATTAAAATGTTAAATCACCTGAATTTTTTTAATAGTTCATTTTGAGATGTTCGTTTTTGGCTAGAAGAGCTTAACAGTGCAAGCCTATTTATGTCTACTCAGAAGTAAATCACATTGACTATTCCCAGGTAAGTGTGTATACTAGAATTGCAGCAAACAGCACAAGTCATAAGAACATAAGAAGAGTCCTGCTGGATCAGGCCAAAGGCCTATCTAGTCCAGCTTCCTGTATCTCACAGCGGCCCACCAGGTGCCCCAGGGAGGCATGAGACAACAAGATGCTTGCATCCTGTTGTCACTCCCTTGCACCCGGTACTCTGAAGTAGCCCACCACCTTTGTAAGTCTATGCATGTTTACTCAGAAGGCAGTCCCAGTATATTCAGTTGGGCTTACTTCCAGAACAGTGTGCATAAGGTTGCAGCTAAAGTCCCTTAATACATTTATAACAACAAAACATTCACAACTTACACAAGTTGAATCACTTTAGCTTCCTGAGGAGCAACCCAAGTAGTTGTAATCTGGTACTTTACATTGGGACTTGTGTGACTGATGGCTGAATTCTAAAAACAAATAAAACTGAGTATTAGAAAACATAAGGACCCTTGTTCATTACAATCTAGGAAGACCTTGAAAAACAATAATTGAGACGACAATTGCTATAGATGCGACAAGATCACCAAGTAATGTGATTACTACTGCTGAAACGAAAATGTGAATTAAAATTAATTGAATGTGTATGTAGTAGTATGTCCAAGATAAGGGAGGGAACAGGGCGGGCTGGAAAAACAGTACAGTGATAGGATCCTGGCACATGTTGTTGCCGTCAAGAGCCACACTTCCAGTCCTCAAATTGCCCCCTGTCCCTCCCCGAAACTCCCTTGAACCACCCATGACCCACACAAGTCACCACCTTACCTGCCCTGGCTTGGACCAGATCCTTCAGTGTTGGATGTGCAGAACCTCCAGACATTTGCACCGACAACTACAATGTCAGCAGTACACTATTTACATTGCTGCTGCAGCTTTGACAATGGTAACATGCGAGATCCACTGTCATAAATGCCCCAAAGGATTGGGCCGTTAATCAAACAAAACAGTGTTGTTCCAAGATGTCCATAAAATGGTCTCAAATACTGACAGTTACTTGTTGGATACTGTCAAACATTCATGGTTACTGCATATCAGATATCTGATACTAGCAAATCATTAGATATCAAATGTTGGGGTTTAATATGAAATATTTGTTGAATATTTACACATCCAGAGAATATTCCCTACAGCATTAACATTCACATAAGAAAATTAAGAGGGGGCAAAGTTGTCCAGCCACATTACATTGTTGTCCAAAGCTTTCAGCAATGGTAAACAAGTTGGTGATATGCTAATACGCTGACTGTTTATAGAGCATATCACAAAAACTTTGACCTATACTTGTGAAATAAGTATACGAAATAAGTATGGAGAACACATGTAGCTACTTAATTTAAAAAAAAAAAACAGGGCACGGAATAGATGTACTCTGTTATGAGTTTAAATATATTGAGGTTGTGGAGCACCTTTCACTAAAAGGTTAAAAATGTTCTGTCCTGGAAAAGTAACTGAAACCAAAAGCCTGGAAAGAAACAAACAAAAGAAGGAGAAGTACAAATGAACACATACCGAAATACTGGCACATGGAAGTCCTTGTGAGTTGGGATCTGTGACGCGAAATGACCCAATAGGAACATTTCCACCAATTTCTCGGGCCTGAACCATAAAGCCTTTAAATCCAGATGGTGACGTTCCTTCTAGAACCACTAAGGAAACCCAAGAGATAGATAAGTAAATGTTTTTACATCAAGAATTCCCCAATTCTTCATTCCTCCATAAATAAATACATCAGAGCATTTCCCTTTAGTCATCTGGGCTTCTGTTTTGAAATAAGGGAGCTGTTACCTTGAATTTTGCTATCCTCACACTGTCAAGTATACCTTTAAGCCATAAACATGGGGTTTTATGTGACCGTTTAGATGCTCAGGAAAGTTGAATTCTGTGGTCAGTCTGTCTCCTGTGCTTTTTCTATGTTCCTATGGAACTGTGGCACACGTATAAACTCCAAGCTGCCAGAAATTCAGGTGCCAGAAATATATATGTGGGTACAGACCTCACAGATGGTCAGGCTCTATGGTGCTCTATGTATCAATAGCAGCTTCCTAGTTTGGAAGCAGGCGCATAGCTGGGCATTATAACATCCAAAGAGATATAGAAATTAAGGTGTACTGTGATTATTTCTAAAAACTGGCACACATTTTTCTTCACTCTTTTATGATCAAAAATTTAGGAAAATTTTTAAATCACACCTGAATAAAATTTGATAGGACCCAGGGACAAGTTAAAAGTGCTTCAGGGATTCATAGATATGATCCACAGGTCTCTAGTCGGCCATCTCCAACCCATGTCATCAGTAGGCTAATATCAATTACCTTGTATTTCATTTCCAGGGTCATATCTATCAAATGAGACTGAGATGACATAAGGAGGAGGAGACGTCTGTGGTGCACTTCCGTGATCTGGTAACATGGAGTCACAAGCTATTGAAACATTCCCATATGGAAATCCAAGGACCATTGGCATGAAAGTAGCACAAAAAATGACCACAGATAAGGGATATTTCTCCATCTGCAGAAAGAGAACAAAGCATGGCATTATTATTGTAGAAAAAAATTAGGAAAGATAGCTTTATAAATTCATTAAGTTCCTCCCTAAAATACTGTATATATAACAGTTTTAATAAGTGGAATGCTTTACAAACCTTGTTTGTGTAAAAACAAATATCACTCATATTACTATAATTAAAGAATTTAATAATTTTATTTCACTATAATTCAGGTGTGATGCTCTTTAAGTTTCCAAAGGACTCCACAAACTGAGGTTACCAGATGATGTGTCTGAATAAAGTGTATGTGGGCCTCACTGTATGTGCTGCTTACAGGTTTTTGCCTGTCATCTGTGTTTGCTTTGAAGCATGAGCAGGAGGAAAATTGGTCTCTTTCCAAAGAAAACCTGCAACTGTCAAGGAAGGAGACAGAAGAGAATTAGGAGTAATTGTTAGGTTATAAGAATGATGCCTGGAACAGAAGGAAATGAGGTGGATAGGCTGGAAGTAAGAGCGCAATCCTAACCTGGAGTTAGGCCAGCACAGTTAGACCAGCACAGTTTGGCTAGCACAAGGGGCACCATAAAATACGTATATTTGGACCACATACTGGAGTTAGCGAGGCCAGCACACAGATGTGCGCCATCCTCCCTGTCTCCGAGAGTAGTCCTTGTGCCGGCCAAACTGCTGGCCTTACTGTGCCGGCCTAACTTCAGGTTAGGATTGCATCCAAAATCTAGTACTTTAGAGTTGAAAGGCTTGAAATAAGTTCCTGACTGAAAGTTCCTAACCTGAATGTTTCTCCCAGAAACACGTGGGCTGAGAGAAATTCAGAATGACCTGAAAAAACCCTGAAAAAATGGCTCTCAGGTTTAGTCCTACAGCAGGAAAAGGGATTGCACCCTATACATTTCACTCCCAAAGTAGTCAATCAGAAGGGATTGAGCACTGGATAAGAAAGTTTCAGGGAAGCCATTCCCTGCCACTCCCACTTCCATCATTTCATTACATTAAACATGAGTTCTTTGCTGCCATCTGCCTATTTCAACACTTATTTCATCATGTTGTGGATCTAAAGAAACTAATTATCAATAACATTCCCTAGTGTCCTCATATCTACTATCATACTTGAAATATGACATTCCCCAGCTCTATCTAAACTAAGGACAAGCAAATATGCTGTTGAATATTTATTCTTCCTTTCAGATATTATTACGTAATGCTGGTTGTACAAATCTATTGGTAACATGTTAATTTTATTGCTAAGCATCAGAAAGGTTTGCGTCTCGTTTGTTTTTCCACGCACGCATACACTAAAAAGCAGTTCACAAGTACACCATTTAAAAAGTCACACAGTGCAACTTTGCCTATCAACAGACAGGAATTGCCTGAGATTACACAATACCCAAGCTCAAGTCTGCCAGGAAGTGACAAGCTGCCATCAAAGCAGAGGCGTTTCTACAGGGATGGCAAAGCTCTAAGTTTTGCAAGAAGCCTTACCCTGTCATGTAAATCCCTCCTCTCCCTTGCTGCTGTAGCCAGTAAGCAACGCCAAGATGTTGCTGTTCCCTGTACTGTGAGGACTGGCTAAAACGATGCAGGAGAGGAGTGATTTCCACTGCAAGGTAAGGCTTCTTGCAAAACTTAGAGCTTTGCCATCCCTGTAGAAACGCCACTGCATCAAAGCAGTGGTGAGCATTCTAAGGATCAGGTTCCCACTGCAAAATCCCTATAAAAAAAGGGAACCATATAAAAACATATGGTTGATCATGCGTGAATTTGCTCAAAATAACTAGGCCTTAAAGCACTTCTGTGTGTCCTCAACAGTAACTTAACCCCCTGGGGCCTGTGGGACAAGGTTCACACATGATGTAAAGTCTAGAAAGAAAACGGTGACCTATTGTACCATGACAGGTTGCTGACCTGGAGCTACTCCAGACTCCGAAGAGTGAAACTATGCAGAAACGACCTGAGGAACAACTTCAAAAAGTTAGGTAACAAAAGTATGCTTGTTCCTTTTCCTTTTACATCTGAAAATGTTGCAGTGGGGAGGCAGTCTTGGAAGTCTCCTCCAGGTAATTCCATTTGTTCCCTTGCCCAGTGTGGACCAAGGCCAGGAGGGGGGGATAGGATATCGCAGAGCTGCCACCACTGATATCTACCCTTCGCACACTCCCATTCCCACCTAGGTCAACACCCCACCCTGCTCACGTCCTGCACCCCACAACCACCCCCTGAGCTGACACTTCCATGGAAGCTGTTATCATCTGGCTGCGAGGCCAAGCTCTGTGGTGTGTCCCATTTTGCAACCACTGTAAAGCACACTGTGCTGCCAGAACACAAGTTCTGGTGGTGCAGTGGGCCCATAGGATTGGACCGCTAACCTGTCATGTATTGACACACCCTGGCCTAAAACACCCCTGAAAAAGCTTATTATACTAATATAGAAAAAAATCAAGGGAATCACAGCTGCAACCCAAGAATGGAGAGGAAAAAAGAAAACCTTTGAAAGATTAAGGAATTAAACTTTTAAAAAGGACCAATATGAAATACTGTGCAAGGCATTTGCTATACCTAGAAACTATTTTCTTAAAAACAAAAAACAAAAACCACCTGCTTGAGTCATATTTACTGACATAATTTATGAGAACCCTGAGAAACTTTAAACTGTGGTGCAGAAGAGCTGAAAGGCATTCCTACCTGTAATTATCAAATAATGAGGGGATGCTTTAAAAAGACAAAAAAAACTTGGGGAAGAATAGCAAATTAATCCTACAATACCGTATTCTTAAAGTATAAAATGAAGAATGATACTGCTGTTCACAATTTTCAACAGTTTGTCCCAAACCATTGTTTATATAAGGGGAAATGAGGAGTATATTGTTCTTTGGGGAGAAACTTTGCAAAAATGACTGTACAAGGTGAAGGAAGAGAAAGAGAATGGAAAGAAGAGACATGAAAGGACTTAGGAGACATGAAACTTGAAATCTGTTGGTTTAATGGACAAAATCCAGTTCTCCAGTTAGCTCCCTAGGTGTTAAATTATGCCCACTGGAGACTCAAAACATTTCCTTTTACCAGTGTATTGTCATTGGGTTATTTCATGTCCCTATTGTTTCATAAGGCAGACCACTAACTGTGTGGCTATCTTCCAGCATAGTTCCACAAGTTGTGTAAATGCAGTAGTAGGGAGGGAGTTATACAGGAGGGTGTGGTGTTTGGTTTCCCCATGGTCACCTGACTTCCTAGGTAAGAAGGCTGTGCCTTGGAATTTCTGCCACCGAAATAAAGTACCTGAAATTATCTGATGAGCTGTCATACATAAGAAACTGGCCTTGCAGTCCATGACAGTTACATCACCTAATGAAAACCCTATTTTGTCAGGCTAATATGTCCCTTTGAAACACTGATCTAATGTAAGTGTGCTTGATTTGATCTGTCATACATTAACACTTTTTTCTAAGTATAGATCCATTCTAATTATGATATATCCAAACATACCTTTAAAAAGGAGTTAATATTTTTTGCTTTCTATGGCTGTCTTCCCACTGTTTTTTGCCCTGCAAATGACAGCTGTACTTATACTGTCTGTGTGTGTGTGTGTGTGTGTGTGTGTGTGTGTGGCCTCTGCCCCTACTTCAAATGGGTTCTCTGGCTTTTTTAATTATTTTTAAAGTGTCACGTATACATTTATTTGATGAAATATGTTAGCTCCCTTATTTTGCAAAAAAACAAGACACCCAAACAAATGAACAGCCTAAGCACTATTTGAAAATGTTGCACAATTGCTCCAAGAAAAGGGGAGTTGTTTTGCAAGATTACTGGGCAAGCTGATCAATGCTAAGCTTTGCTAAGCTTTTCCCCCTAGCTTATGTGGGAAACCTGATAGAACCTGTTTTAATTCAACTCAGAAACTTGGACAGAAAATGCTTTCTCTGAAAAAACATAGGAGTGTAATTCCAGAGCTCAAATCTGGATATATAAGGTGTAAATCATTATATACCTTAAATATTCAAATTTAAAAGAAGAGATCCCTAACATTTTGATGAGTGATTCTGGAAAACTTGGTAAAAAACAACAACAATGCTTCCTGGTAGATTGATGTGCTCTGGCTTGTGCCAAAGAAAGCGCAGGATACACCCTTAGTCCTATCCTTTCCTTCCTGAAGATGGAATGAGCAAAGCAGCAAATTAGATTCTTCTAGCCTTTGGGGCTGGATAACGTGGTGGCGCAGTGGATTAATCTGCTGCTGCTGGGCTTTCTGACCAGAAGGTTGGGAGTTCAAAACTGCGTGACGGAGTGAGCTCCTGTCGCTTGTCCTAGCTCCTGCCAACCTAGCAGTTCAAAAGCACCTAAAAATGCGAGTAGATAAATAGGGACCACTTCGGTGGGAAGGTAACGGCGATCTGTGCGCTACGGCGTAGAGTCATGCCAGGCACATGACCATGGAAGCTTGTCCTCAGGAAAAAACGCTGGCTCTACAGGCTTAGAAACGGAGATGAGCACCGCCCCCTACAGTCGGTCATGACTAGACCATTTGGTCATGGGGAAACCTTTACCTTTAATTAGTAGACCGCCTGAGAAACAATGTGATTGTTTGGAAATGGAGAAGATTACACTGAGCAAAATGCTGAAGCATTACAAATACACTGTTCTATTCCAGGTATACATAGAATACGTTCTATTCTAGGTATACATAGAAAGACTCTTAAACCCTTCTTGCACAATAAAACAAAACAGGTCATCACCACATTCCAGCCTCTGAGTAATGAATTCACAAATCTCATTGAATGGCACCATAGCCCACAGTTGTTTAAAAGATGGATGCAGGCGATGATGATATTAGCTTTGTTGTCACCCTAAAACATGTGTTGCCATGCTGAATGCCGTGAGTGCAGAGCTTCCAAGGATTCCCCCAAATAACGTTAAAAAAATCTAAACAAAATGGCAGGATCGCAAAAACCGGAAGAGCATTGCAACAGCGGAATGGGGTGTGTTTTACTCCTGATATCCTCACGTGCAGAAAATAATTGGCAGATTAATCTTTTCCTGGCATGGAGATAAAGTGACAGGAAAAGTCTAATTGCAGCTTGTTGAGCAGCTTGTAAAGGCAACCCCAGGGAAGGAGACTTGTTGCTATACAGAGCTTGTAAAAAGTAAACTGGATAAGTGGCCCAGCACTGGAGCTACACGAGGAGCAAAGGAAAGCCCACAGATGCTAATTTAAAAAAAAATAAAACCAACATATTTTTACAAAGAGCATTTTTAAAGTTCTCCAAAACGTGGTGGATATAAACATAGACCGTGACGTTAGTCATTCACATGTTAATTGGCTGCTCTGATGACTCTGATGACTCACATCATATTTATTTATTTATTTATTTTCTTAAAACATTTCTGCTGACCCTCAAGGCAACTAGCATCAGATAACAAGACAATCTCGACAATTAATTCTAGATAATTGAACGGTAGCATAGCGTTTGAAGAAGATGTTCGGAATGGAGGAGCTGTTTCAATTTCAGCAGCTTAGCTACAGGGTGGCAGTGTTGTACGTCTTGCAGGCACTGCAACATGCAGTGAAAACCAGACCCTTCCATTCGCTGGGCATTCTGGGCTGCTGGGTTGCCGCCATTGCCCAGAATGACTCCAACCGTGAGTGGAAGGGTCCAATTACAGGGCAGTACTATACTACCACGCCGCCTCCTTTAGCTATGCTACTGAAATTGAAAAAAAGCTCCTCCATTCCAATCAATCTTCTTCAAGGCCATGGCGTGGCTGGTTAGCAGAAAACAAGCAGCAAAGTGGCTAAGTAAAGCTCTCTTTGGAGGACATCCCACAGTTTGAGAGGTACCACAGTGGAGAAATGTCTAGTCTGGTATTCTCACTTATCATGTTTCAGATGGTGGAGGGACAGACAACAGGACTTCAGGTGTTGAATGGAACACATGAGCAGGCTCAAATATTCAGAAACATTGCACTTTGAAAGCTCAGAAGATGGAATGCCCCACTACACAAGCAGAACACTAACCAATAGATGCAAAAATATTGAAAAGGTTCAATAGATGCAAAAATATCACACAAAATACTGATGTTCAGAAAAGCTTCGACCAGCAAACAGTGATGATTATGTCAATCTTAGGCCAGGTCTATTTACTTCCCACTCCAACACAAGCAAAACAAGAAGGAAATGGGTAGGAATTACTTACATCTCAAAATAAGGAACTGTTATAAGGACCCCATCTTCTGACCCCAAGACTTTCAAGGCCCCATCTGCCACTGAGAAGGGAACTGAGTCCAGGAACTGCACTGCTGTTGCCAGACCACCACAGTCCCCGGAGAATCAGACATGTAGCTTCCTCATGCCACAATGCCATGAAGATAAGAGACTTGAGCTAAGGTGAACCCATAGAAGGCCACTGCATGGAATTTCCATGCAGAAATAACTTGACTGAAATGTATGCATAACTGCTTGCAGGAGCAAGCCCTCAGAGCACTCAGGAAAATGTGGAGTCAAGGAAGTCCCTCTGGTGACAAACAATAAAGTAGCTGAGTGTGCAGTCCTAACTGGAGTTAGGCCAGCACAGTTCAGCTAGCAAAGTTTGGCTGGCACAAGGGCCACCGTAAAGCGCGTTTGGACCACTCTCGGAGTCCGGGAGGATGGAGCACATCTGTGTGCTGGCCTCTCTGACTGAGAGTGGTCCAAACATACTTTACGATGGCCCTTGTGCCAGCCACACTTTGCTGGCTTAACAGTGCCAGCTTAACTCCAGGTTAGGATTGCACCCTGAGTGTGATCTAGGTGTTGCAACATAACTTTAGCTCCCTAGGATTTTGCATTCAATTTCACTCAGTGGGCCTGGGAGTGTAGAACACTGTATTCAGGGGAAGTCATCCAGCTCAACCCTTACTTTGGTCTTAAGTGGTTGACAAGCTTTCTCTACCCTCTCTGATGCTCAGTGTGATCCTTCATCAGCTAGATGATTCAACAACCCTCGTGTTTTCTGACTATCTCAATAGAGCTACAGGTTGAGTATCCCTTATCCAGACTACTCTTTTCACAATTACCCATTTGGGTGTCTGCTGGCCTCTTTGACATTTTTCAACAATAGCATACAACACAGAGCAGAGAACAGAACTTACAGCCTACATGTGGGAATGAGCACAAGACCTTCTAGTGTTCACACTACAGAAAGTTTTTTTAAAAGTCTTGAACAAAAATGTCTGGATTTCAGAATAGTCTGGATTTTGGATGTCCGGATAAAGGATCATCTACCTATATCAACATGTTTTCCTGTGCTTGGAACACAATCTGGACATAGGACGACCTCCTATTTTCTTTCCAGAGACATGAAGATTGCCAGATAGGGCCCTAAATGAGCTGTGGTACATTCAGTATGCATACCCCCAGCCAAAGAGTCTATATATCCCAGTCAGAACAACCCACCCTCTTAGCCAGCTGGATGATAACAACATTGTGTAAGAAAATCCAATAAACACTTGATAAATAAAAAAACAGTGGTGAGGTAGTAATTTGTAAAATGCACAACGAAAACAAATATATACTTCACCTAAACTTTCTAGATACCAAGAGATAACTCAGTACAAATGAGAAAAGAAACGCCTCACTATTTCCATCCACCCATCCCCATTAGATATTGTCATTCTCTTTCTTTGTACACTAACAAAATGTGTGCCCTGAAACTAGTAGCCCACGTTCAGTAGGGCTTGACTTCATTCCACTCTTACATCATAAGCCTGTGTGACCAGTTTAAGTTTTCTCCTGCTACCAGTGTAATGTTATGCAATGCGCATAGAGGAATAAACTTGATCAACATCTTAGCTAAACACATAAATGTGTAATAGCAAAAAAGCCCTCAACAGTGCACTCTATGGTGCCATGTTTAAATCTTCCTTTTCTGTGTGAAGCCCCCCCCCAACAAACTAATGTGAATCAATATTTTAGAGTTCAGTATTAAAGCCATTTTGCTACCAAGTTTTAGAAGTGTTATAATACAGATAAGCTACTAGCTATTCATTGAATTTAGTGCCCCTGTAAATGAATGATATACATTAAACTGACATCAACCTACCTTGATGTCTAGTCCTTGGTTCTGGTCAGCCTTGGTACTTGTGTAGTTGGTGTGCTACAGTCTTATAGTGTAGGACTCTGAGGGAAATGTTACAAATAGCAACTCAGAACTGGGAGGTTCAACCAGTCACAAGAGGGAGGATGTAAAACAGCCAATCAGTGACAATTGAACCTCCACCTCAGACATGAGCACATGCCAGATGAAATTACCTATGGCAATAGTCATTCTCCTGACCTTTAAGCTACCCTCCTTTCTTCTGTGATTTATAAGGCATTCATATGTTAGATTATTAGTTGAACTGCACTTTGGAGTTCTAACACTTTATCAAATTAAACTTCAGCTTTATTACATTGCTCTCAGTTTTGCAAGTCTGTGTCTTTACAGGGGCAATGGGGAATCCTTTCATTCCCATGTGCTATCTTTGTGTCATTTTGTATTTTTTTAAGTCTGTGGCAGGGATGAATGGAGCCCCGGGTGCAGCACGTTGCCCCGCCCCTGTGTGTCACCCAGCCATGCCTCCCTGAGCCCGGAGTAGCTCCATTTTGGAGCGGAACGGTCGCCAGGGAGGGTGGGCAGGCCAGACAGCTCGCGCCACCCCGGGCTACACCCTTCCTCCACCTCTGATCTGTGGGTTGTATCCTAACCACAGCAGGTGCATTAGGTTGTTCTCACAAGGGCATGCCCCATCCCTTCCCTCATAGCCCCTAATTCTTGAAGGTGAGGGGACTCTCTGCAGTGGAATGGGACCCAGCACAGGAGGGTGCAGAGGTTCAGGGATTGGTGAAAATCCCTGAAAGGAACAGAGGTGTCTTCTGTCACAGAAAACCAACAGTATAATTCTAACCAAACATTCCAAGAAACATGGCCAAGAAACTCGAGGTTTGCTCCAATTTTCATGGTACATTCCATTATGTGTACATTCCCTAGGGTAAGGCCAAACAAAATACTAAGAGGGACACAGAGTCCCCACCATTCCTTGTCTCATCTCCCTCGCAAAAAACACATTATGTCATGTTATTGAGCTATACGTCACCCAGTTTCACCAGCCAGTAATATGAGGGAGAAAAGGAGGAAAGGATAGGGACACACACAGTCACATGTTCTTTATATTAGAATTTACAACTATACTGTACATACTGTAACGGCATTTACTCCATATCTCTTAACATGTCTATTTCAGCTCTATGTTACCCAAATATTTGCATGGTATCCCCTAGACCCATGTTGAGCCACATTTGGCTCAACCTGAAGTCTCCGATAGTGACCAGAGGTGTGCTCTGATTGCCTCAGGAGGCTCTTCTGAGGCCCGCCAAAGCTGCACATGGCCTCAGTGGATCTCAGAATGGCCGTTTCAGCAAAAATAAAAATAAAAAATGCAACTTCCGATTTTTGGAGAAAACAGGAAATTTTATTTTTAATGTCTTATAAGGCATTGAAAACATAACTTCCTGTTTTCTTTGAAAATTGGATGCTGCTTTTTTTTTTTTTTTTTTAGCCGTAATAGCTACTCTGAAGCGGACCAAACTGAAGCACAGGAGCATGCAGGGGACATCCCCCATTCTGAGCCCCTCCTGAGAAAATGCATGCAGCCTTGGCATGCCTCAGAAAGCCCTCTGGACCTGACCAGAGCTGTGCTCCAGTTGGGTTCAGAAGGTGAGAGGGCAAAATCTGCAGGTTTAATTACCTACAGATTTTTTTGTCCATGAGGGAACGGAACTTTCTCAGATAAAAAGGCCCCACCTGTACACTAAATCTATAGTAAATGAGGCACACAAACTGAAAAACTGATACTTTCCACATGGAATCACCATAAAAAGTGTGCTATGTGTGAATTAACCTTTTTTACAATTATGATATGAGTTTCTGTGTCACCAAAGAATATATTCAGAGCTTTTTTCTTTATTCAGGGTGTGATTTTTACTACAAAAAAAAAAATGTTTACCGCCCTCAGGCAGAAC
Organism: Lerista edwardsae; assembly: GCA_029204185.1. Lineage (NCBI taxonomy): Eukaryota > Metazoa > Chordata > Lepidosauria > Squamata > Scincidae > Lerista > Lerista edwardsae. The sequence goes on from JAJKFI010000065.1 coordinate 5,970,433, forward strand.
AACTCTCATTAATAATCTCTAGATCAAACGAAAACACAGCACAAAAAATCAGCACATAGACACAATAATAAAATAATAATCTCCAACCATTGAAAAGAAATTCATGTGCATGTATCCCTAGATGCATGTGAATGCATTCCTGTGAACATGGGCTGAATGTACAGTTCTTTCTGTGCATTTTGTAACACTGGTCAGAAAATTGGCTTCAGTTGTCAAATGGGAGGCTGGATTTAATCATTACATTCTCTGTTCACCCTGAACACCTGGTATGTGCTGTCTCCAGTTATAGCTATGTAAGTACTGCCTTACACACTGCAGCTGGGGCTATGCGCATAGCTAGATCAAGGCCTATGTGTTTATATGTATATGACAGCACTTCTATTTGGTTGTCCATAAACATGAAATCTCCTGTCTGCTTTAGCAGCTCCTATCACTAGACTCCTAGGTGAATGATCTTCTCTGAAAATGTTTTATTCCTCAAAATACAGGCTATTAGCAGAACATGAATCTTTTTTTCCCCTCACATAATGAACATTCAGGAACGAAGACTTGCTAACAGGAAGGTGTCAGGATTCCCTCCTCTAGGAAATGCTGTGACATGTTTCTTTGTCGCAATTGGCGTCCATAGCAGCATAAGTATTTCCTCTTCAGCATGTGTCTGGGAATTCCAAAGATGCATCCTGCTCACAGAAGAGAGATGTTGCTGACATTGGATCATAAACTAATGGCCAGAACGATCCACACCTTCCCCAAAGGCTGATATGACCTGTTATTTATGTCTGCTGAATATGGAGGCAACTAGATGGGATGGTGGGAGATCCCATGATTGAATCTCTACAAGTTTGTTAAAAGTTAAAAGCTGCCACAGCTGGACCCATATCAGATCATCATCACTGTACTTCTTTCAACAAAACAGTTTTCAAAGTTCTCTTAACTGGGAAAAGAAAAGATTCCCTATCCCAAAGGAGCTCACAATAAAAAAAAAATTCATGCTAGAGATATTCAGAACAGTAGCACTGAAGATGGGAGCATAATCCTTTCTCCCATGCTATACTAGTATTTCCCTGGTTGAAATCTCCCAACTGACCCCTTCCCAAGTTGCTGTTTGCCCTACAGAGGAAAACATATAAGTACAGTACAGTGTCTGTAAGGGCACAATCCTAATGAACTTTCCAGCACCGGGGTAAGGGCAATGCAGCCCTGAGGTAAGGGAACAAACATTCCTTTACCTTGAGGAGGCGTCTGTGATTACTATTCCATTGTAGTAAACTATGCCCATGCACCTTTGGCACAGCTATATCAGTGCTGGAAAGTTGGTTAGGATTGCACCCTAAGTCTTTTTTTCCTGGTGCTAAATATTGGATGGTGGTGGTGGTTTTAATTTGATCCAATTCAGCATTGTAACAGTCACTGTTCACTTCAAAAAAGGCAGGGAATCCAGACATGGATCTCTGAAATCTTATCTACCCATAGCATACCGTAATAGCTATCAATATCAATTTTACGAATGTCTCAATCCTAGGGCACATAGAGCAGTGGATCTCTTACAACCTGCTGCTGTTCCGGTGTAGTGTTGCAAAAGTGTTGTGTGCTGTGGGCCTGCAAGCAAAAATGGCTGGAGGCCCTGCACATGCACCAGTGGTTCGCCCAGGTTGCTCCAGAGCAGGTAAACTGGTAGGGTGGTGGTGGTTGGGGGCAGTTCATGGAGGATCAGGTGCTGTGAGGGGAGGTCGTTCGAGGGTGGGAAGGGTGGATCTCAGTGGCAGTTGTATACACCAAGATCCTATCCCTCCTATTCTTTTCACTATCCCCATGCCCCCTGACTCAGACTTGGACTTGTGCCAGCTACATAGCTGGCATATGTCCAAGGAGACCCATTGGTGGCCAGGTGTTTTATGGGGGAGGTAAATAAAAAAAAATTACTTACCTCTCCTGGGGTGTCTGGTTGCCTATCCATCCCCATAAGATGCAGCATGTGCTCCATTGACACCTCCACACCACAGCACATAGGCACCACAGCCATAGGATTGGGCTGTTCACCTGCAATCCCAATTACAAACTAGCAAGCCCCATTGAACCTAGTGAAAATAACATGCATTGGACTGCACTGCAAATAACTTCAGGCCCCTTATTAGAATACAGCTAAACTTCTATATCATTCTGCACAGGACAGGAAGAGATTAATCCCACCTCCTCCCTTTTCAATGCTTCCCATATGATGCCCATGAATATTCTGGGAAGTCTGAACACTCTTAGGGTGCAATCCCAACCTGGAGCTATGCCGGGACAGTTAGACCAGCAAAGTTTGACTGGCACAAGGGCCACCATAATGTGCATTTGGACCACTCTCGGAGTCAGGGAGGATGGCACACGTCTGTGTGCTGGCCTCTCTGACTCTGGGAGTGGTCCATACTTTACAGTGTTCTTTGTGCCAGCCAAACTTTGCTGGCCTAACTTTGCTGGCCTAACTCCAGGTTAGGATTGTGCCCTTAATGACTGTAAAGTGTATTTTCAAAGCTGTAAGACAAATGTCGCAAATCCACTCACGTACCTCCATCTTCTCTACTGTGAAGTAATTCAGCTTTGTGCCTCCAGGCCACAACACAAACTCAGGAGAGGCCTGCAAGCTTTTGCAAGAGGAACTTCAGAGCAAGGCTCATCGTGTTTGGTGCAACAATCCAACTGTTCTAGCCAATAATACTTTCTGGATACTGATGTAAAACTCAGATTTCCAATTTACCTTTCATATTAGGACCAATGACTTGGTCTCCCTGGGTGGTATTATTTTGTTGTGGCATTTAGTTGATTGGCCATGCTTCAGAGGGAAGACTGGCCACATCATCATATCCTGTTTTGTTTTGTCTCCATTACCCTGCCATTATTTACAACAGACCTCCAGTTTCCCCAGGACTATTGTCTCCCTCATTTTTATTCTCTGATTCTTCCAGGTGACTTTTAAATTGCACTTGTGACCAAGTCGTCATACCACAGATTATATCAAGCATAGGGCTGATTCATCTGTCAATAATATTGGTGTGGAAGCCAGCAAGACTTCTATAGCCTGCTTCTGTCCAGGACAACTGGAGTAATTAAAAGCTCAGGGAGGCCTGTTGGGCTAAGCAAAAGGATACGGCAAATTTTCAACTCGGGGAGAGTTAGTGAAAATAGCAAGACAGTAAATCAGGGTGCAATCCTAACCTAGAGTTAGGCTGGCAAAGTTAGGCGGGGGGGCTGCCGCCGGTTAGCGCACCCCCCCTCTGCTCGCCCAGGCACCCGGCGGGACCCACACCTGTCCCCCGCGGCGAGCAGGAACCCCCCCGAGGCCAGGGCAGCCGCGGAACGCTACAGATGCGCTGCCACTGAAGCGGAAGTCCCGCCTACGTCCTGCCCAGCGTTCCCCTTGTTCATTTATAGATCCCATCACTGCCCTTCTCCCTCCCCTCCTGAGCCATACCAGGTGGCGAGAGCAATGCAGAGGCCTTCCAGGACAGGAGGACCTGTTTGGATTTAATTTCAATTTATTAGCACTCATCCGGGCCCCAACCGCTTCCATGCAGCGCTCCAGAACTTTGACAGCATCACTATATATAACAAAGATATAACCGTCCATATTTCCCAGTTTCTAGGAATTGACTATGAGAGTCCATCGCTTGAACAACACGTGCTGTTTCATCAGCATTATAATTGCGATAATTACCTTTCAGTTTTGAAGGTGAATACCTCATCCCCAAAGCGGAATGGGTGTTCTCCTCCTCCTCCCTGAGAGGAGAGGCTGCCTCTGTTCTGCACTGTGGAAATCTCAGATGACTTATTTACCATCCCAGC
>JAJKFI010000065.1:5974267-6045225 GCA_029204185.1 Lerista edwardsae
CTGCAATTTCTTGCAATAGCAACCCATGGTATTACCAATGGGTGCTGCAATACCAACCCATGGTTTCCAAGGGAGTAGCATGGGGCAAATGTATTTTTGGGGGCTCTGCACTTTTCCCGTAACCTTATAAAGCAACATTCTTCTGTCTCCCAGCTCAGATTAGAATATAGCAATTAAAGGACATGGATTTTCTTCTCGAGAAAGGGCGTGGAAAGGCACACCAATATGAAACTGTCATGAGAGTAAGGGTGGAGCACATCGAAGCATTGGCCCATGACCATGTGCTTACCTATGGCAGATTAAGAATTACTGAAGTCAGGTGCGTGGACTGATGATGGAATCTGGGCTTTAACAAGCCACCCATCTAAGAATACATATCTATCAATGCCTATTCTGCTGGGAGAAAGATGGTTGGGTAATATTATGAATATCTGATGACTTCTGAAATAATTCACATATTCTGTAGATCTGTTATGCTTTGATACATATAATGGATCTGAGCAATTTGGGGAGGAGGAGGTAGGGTGAGAGCACCATCTTCTTACCTTCATATCTAAGAATATTGTTTGAGCTTACCAATACCAATGCTTCCCTATGAGAGTTAAGTTGTGTATTTCCAAGTTGATAGGTGAGGTGAAATGTGAACAGGGCAGGAACAAGCAGCATGGGGCTAGCAGATGACGCAGGACCACTGGAGTTCTTCAAAAAGCACCGCCTCGTGCTTCAGTCACTGTTCAGAGTGTGTGGGTTGTGGGTGCTTGTGCGCTCACAGCCGCAGAGGTGATGGTGGCACTTTTTGAAGAACTCCAGTGGGGCGGTCCTGCCTCCTCTGCCGCCCCCACATCGCATGTTCCTAGAACAGTGGCTTAGCTCAGGTCACAACTTACAAGCTTGCACATGACCATGACCTTCATGAGATGGATGTTCTAGCATCTTCACACAGAACAATGCCACTTTTTGCATACACAGGGTTTGGTGTGCACAGCAGGATACTACAAAGCTTTGAGTCACGTCCAGCAATTGTCCCCATTCTTAATTTGCACACATGTTAAAACACGAGTGCTTAGAGGTATGGTTTTAAAAAAGTAACACAAGGAAGCTAAATGATTCATGCCATTCCTGATTCAAAGCCAGACCAGCTCTTGAAGCCGGCACAGTACTTAGGAGCAGGTCTGCATGGCAATGGCCTTGCCTTTGAATGTTCATTGCCATGACTCACAAGACGTTTATATCAGGGAGCTGACTCAGGGTTTTGTATTGCATTACCTGCAGTCCCAGTTGAAGGGCAGTCCCTTCACATCTGTACTACAGATGGTGGAGAGAGGAGTAGCCTTGCCATGCAGCAGGCACTGCACCAATGTTTTCCTTTAAAAAGAGGGGAAGAGTTGCTTAGCCTGCAAAGTAGCATTCTCAAAGGAGCTGAACTCAATTCATTTCAAGGCAAAATGGAACAAGCCCCCTTTCAGTTGCATCATGGCAGCAGGCCCAGGTAAAATCTCAAGGCAAAGTCTGAAGCAGTTGCAGAAGGTGCTACTGCAAAGAGCTCTCTCTGATTGGTGACAGCACCAGGTTGCTGGGAGCCTGGCCAGGATGGGGGGGGGGGGGGGGGGCGGAGCCCATACCAGGGGCATAGCTAAGGCATCTGTTGCGTGGGGCAAAGAAGATTTTGTAGCCCTCACCCCTCCATGACAAAATCAAATTTAATTTAGTGAGTAGGTAAGTAAGTAAATACATAAATTGCTTTCTGGTTAATTGGCCATAACTTTAGATAGACTATAGATAGTCCAAGGCAGTTTGTTTCATTGCACTCAGCATTAAATTACTTTTCCAATTATGATGGTATTGTTTGTACTTACCAAGATTTTCACAAGGTTTTTCACAATTTTGGCCACCAGTGTCAAGCTCAGCTAAAGCGTTTGCCCGATGCAATTGCTACCCCCTGCACTCCTTAGCTACGCCACTGGCCCATACTAGGACATCATGAAAGCCCTGCAGGATGACCCCTATCATGGTGGGGCTGGATTAAGGAGCAGAGGCATACCTAGAGGGAGATCACAGCATTGAATTTTGCAAGGAGCTGCTCCCCTCACCTTCAGAGCCATTCAAAGCAGCTAGAGCAAAAGGGAGGCTATGATGGCTCTGAAGAGGAGGGAGAGCAGCTGCTTGCAAAACTTAGTGTTGTGATTCCTCTCTAGGTATGCCACTGTTCAGGAGTCAGCCCAGCAAGGTTGATCCTCTGCCAAGTGTGTGTCTTTGGTTTGTGCCTAACCTGGCCAACCCTGAATACCATCCTTATGTCTGATTTTGCCTTGAGACTTGGCAATTTCAACTCTTAGGCAAGCACTTTGATAGGCTATGTGGTGTACGTTAGGACCAATGAGATGAGGGGAGGCATTATCCTTTCTCACCATCATTCAGTGTTCTTAAACCCGCAAAACATCTAGAACACGTGCTGAGAAAATAACAAGCTTCAAATCAAGAATATGAAGCTAGTAAAAGGAAACGGCAAACAGTTTTATACGGTTCACTTTGCACAATTATTCCCAGTTAGCCACAACAGGGCATTCTAGATACTGTTTATGACTCATTTAAAATATTTATATGCTGCTTCTTACAAAGCAGCTCACGATCAGATAACAAAATCAAGAATATGAAAACATTACAATAAATTCCATAAAAAGGGTGAAAACCCAAAAAATAAAGGAGGTGGAACAAGTAGGAGAGCCTCTCCAGGTGACCTCAGAGCAGCAGTTTTCAACCATTGTGCTGTGGCACATTGTGATGTGGTCATGCCATGGGTGTTTGGGGAAAGGTCATACATTGGTAAGGCCATTGGGGGGATGTTTGGGATCCTTACTGATTTGCAAGGAGCATTTCTACCTTGTCTGGATTCAGCTTTCAGTTGTTGTTCCACACCCAGCCTTCACTACCTTCACACACCAATTCAATACTTCCACTGCTTTCCAGGAATTCAGAGGCATACCTTGGGGCAGTCAAGGGGGGCCAAGTGCTTTGAAAGCAAGGGGCAGCACTATGACCCACTCCCCCCCCCCGAACCATGGTGACAATCATGTGCCGAACTGAAGGCTGCCCCTTCCCCTCCCCTTTAAATAAATTAAAGGGGAGGAGAAGAGGGTGGCCCTCAGATTGGTGGGGAACCGCTGGCTGCCTCCTCCAAGTAGCAGAGGAGCTGGGCCCCGCTTGTAGCAGTGTGAAATTGCTCCCAGGGAGGTGCTTCACACTGCTATAGTGGGCCACTGGGCCGCCACTGCTGGAACTAGATGGAAATGATAGAACTTATGTACTCAGAGATAGAACATGATGTTGCCATGTAGTCACAAGAGTCAAGAGTACTGTAGCTATTAAGGACACACTCCTAACCAACTTTCCAGCACTGCCATAGCTGTGTCAATGGTACATATGCTGCATTCTGCAGTGGAGTAATAGTCACAAAGTCCTCCTCAAGGTAATGTCTGTGTGTTGGCCTCTCTGGCTCTGATAGCACAATCCTAACCTGGAGTTAAGCTGGCACAAGTTAGGCCAGCGAAGTTTGGCCAACACAAGGGACACGGTAAAGTATGTTTGGACCACTCTTGGAGTCAGAGAGGCCAGTACACCGATGTATGCCATCCTCCCTGACTCAGAAAATGGTCCAAACGTGCTTTATGGTAGTCCTTGTGCTGGCCAAACTTTGCTGGCCTAACTCCAGGTTAGGACTGCGTCCTTAAAAGAGGTTCTTTATAGTTACAGGAAATATTGCATTACACACCAATTGGTTTTTTCTTCAATAGCTATTATACTCTTGGTCAGATCTAACATATTCAGCAGTGCAAAATGCATGAGCAATAGCAGGACAGCTCCTTCTGCTGGGGATTACTGCAGATTAGTGATCTGTACTTGACACACGAATGCCAATAATTGCGAGCGATTTGCTGCTTCCTCTACCTGAAGGAAGTGATGTTGCTATTGAGCTATGCAACAGAACCTGAGCCTGCCTCAATGAGGCAGAAATTATAAGTACTGAGCATTGGCTATTACCTATAATAATTACTGCTTTGGCTTTTCAAGGCAATGGATGGAAGGAAAATATGGAAGGGGTCTCTGTCCTCTCAGCAGAGGAAGACAAGGGATACACAGACCAGAAATATTTTCTACTTAAGGACTTATCTACAGAATGGTGTTTCTGTCCTGTCATGGCTGGACTGCTATTCTCTAGAGAGGAGCACATAGAACATTTCTGTATTGAGCCAGACTCAGCTCAATGTAGCAGCTCTCCAGGGCTTCAATCTTTCACAGCAATTTCATCTGAGAAACTCTGACTGGAGGTTCTGGGAACTGAACCAGGAAGGCCTTGATCTACCAGTGAGCTATATGGCTTCCCCCTGCGCTAAAAAGTGAATAGCATAGCTATCTGTCATCAGTGTTTCAGGCTCCTTTCCTATTATAGCCACTGCTGGCTTCCCCTTCCTCACAGCATTACATATTGAAAAACAGATACAATAGCCAACCAGAGCTATGAGCTATGGAGGAGACAGTGGAAACCATAGTGTTGCAGGGTGAGGGGGGAGTGCTAAATTGTGCAGGTGCCTCAATGTGCTGTGTAAGCAACCACACTCTCTCTGTTTCAGAGCTATTCTCAGTGGTGAGAGTAACACAGGGGGAATGCCTCTGTGTTGCTCTCTTCACCCAGAATGGCTTCAAAGATGAGTGGGAGGCTTAAACTGTGCATTGAGGTGCCTGCACAATTTAGCACTCTCTCCATCCTCCATTTCCTCGCAGTAACGTGCCAGAGAGGGAGTGCTAAATTGTGCAGGCACCTCAATACACAGTGTAAGCCTCCCCCTTGCCTTCAGAATTATTCTCGGTGGTGCGAGTAACACAGAGGGAATGCCTCTGTGTTGCTCTCATTGTCCAGAATGGCTTCAAAGATAAGGGGGAGGCTTATACTGTGCATTGAGGTGCCTACACTATTTAGACTCCCTGCCCAGCACACTACTGACAGGAAATGGAGGGTGGAAGAGTCAGGATTCTGGTTCTTTCTTCTTTCCCATCCCCATTATCTTGGGATATGTTGCATGGGAAAGCTCCCTTCCCTTCTCTAAGAGTTATATAAGATAACAACTGAGAAAGAAGAAATGGGATTAATTCCTTGAGGCTATGTGGGGGAATACTAGCTCCCTTGATTCTGAGCATGCTACCTTGGAGCAATGAGAGGAAAAACACTGAAACTCTCTTCCCTTCCTCTCATTTCCATAGCAGAGCTCACACTGGGACTGCAGCAAAAGAAATAAAAATTAGGAAGTCACACATGGCAACGGGAGAACCTGCAAGAACATATAATTTACTTTCCCTTATCTCCCTATAGCACCATAAATGGCAAGTGATGCAACTGAGCTCTTTTAAGCATAGTAGCATAAATACAGTTCACTTATGTAAGCAGTAGACAAACCTCAAACTTGTGCACAGACATCAGTCTGCAAGATGTCTGCATCAACAAGAATACCTGATGTATGTATAGTGCTTTTTTACCCTGCAATCAATCAATCAATCAATCAATCAATCAATCAATCACGTGTGTGTGCGCATGTGTACACACACACACACACACACACACACACACACACACACACACCGCTTTTCAACACATAGTTCACAAAGCGGTTTACAGGCAAATAATACAGGCATTAAAGTTAAATGGCTCCCTGTCCCAAAAGGGCTCACAATCTAAAGGAATGGAGAGCACCAGCAGCAACAGCTATGAGAAAGACACTGTGCTGGGGTGAAGAGGGAGAATTGCTCTCCTCCTGCTAAATATAAGAGGACACCACTTGAAAGTGCCTCTTGCCCAGTTAGCAGGGGTGCTCTTTGCATGTATCTTGAAATAATCCTTGCACAACCCACTCTATGGTAAAAAAGGATTGTTATTCCTCTGGTGCAGATGTTGAGTTGAGGAAGAGTGGCTGGCCTGAGGCTACCTGATGAGTCCATGGCAGTGCTGAGATCTGAACTGGGAATATTCAATTTGCAGCATAAAGATGTTGGCAGTACCAGGGCCTCTGAGATGAATTTTATCAGGGGATAGATACAATTTTTCTTTTGGATCCCTTTAGGGCATACAAAGTTTCTTTCAGACTCCATCTCTTCTCCACTGAATTTCTACAAATTACGATATATAAAACTTAGTGGGTTTACACAAAATTTGGACGTACAATATATGCAAATATTTTCTGAGATCCTAAGAAATCCGGCTCCTCTCCTTTGGCTCTCAGACCCCCTTTATGACCCCGCACTCAGGTACAATGTACCACCCTGCAACCCCCCCTCATGGGCCCTGGTGAGATCACATTTAAGCTCCCAGGAAATTTTGGGGATCCCTCCTTTGGTTCCTGGGCCCCCTTTTTAATGATGGACCAGGGTACAATTTATCCTGTGCAACCATCTCTTATGGGCCCTGGGCACAACACCCACCAGTATAATTCTTCTAAAGTATTGTAAAAACAGAGAGAGGCGGGGCTTGCCAACATGGACGGTCATGCTTCTTCCACTGGGGAAGAAGGGACCATACTCTTGCCTTTTATCTGAAGCCCGATGGGGCATTCAGCCTGTGGTTTTCAGGAAAGGAAACCCAGGGCATAGGCATTTTCCAGCTAAATCCTGGGAATGGCAATCTCAGGAGGAACGCTGGGAGCCTGGAGCATAAGGGTGAGAAGATCCTGCACCATCAACGTGGACTGCAGGCTAATGTTGTTTGCCTCGTTAGAAAAGATCACGGACGGCGTCGAGAATGTTTCCATCTGGATTTGTAATCAAGCCTCTGTTGCAAATCTTGGCGCAGAGAAAGCAGAGAGCAGGAGGAGGAGGAGAATGGATGATAATTTGGACAAATAAATAATAGACTGAGAGATTGGAGTCGTTTTAATTGCTTTTGGCGAGAGAGATGGCCGCCAGAATCTCAGAGGGGTGAAGGAGGAAAAAGCCTGAAAAACATCAAAGACCCCAGCTGGAGTGCAAAAAGAAAGTGCAAAAGTATTTGACAGGATAAATTTAAATTAATACAAAACCAACCGACTTTCATCTATTTGTGATTTAAAAAAAGAAAAGGAAAGTATGTTATATTTTTTTACCCCCTTTAAAATGGAGTCTGTGGAATGCAGCTTGAAGAACAAAGCATTGGAACTCATTGCCAAAGTATTTGTATTGAATTTTCAGATGGAAGTTTATGGCTATGAGAATTTTTTAAGAAGATAACTCCCTCTTCACAATGAACTTAAGATTATGATGAAACAATTAGAAGATCAGAAGGAAAAGAAAACTTAAAAGGTTTAAATTGGACTATTTTATATCACTGAAATTTATTTGGATTTATAATTTACAATCTCTTTGGACTAACCAGTAATTATCTGTGATGAAAAAAAGAAGAGGAAACTATTTTATTTTATTTTTACCCCCCCCCTTAAAGTGGAGTCTGTGGAATGCAGCTTGAAGAATACAGTATCGGACTTCACTGCCAAAAAAATTGTATTGAATTTTGAGAGGGAAGATTATGGCTGTGAGAAAATAACCCTCTCTTCACAATGAACTTAAGATTTATGATGAAAGAATTAGAAGACCAGAAGGAAAAGAAAACTTAAAACTTTAAATTGGACTATTTTAAATTACTGAAATGTATGTGGATTTTTAAGAAAAATGTTTAATGTGAAGGTGAGGAATCTGAATTATAGGGGTAAAACATATACTGATAAAATATAATGGACGGTTTTTAGAATAGGGGTAACAGAATTAATAGTAAGAAATTAGAATTATTTGATACTTAAGATACTATAAGAAAGTAAGAGCAGATGTTTAAAATGAGGATCAGTTGGTGGAAGAGATGAAATATCAAATAGATTAATCTTTTTTTAGCATAAAGTTTTAATTCTTTTCAGTTTTGAGTTTTAAAGTTAGTTTAATGCTTGGTTAGAAACGTGTGCACCCTATGGAAAGAGAATGTTAGAACTTCAACTGGGACAAGATTAATTATGCAGTTTGAATGTTTGAATCGAAGAATGTTTAAAGGGGCTATTTAGATTATTTAGATTATTTGAGTGAGGGGGGATGTTCTAATTACAGATAGATAAAGTTAACTAAGCGATATGTTAGGACCCCCTACGACCTTGGATTAATTTGAATGCCCAGATATACTTATAAGGCATAGGCTGATGGAATGTATGAATTTAAGATTATATAAATGTGATATTTTGATCGATTTAATGAAGGGAGGGGTGTCTTTATTCTAGATATAAAGTTAAGATTTATAACAAAGCAATATTTAAAGACTACCCTTCAATTTAAATGATAAGATATTATAACCAAGTGATTGATACTAGTGATTGACTAGTGACTGATAACCCAAGGAGAAGATTCTGCATTTTTACCTATCTTTTTTTTTTCTTTGGAATGTTGAAGTTTAGAACAGGGGTGTTACACTAATAGCATGTATTAGGTTTGAAAGTAAAAGATAGATAGTAGTTTTCTCCTCTGCTGCATTTTATATCACTTATTATAATAGCAAATGCAGCCCTTTCCTTCATGTCTTGTTTTTTTTCTTTTCTCTAGTGGTAATATTTGCTATGCTTTGCCTGCTCAGTGAGAAAGAATGTACTATGATAACATTTAGTCAAAACAAGGGAGAAAAAAAAAGGGGGGGCCAATGAGAATCAGGAATAGCGTAAGATAAGAATTGACGTCAATAATAATATTTTTTTGCTGAAACTTTTTGGCTCCAAATAATTTTAAAGATTGAATTACACTGGCAGACAATGGATTATTAAGACTACTAAGATAGATTAATAAATTAATTTTGATGGATACATTTGTTTAACGATACATGAGGCTTGGCTTAACAGTATTATATTATTAATAATTGTTGAAGAAATGTATTGTAGGTAAAGTAGATTTCAATATATGCATGTAATCTCTCCATGACCTTATGTGTATACCTGTGTTACTATCCCCTCCCCCTTCGTATTAATATTTTCCTTTTCCCATTACTGTATAGTAGAAAATAAAATCATTTTGAAAAAAAAAATAAAGTATTGTAAAAACAAAAGGCTGTTTCTTTTGTTGTGAGTCGCCTGATTCTCTGTTTCACATTCTTCTTTTTTTTTGTCCAGCTCACCTTGATATCCGTAATCATTATTTTGCACCTTGGATCCCACCAGATTTCATTCCTTCTGATGGTACTCTTTCTGAGTTTATGAGTGATGTTTGTGATTCCTTGACTGCGGCTGTTGCTGGCTATTTATCTGAGATTCTCAAAGTTACCTTGTCATATTCATATTAATTCTTGTATTCTGTCCCTATACTGCTGTGGTTGTTCTATGTGTTTTGTTATGCCAATAAAGGTTCTAGAAGTAGTAGTAGTAGTAGTATCGTAAAAACATATAGAACCAAATTGTTCCCTAAGCAGCAAGCAAAGAAAAGAACCACAAGGGTAGAAAGTCCTAAAAGCCAGAGTTTGAGACTAAGGGCGCAATCCTAACCTGAAGTTAGGCTGGCATAGTTAGGCCAGCAAAGTTTGTCTGGCACAAGGGCCATCATAAAGTACGTTTGGACCACGATCAGAGAATAGTGCACATCTGTGTGCTGGCTTCTCTGATTCTGGCAGCGCAATCCTATACCCCCCTTAGCGCCGGCGCTGCGCTCTTGCACCGGCCGAACGCTGTCACGAACGTGCCGTAAAGCGCGTCCGCATCAGTGATATGGCACTCGGTCGGCGCAAGTGGCAGCACCAATGCTTGGGCGCTGCTGCGACCGTCGGCAGCGCCAGCCAGGCACCAGTTGAGGGACAGCGTCACTCGGTCAGCACAGGACCTCCGCAAGGGTGTTCCAGAGGCGTTCCGGGGGTGTAACTGGGTGGCACAGCAGGCGGAGATGGCAGTTGTGACGCAGGACAGCCATAGTGCCATATCCTAATGCCGGTTTCCGGCCATGGTGGCCCTGATTTGGGCCGCTCCTGTGCACGTTCCTCTGCACCTGCTATTTTGCCGGTGCAGATCCGAGCAGGCCCATAGGGGTGACTGGGGCTTACGCAGGTGCAAGGGGAAAACCTCCCCTTGTCCTGCATGTTGCTGCCGCCGCCTCCAAATGGGCCTGTGGATATGGCCCTGCTATGTTGGCCTTACTAGACTGGCATAAGGTAGGAGCTGCGCTCTGAGAGTGGGCCAAACATAGTCACTTGTGTCACTATTTACAGTGTCACTTGTGCCAGCCAGACTTTGCTGGCCTAATTGTACCAGCCTAACTCCGGGTTAGGATTGGTCTCTAAGGCAGATACTTCGAGACAAATCCATGCACCCAAAGTAGGCCACATTGGTGGCAGATTGCGAAAGAGTGTCAAATTTAAAGTAACTTCCGTTCCAAGTCTACCACCACCACCTCCTCCTAACCTGCCACCACTCCAAGCCACAATGATCAGCTTCATGTTCACTCAAGCACAAAACCAATCATTTGCCTCTTTACCATGCTCCTTGCTCACTACAGTGAAGCAGCATAGCTGGAAGATATGCCGCCCTGCCTCACCTGTTTCAGGGCCACCCGTGACTCCTTTCAGCTACACAACTGCTGCAGCAAAACTAGGAAAGCGTGGGACTCCTGGACTTATTGACAGGGATGACACCAGAAGTTCCAGACCTCTGGGTTTCACCACAGCATGCAAGAAGCATAGTTAGGGTTTTGATTGGTTTGTAGGTTTTTTGGCGCAGAGGTGGTGGACCAAAATGGCATGAGGCAGTGTTCTGGATTGCACCACCCCTGTTCACAACCATTATGAGGGTGCAATAACCCATTGAATTTAGGATTGTATTTATTATTTGTTTACACATTTATAAATTTATATACTAATTTTAATCACATGCTTATCTTTGGATAAGTGAATTTACTTGTATATCTGGTCTTTGACGTAATAAAACTGAACTGAAGGGTGCAATCCTAACTTGAAGTTAGGCTGGCACAGTTAGGCCAGCCAAGTTTGGCTGGCACAAGGCACACTGTAAAGTACGTTTGGACCACTCTTTGAGTCAGTGAGGCAAGCACACAGACATGCACTATCTTTCCTCATTCCGAGAGTGGTCCAAACATGCTTTACAGTGGCCCTGGTGCTGGTCAAACTTGGCTGGCCTAACTGTGCCAGCCTAACTTCAGGTTAGCATTGCGCCCCGGCCCTTGAGACAGCAGTATGTGTTCACTGTAAACAGAATGGATGCTTTTTGGAGAGAGAAGCAGTATATGCATTCACAACTAAAAACACAGTGATCATTTATTATTTCAGTAGATTATTTCAGTTTATTATTTCAGTAGATACAAACATGTTTATATTTAATTGTATTAAATGTAGACATTAACAAAAGAAAGCAGGAGGACCTATAAAAAAGAATCATCCAAAAGTTAATTCTGCCGCCAACATTACAATTGTTGTAGTTAAATTACAAATGCAAGAACTGCCTTGCTGGATTAGACCATGTAGTCCAACATGGTTACTGTAAGGTCTCCCTCTGAATGGGGAAAAAAACCTGGCCCTGCTTATTCCCTCCTTCCTACCCACTGCAGCTGGGTGGCTGCTGGCTAGCTAGAGGGAGCAGACAGTGAAGAGGACAAAAGAGGATTCAGAAGGATGTATGGACAGGAAGTGGATAGACATTGAGTTGAGTGGTGATGACCTCATGGGTCAGTCTTGACTGCCAACTGAAGTGGTAGCCTCAGGCATGCATCTAAACCCAGAGCTACTTATATGGGGCACTAACTCTTAATTGGAGTGGCTACTCCTGACTTTTGCTGACTGAGCAACATTCCCTCTAGATGCTGTTCATAAGGCATCTGCATTTCCTACATATGTACCTCCTTAAGAGTATACATACTTAATTCCTTGGCTATACAATGCATATGACATGCAATTTGACTAGTAGTCTGTGATAAATGCAATTTTTAAAAAATCTTTAGCTCCTCACACATTAGGCTCCTCGTCTGGGCCTGTATAGGTGCCAGAAGTAGGTAATGGGTTTTTTTTTCTTGTTTTGCTGAAATTTCAAGTGCTGCGGGATCTCATTTTCTATAGCAACTAACATATCTCAAAAGAAATTCACAAATATAGCATGAAAGTGACGGTCATCCGAGTTTTTTACACTGGCAATTTGGGAGGAGCCAAGTGTTGGCAATACTGATTGCAGTGTATATACAGCAAAACCACGGAGAAACAGAATGACAAAATAGGAGGGTATGCATTTCAGTCATCATAATTAAATATACATGCGTCATAATCCAGCAATTATTTACTGATTCAGGCCTTCACTGCACAGAGTTTCTACACCTTCAAACCATTCATTTTTTTTCCCATGGAGGGACTTGATCTATTCACAACAAAGGGATGCAAGTAAAGACTGGATTCCTTCACTGAAACTAACAGGGCACAGAAGGAATGTGGGAAGCTCAGATGGGTAGGCTGTGTGTTTTGCTTCTCATCCCCGCATAGTTGACTTCACTGCATTACCACATTCTTGGCCTAGCTAGAACCTGTTTCTTGAGAGTGAAGTGGTACACATAGCCTTATGTTTGCAAGAATAACAGCTGGGTAAGATAACATCACAGCAACAGTCAACCATTTTCTCTGTTATAGTTTGAAATCTAGCACAAAAATACAACAGTTGTGCAAATTAGGGCACAATCCTAACCAACTTTCCAGCACCAGGGGAAGGGCAATGCAGCTTCGAGGGAAGGATACAAACATTCCCTTACTTTGCGGAGGCCTCCTTAACTACTACTCCACTGCAGAATGAAGCACATGCCCCATTGGCTATGTCAGTGCTAGAAAGTTGGTTAGGATTGCGCCCTTAGAAAAATTATCCCAAACATGTGTATTTCCCCCCTTCATACTCACTCCGTCATTCCTATGCTTGCACTAGACAACTTTGGAGCCATTTGTAAACAGGTTTTCCTGACAATGAGTGATTATCCGACAATATTCTATAGAGTGCTCTGCTGATGTTTTCGATACATCACGCAGCACATAATCAATCTATGGAATTCAATGCCACAGGAAGTGGCAATAGCTGCTGTGATGAAACAGCTATTGTTGTTTCATAGGTTTTACCTACTTAAAGTGCACCTCCAATGGCCTGGTCTGTTGCTGTCAAAGATGTCCCAGCTGTGGGGAGGAGGAGTGGCTGTCAGCCAATCAGGTGTGTTCCAGCTAAGGATCATGGGACAAGCAGAGTTTCTCTCTCTCTTTCCTGCTGGCTTTGCTACAAGATGGTCACTGGGAGAGCTGCTCTGTGAGAAGGCAGAGTGATTGCTGCTGGGAGAGGCCTAGTAGTGAGGAGATTGAGACAGGATCTGCGTGGGAGCACTGCTGTGCGTCCAAACTGAGGGGGCGAGTGAGTCAAAGGTAACTTTGACCTTTGACGCTGCAACCCCCCTTCGTTCCTGACATGGTGGCAGTGGTGGGATCTGAATCCCGTCAATCACTGATGAACTCGGCAGAGAAATTTTGATCTGGCATTTTTTGATTTGGCATTTTTACATTTTGGCAAACTTTGATTTTGGGAAGAACTACAACACTCCCAAAGTAATAAAGAGCTAGTAAACGGCTGGGAGAAGGCTGACAGTCCTTTTGTTTATTTCTATCTCTCGGGATTGACTGGATATTGAGGTTAGGTAGGGAGATAGGTTCAAACTCTTGCGCAATGGCAAGGCTACACAAAAGGCGCCTCCTCCACCTAGAGGCCAAATGCACAGAATCGCCATTATAGCATCCAGCATGAGTGAAGGCGGTAGCTCACCAATCCCGCCAGCTGGTAGTGGTGAGGAGACCTCCATGACAGCTGAGCAAATGAAGTTCCAGCTAGAAATGAAGAAGCTAAAGATGGAGGAAAGGTGCCTGACCGCTGAAATGGAGGTGAAGTGGCTGGCAGCCAAGCAGAAGGCGACCGGTGGCCGAACAGGAGGAAAGGCGACTGGCAGCTGAGATTTGGCAGAATACTGTATATTTATAAAAACCCCATTGAAAAAATGATGATTTAGACCAGCATGCTCATGTAAGCCGCCTTGGGCATTTGCTTTGGCATGGGAAAGGCGGGGTATAAATTCTTCAAAATAATGAATAAATAAATGCCCTTGAGACAAAGGTGCCTAAAATGGACTACTTTGATTTCTCCCTCCTCCCATTGGTGCAGTTGGAGCAGGAATTTTATGAGCAGAGGGTGAAGGAGATGGTGGAGAATGCAGACCTCCTCGCTCTGCAGATGAAGAGCAGTATCAAACAGATGGCCAGATGATCGAGTGCCACTGTTGCTACGGGGAGTTCGCATTTGAAGAGCTGACACAGTGTGCAGACGGACATTTGTTCTGCAAGGAGTGCCTAATCAAATATGCTCGGCTCTAGGAAGTCGGAGCTCAGCTGCATGCAGGGGAGCGGCATGTGCTCCTTTCCGACCAGCGAATTGGAGAAGGTGCTTCCTGAGAACATCCTGCGGAAATACTGCAAGCGAAAAGCTTGTGGGTGGCCGTGGCCTGTGCCGACGAGTTAATCAGGTGTCCCTTCAGCAACTTCCATGCTCTGCTGGACAAGGATGTCAAGAGCTTCAGTTGTCCCAACCCTCGCTGCAGAAAGGAAACCTGTCAGAAGTGCCACAGCCTTTGTCAGGAGCACATGAACCTCAACTCTGAGCAGCTGGCTGAGAAGGATGATATAAAATCAGTCCACGGGCAAGAGGTGTGGACTGATGGTTGAGCTGCTGGTACTGCCTGAAGTTAAGCAGGAGAAACTGTGGTCTATTTTTGGATGGAAGACAGAATGCTAGGCTGTGACAAGCTGCAGTACCTGTTGTGGCAGAACAGAGTCACTGTGGGGCTGATTAGCCAGTGCGGGAACGTTGTGAGAAGGCCAGCCGGCAGAAGTGTCCAACCTTGAGGACTTGTCCAGGCTGACTTATTATCACCTGCTGAAGCTCGATGTCACACAGCCAGAGGAGAGAACCACACTATGAAGGCTACATCTGGGACTGAGGATTCGGTGAATTGCAGAATACTGTATATTTGTAAAAAGTCCATTGAAAAATTGTGGTTTAGACTAGCCTGCCCATGTAAGTTGCCTTGGGCATTTACTTCGGCATGGAAAAGGCAGGGTATAAATTCTTCAAAATAAAAATAAATAAAAAATAGAACATCCATAGAAGAGAAAATGATAGCTGCCTGCATTAGGAAATGCCATAGGTAACAACCCCCTTCGTTCCTGACAGCTGCTAATTTGGATAGCTTTAAAAGGTGATTGGACAAATTCATGGAGGACACGTCTATCAATGACCACTAGTCATGATGACTTTGTGTTACCTCCAGGCTCAGTGGCAATATGCCTCTGAATTCCAGTCCCAAGAGAGCAATGACGGATTGGAGATATGCCCTTCTCTCCTGCTTGTGGGCTTCCCAGAGGCAGGTAAAGGGCCAGAGCGTGGACTAGATGGGCCTTTGGCATGATCCAGCAGGGCTTTTCTTACAAGAATTCATAATACTCAAGTACAAAATGAAAAGTAAAATTTGCATCTGTCTCTTTCTGGCATCTAGGAAAGTAAAACAGCAGAAGCAATTTTTATTCTTCTACCAAATCTAATGCCCATCTTACTATCCTCCAATACCTATAAGCAGAGCTATTACAAATGTCAGGTTGCCACATAAATAGATTAGCAGCAGTAATAGTTCTCTTTTCACCTAGAAAAGAAGAAAATGTATTACATTTTAAGAGAAATAAAAATTCAGTTAGAAGTGAGTTTTGCGCATCAATATACAAACATCCTCTCCATAATAATGTTCAAGATCCAGAGGGGTAGCAATGTTAGTTGTCCCCCAGAACTACAAAGAGTCCTATGACGCCTTAAAAACTAACCAACTGAATGAGTGTAATCCAAATGTCAGTCTTAATACTCTTTGAGAAATTTGTTAACTTTTGCCTGGAAGGACACTCCCACCATGCCACATTCCTCTATGAGCAGAATCAAGAAAATACGATTTGAGTCTACAAGTTTTGTAATAGTGGTGCACAACTGGGAAGGTTAGAGGTACAAAAAGGGGGCCAAAACGGTCCTTCCAGATAACCATTTTTAGCTGCTGCCATTCCCATCCCTTGGTGGTTGCTATCTTTTCTCCCCCCATGTCCCCTATATGCAAAGACATAGCACCATTCTGACAGGGACTTCTGGGAGCAAAAAGTGGCAGCTGCCAGGAGTAGGATCTCCATAGCGTGTGAATTTTGCCCTAAAATCTAATTTGATGAAATCCCCTTTCCAATTTTTTTTTGGTGATTCACAATTTTTGTGACTGGGGCAGTGGAATTTGGTGGTGGGGATTTCAAGACAGCCCAAGTGTAAAGTTGTAGCACAAGCATCCAGTACAGAATGAAGTGCAACTGTGATATCATTAACTAATAACTCCCTCTGCCCTATGCAAAGCAGGCCTATGCTACAGGCTACGTCACAGCTATGGTGCCTTTTTACATGCACATCCAGCAGAATGGGAGCCACTTCAGTCCAATGCAATCAGGCCCACCCACATGACTGCATTCGTCACGCATACAGCCTTGTAGTATAGGATTACCCCATGCTAATGTAGCTCTCATGCTGCTGCGCACCGAACTAGCAACATTTCAGTCTAACAGGCATGTCAAATGCCTAGGACATCTGCTGGTAAAAAATGAGAAAATGGAAATAGAAGCCAACCTGAGGCAAAACCAACTGGGCAGGGAAGTAGGGGGCTGCTCCTCACCTACAGATACAGATACAGCCCACCTCTGTATCAGCTGCATTTTAATATGCATTTCAAAGCATTTGGGGAACATCTTTAACAAGGGTACACAGAAGGGCTACAACTGGGTGGAGCTGAAGAAAGGAAAGAGGCAGGGACCCGAGGTCAGAATGCAGACAAAGCAGTGAACAAAGGCAGAGTGGTTTGTTTAAAAGAATTAGAGCGCAATCCTAATAAGGAGTTAGGCTGGCACAGTTAGGCCGGCACAGTTAGGCCAGCAAAGTTTGGCTGGCCCAAGGGACACCATAAAGTATGTTTGGACCACTACTGGAGTCATAGAAGCCAGTACACAGATGTGTGCCATCCTCCCTGACTCTAAGAGTGGTTCAAACTCGCTTTACAGTGTCCCTTGTGCTAGCCAAACTTTGCTGACCTAACTGAGCCAGGCTAAGTCAAGGTTAGGATTGCATCCTTATACACATTAGCATGCAGTTAGCCCCAAAAACCTTCAGAACAATTTGGTTTTCGAGCCCCTTTCCAGCAGTTAATTGGTTTAACAATGAGAAAATCACAACTCAGAATGTGTCGAACAACAAGCATAAATTGCTTAAGACTGCAAGAACAAAAAGATTACCTTGCCTTGTGATTCCAAATATATTCCTGGAAAAATATCAAGAACAGTAATGTTAAATATAACAATGCCAACTAATGAGGTAAAATAAGCAATGAGTATTTATGTGCATGTGTCAGAATCACGTTTTACCTTTCTTTTTCAACCGCAGATTCACTTCCAGCGTGATAGTTGCTAATGCCTCCCAGCCCACAAAACCTCCCATGATTTTAATCGTCCAGTGGCTGGGATCGTTGCTGAGCAGTTGCAGGCCCAGGAATATGGCAGCAACTAACCAAGAAAAAGGAAACAAGTTGCAGCAGGTAGGTAGCATTTAGATGACACAACTTTTGATGGCACATTCAGTTCCCTGTTCAGGATCACCTTATAGAGCCAGCAAAATCTGTAGCAAACCTTTTCCTGCACTACACCACTTCAGAATGCAGGTGGTAGATTATATATTTGAGAGTTGCTCCTAGCATGATTGTGTTTTTAAGTTAGACTTGTCTTGTTGCTGAGAGGCTATGTTTCTACCTGTAGGGCACATTTTTGAAGGCAGGGATTCCCCCATCTTCAGTCTTCAGTGGTTAATCCACAAGTTTTACCACTTGATTTTGCTGTTATGTGGACCTTGATTCAATATAAATCAGTTAAGGCTGCAATATTATGCATGCTTCCTTGAGAGCAAAACCCACTTATCTCAGTGGACCCTACTTCTGCATAAACACACATAGAATTGGGATGTTTGTCATTTTTGTTTGATCAGTAAGGCATCTCCAGAAGTCTTGAAACCGCATTAACCATTCTGAGATGTGCATGTATTCATCTGCATGAACCTGCCATGTGATCAGGAGAATTTTACTGCTCCCCAACTTACTTCCCCAGATTTCAAACCTCTTCTTAATGCTCAGCAGGGCTGTACATCTAGTTTACCAAAAGTGTATACATACATTATGGTAGGTTTGGTATTTGGCAAACAATTACCTGTATTCACCTTATTCAGTTCTGCATTCACTTCTCAGAACTATAAAGCAGCTAATGTGGACATTTATGTTGTCTCTAAAAATGCTAAAATCACAAAGACTGAAGTTTCTTTGTCAAAGCACCAGGATGACTAGCCATCCA
Organism: Lerista edwardsae; assembly: GCA_029204185.1. Lineage (NCBI taxonomy): Eukaryota > Metazoa > Chordata > Lepidosauria > Squamata > Scincidae > Lerista > Lerista edwardsae. Next base: position 5,992,767 of record JAJKFI010000065.1, read on the forward strand.
GAATAGCTCTTGGTGGGCCAGGACACCCTTCTGAGACCAAGATTAACGAAGACTACAGAGGCAATCCCATCACTCAAGGGAAAGATACATATGTAGGTCTCACAGCTCAATCCTGTACCTTGTACATACTTACTCAGAAGTTGAAGCTTACTGCCAGTCCTCAAAGTCCTACTTGGACGCTATGTCTGCGGGAGGGGTCAGGGAGGGTGCCCAACGGTGCCGCAGCAATTATGGCGGATGGTGGCCTTACCGGGGGGGGTGTAGGCTGTAGGGTCATGTGAAAACAGAAAGTGGGCTCCAATTGAAAAATAGAGCTTTTTTACACATGGGGAGGCTGCAGAGGGGGCTGCAGGCCTCCCAGGCCCCTCCAACAGCGTGCATGACCTCCCAGGTAAGCTCCTGGGTGCCCACAGAACTGCAATTGCTGCAGCAGCATCAGGCAACCATTTCTGGGCCACTCTCTTTAATGGCCCATTAAGTCCCTTCAATGGTGGGTTGCGACTCACCATTTGAAGAGCACTGGTGTATAGGATTGCAGTATAAGACATGTTGACTTTGGAAATTTTAAACATGGCAATGAATTCATTTTCCTACATAAATTTCTACAATAATAATCTCACCATTTTCCCACAGTGAATATTCTATCTGAATTTACCTTCACATGGTAAATGGGGAGATTTGAGATTACCTGTGAATCCCCCTTCTCAGTGGCTTCATGGCAGGGTCAGTCCTTGTCATAGGCTACTAGCCTTCTTGTTTTTAATTTGGGGCACTCTGTCAGATATGACAAATCCTCGGGAGGATTCAGTTTTGGCAGGAATCATGTGTGCTGCTGGCTGACCTTGCCTTCAGTTGAAGGGACAGATAGCTGTGAAAACAGCGTGAGCACTGCTCACTGCAAACCTTTGGCACTGCTCCCAACCTTGCCAGGTTTTCAAAATGACAATAAGGGACACACAGGTATCGGGATACTACTTTCTATCAAACCACTCCATGGCTACCAGAAATAATATAAAAATTATGCAATTAGCTGTGGCGAGGCAGCAGCAACAGCAGCAGAATTTTAGAATGGGATTTTTTAAGTTCCGTTCAACACTGATACGGGACACTATTTTTAAATCTTAAATATGGGAAGTTCCTTATAAGAAGGGACACCTGGGAAGTCTAAACTCCTTCCCTGTCCCCAGGTTTCCATCACAGGCCCCTCAGCCTGTTGTGCTTTAAAATGGCTTCTGCTGTACAGCAGAGTGGAGTTGCTATGGTAACGGCTTCACGGTACACCACAAAGGGGCTCCCTCTGGTACGTTATCTGTGTAAACATATAACTCAGACCCCTCAGCCTCAAGCAAGGAGGGTGAGTTATTTGGGGAGGTGCCTGCTAATGCAGATCGCCTCAAAGGCTGTTCCCTGTAGAGTTTTTTTTCCCAGGCTGTTGTCCAGGGCAATTAGGTCTCTAATTCTCACCACAGAGACTGAGGCAGCTTCATCTTCTACAAGTCTAACTGGGCCAGGACCCGTGTCTTTTTTCCCCTCAGGGTCCTATCAAGCCAGCCAAGGTCCGTTTCCTGAGGCTTTTAAATCCATTATGGAAGTGGAGTGAGTGACACTAATGCAGAAGAAGCACACATCTAGACTGCTTGGTGAGCTGCATTCATTCTTTCCACAACACATTGCAAGGTGACCAGATACAATGGAGGACAGAGTGCCTATACCTATAATCATTGTAAAAAGGAAATTTTGGCAGGTAAGGCTTTAAAAACCCTTCCATGTTTAGCTGCACCTGCCAAAATCCGCTCTTCTATACAATGGTTAAAGGCACTCTGTCCTCCATTGTATCTGGTCATCCTTTAACAGGGCAAGAATCAGAGATTGATATCATTTGGGCCCATTGCCAATCCAAGACCATATTTGTGTCCATCATCTTCAGCAGGGATAGAGCAAGTTTTTTTATCTAGAGAGTTGCTCCATCATTGCCTCTTCTATCCTACACAAGGAAGCTTCCTGTTTAACCCTATCTCATGATGTATCCTACCCACCCTTTCTTGGGAATTAACGTGGTAGGACTTACTTCTGAGTAAACATGCAGTTAGAATTGTGCAGTTAGATTTTTACCACTTGATCCTGTACCTGGAGGCAATGTTGACTGAGTTTATACTAGTTGCTGGTATGAAACTCCCAGAGTTTCTAAGAAAGTACATTTAGGATGGGAGTGTTATCATTCCACTGCAGCTGTCCAATGTCTTGGGATATAGATTATATCCCATGCTTAGCTGCACCATCACAGTCATGCAGGTTTCTAGAAAGTCTTCTCAGTGAGTTCTATTAGGTTAGGACAGAAACTTCCACTTACCTGCCAGAACTTTGATGACTAATGCATTCAGCATGTGAAACCAATTAAAAATAAATCTCCTGTTGGTGCAATGCAAACACGGTGTTAGATATCTTTGTTCTTTAAGGTGTAAACATTAGGTGGGTGCAAGGGTAGGGCATCATGTCAACTGTTCTCGCCACACTCGCCTCGTGATGAAACAGACATTGAGTGGGTGGTGTGTTCTGTTCTAGTACGTAATAGAGGGATAATTTCTCCTTGTCAACATAGGAAGGGCTGCAGCAGGGAAAATGATGTAGTACATACGCTGCCATTGGCCAGGTGACTCTCCAGGTTCAGGGGCAATATGCCACTGACTACCAGTTAGTGGGGCACAACAGCAGGAGAGAGCTGTTGCCTTCACGACCTATTTGTTAGCTCCATGAGTTATCTTCTTGGACTTTATAGGAAATAGAAGGCTGGAGTGGAAGAACCGTTGGTTTGATCCAACAGGGCTCTCCTTTTGAATACGTATGTATTTGCTTCACATCCCAAAGTAATGAATAAAATTTGTTTTTAGTAGATCCTTAGAAGCAATGCACCTCCAAAAAGGCCTGTCTTTTCCAAAACATAGAGCTGTAGTTCCCAAATTTTACAGTGCTGGGGCCCACCTTGTCCTCTGTGGAGAGTCACAATGGTGGTGCTGACCTCTCCCAGCCCGGAAACCCGCTCTACAGGCCTCTGCAGATCTCAGAATGGCCCTCAGAAGTCTCTGTAAGTCACTTCCAGAAGCAAACAGGAAGTGGCTTATGGAGGCTTCTGAGGGCCATTCTGTAGCCCTCAGAGGCCTGTAGAGAGGATCGCTGGGCTGGGAGAGGCTTCCAGAGGCTCTGGTAAGCAATGAGTCTTCTGGGATGGCTCCTGTTTGGAGCCAAACTAGTGCAAGGGTGGGCAGGAGGACCCAGATCATGACCCACTGTGCTTGGACTCTTGACCCACCAGTGAGTCTCAACCTACACTTTGGGAAGCTCCTGACCTAGAGGATTGCAATGGGGAAGTGTTTTTTTTTGGGGGGGGGGGGGGAATTCCAACATGAAAAACATCAGATGTTGCCCTTTTATGAGACTGCCTTATATGGCATTTCTAATCCCAAGTCTGGAGTTACAATAGTACATACATACCTAGGAAGCTGGCTTACATTGTTATACATAGCCCTGTATCATCCACTGATTGGCAGAGGCTCTCCAGGGTTTCAGGGGGGTATTCCCCGCTAATAAACAACAGGAATTGAACCTGTGACTTTTTGCAACCAAAGCCTTTGCTATGGCCCAATCCCCAATAATTACAATTTTCTCTGAAGCGTATAGTCCTGGTTTTGCTAGCCTTTGGGCAGCGCAATCCTCTCAAGCCAATGCTACGAATAGAGTCATCTTAAGGTGCCGACAGGGAGCCTCCCTTGCGCCGACCAAAGCAAGTCAGCGCAAGGGAGGCTCTGTCTTGTTTCAGAGTGGGATTGGAGGGGGGTTGGAGGCAGGACATGGGCGGGTCCAGGATTTGGCCATACAGGATTTGGCTATACCCACTGTTTAGCGGATCTGAACAGCGCATAGGGGAGGCTGGAGCCTCCCCTACGGTAAGGGAGCAAACGTTCCCTTGCCGCAGGGAAACTCCAGCCTCTCCTAAGCAGTGTTGAATTTGGCACTGGCTGGCCGGCCTTGCCAATCCAGCACTGTTTAGGATTGTGCTCTAAATCAGAGACCATATGCACATCTTCCTATTGCTCTATTCTCTCACAAAGAGAGTGGAGGGGGCAAACTGTACAAGACACGTAACATTTGCATACACAAAGAGAGGGGGGTATCCAATAATTATATTCTTCTGCCACTTGGAAGACAGAAACATCCTGCAAATTTTTCCAGTACAAATAAACTGTGCTGGGTACTACCTACTGCAGTACCTGAAAGGCACAGAATTAGGATCTCATTTCAGCACAGTTTCAGAAGTCAGGGCTCCACCCTATAAAGGAATTCTCTTTCTACACAATTCTCTGCCTAGTTGTGATCTGCTGCCTGTGAAAACATTATTTTTGAAAGGCTTTTAATCTGCCCAAGAGCCAAGCATACTATTCTGTACCTGGTACAGCTGCTGATCTTGTTTGGTTTGCACTATGTTTTTCCTAAAATGATATTCATGTTATTGTTGTTAACATGACAATTGTGAGCATGATAATTGTTAACTGCTTTTAAGCATTCCATAACCAAGAAAGGAAAGTGAAGTATACATTTTAACAACAATATATTTTTTGCCTAATCTCAGATGCATGTGGATGAGTTGTGGTTGCAGGAAATGTACTTTGCAGAAGCTCAGGCACATTTTGACTAACTCATAACAATATAACTTGTAATCTGATAATTAGGAAAGCTATGAGACCTCTACAATTAACCTCACACTTTAACCAAGGGTTTCAAAAGTTTCAAGTGTTTCAAACCAGTGCTGGCCCACGACATTTGTGCTGCCCGAAGCAGATTATCCAATGGCACTCCTCCTATACTCCCTTTCTTCCTTTTCTATTAGGAAGGGAAAACAAAACAATGTGGATCATTTTGCCTTCTTTCCTCCGGAGGATTAGCAGGAGTGCTGCTCCTGAAAATTGACCCACAATCTGCCACCTGAAGCAGCCACTTCACCCTGTTTCATGGTAGGGCCAGCCCAACACCAGTCTAAAATTGAAGAGTGGAGACTAACAACTACAGTTGTGTAGGCCAAGTGCTAGGATGCTTGTAGGCCAAGTCACTGACCCTTGTCAAACTTCTCTTCTGTCTTAGGCCATTCCCACTACAATTCTGTGGGCAGTTGAAGGTGGCTATCTATCACTCACCATAAGTGTGCCTTCAAGAGTGGGGTGTGGCTGCAGGGCTGGGCAAACTGCAGGGATAGGCAAGTTTCTGCCAACTGGTAGAAGTCCAGGTGGTAAGTCCTTACCTCCCAAGCTGGATGTGCCTTATGGCACATTTGTGACACCAGTGCCAGCAGTACACTTGTACCATAGGCGCTGGAGGGTGCAGGAGGGTTCAGGATTTGAGAGTGTGTCAGCCTACTTATCAAGGAAGATTGCAATCCTAAAAATGACTTGTACTGGCACAGGCCAACTCATGAGCTGGCTATAACATGACATACACTGGCCTGCCGGTGCCAGATCCCGGATGGGCAATTTTTGTAAATGGCCAAGAGGGATAAAGGTTTTGTCAGATTTTTAAAAAATGATTTCTGGAAAATTCTGAACAGCAATGCAAAGCTTTGAGGAGGCACCTTTTGTTCGTTAGCATGCAACATTTCCATACATTCAAAAATGTTTCTGAACAAGTTCTTTACATATGTCAGTACAATAACTATATATTAATTCTTGTACTATTATTTCATCTACAGACCGCTTATTTTGAAGAGGACGGAAAAATGCTATCACTGGTTGAAGGAAAGATAAAATCATGACAATGCATCCGATAATAGCATGAGCTCCTGCACTCTGTGGAAGAGAAAAGTGTGTGATTAAAATTCATGCTTTTAATATCACTGATATACAGTATATTCAGAGTTGATATCACTGAAATGAACTCACAAAAAAGTACTATTTTAATTCATTACACACCATATCTTAAATCTTCTTGCATACACCATAGTAAATACTACAAACATGGTTTTTACCTGCTAAGAACAGAGGGCATGGCACTTATATATTACTTTTCCATACTGAAACAATCTTAATTATTTCTCTAGCCAAAGTACACCATCTGGTCCCAGATGTGAAGGACTGAAACAAAACAGACTTGCAATGCAATCCTAGTCATGCCTGTCTACCCAGGTAAGTGTAGGATTGCATAGGATTGCAAACTCAAGCATTGAATCACATCTTTCTTTTGACTGTCAGGGACTTCAGGTCTTGAACTGGGACCCCTGTGGATTAAATGCAGGTTTGGTTCTTCTCAAGTCTCTGGTGCTGCTAGCAAGAGGAATGAACTGTAGGCATACCAAGCAAGAACACTTCCCCAGTGGACCAGTATTCTCCTGGTCTGGGTACTCAGGTGACAGGAGTATTAAATGCAATTCCACTGGCTGAAATGTAGTTCATAGATATGCTGCTCTTCCTCACTTTGGGTGTCTCATTCCTAAAGGCCACCTTAGCCACTGCATGCTTAGCCACTCCCTGTGCCGTCAGAATAATGGGTTGTTCCACTTGTCTGATAATGGCATGACTGAACCAAAGTACCAACCTGTCCTTTGGCCTGACAGCTAGAGTTTATTTAAAATATCTGTACCTCGCCTTTCCCCTTCCACGGAGGAGGCACTAAAGATGGCTGACAACATTATTTAGTTATAGATTTATACATCACACAGTGGTGTACAACAATATGCGCCACACACCCCAGGATCCCTTAATCTTTAACTGATGCCTCCACTTATTTCTTCAGTCCCCAGGTGACTGACGGAGTTCTTTCTCAGGCAGGAAGGGGAAGATGCAGCTGTTCTAATTCTTGACCAATGGCAGGGGCAATACCAGGTCAGATGCATCTAAAAATTTGATGATATCATAAGGCAGAGGTGGGGGACCGATAAAATGAAAAAAATCTTGTGATAAGGCAAAACTCAAGAATAACTGAGCAGACCATGAAACTTGAAGTCCCACAAATAAAAAATGATGCAAAACTCCAACTTTTTTTTTAAGAATGAGTGAAACACTTTCTAAAAGTAGTCTCTTAACATAACATTGTTACACATGGCTGTACAACTCCTTGATCCAAGATTCAAAAAGTAGTCATTTTAGTACTGAGAGCATTGCTCTCATGATAAAACTTGCCTGGCTTACGAAAGTTCAATGGAACTTACTAGTACCAAGTGAGCATGCACAGAATTGCAACAATAGACCCTTTTACTGTAGTAAGATACAAAAAACAATGTTTTGCAGCACCTTAAAAACTAATCAATTTATTTCAGCAAAAAACTTTTGTGAACTCCGCAGGCCCATGCTGGACTAACACCTGATTCTGCCCCCACCCGCATTTTTTCCGTTTTCTTTTTTGGCATGTGATGGTACACATGGTCTATTTTTATTTTTTTGCTGTTTTATAAAAGAATAATAGAATAGGGATGCGTAAGTGGCAGCCACAAGACCTGAGGATCCTGGATCCTGGTTTACAACTCAGAGGCAAAAATGTACATGCATAGAGGGGCTGCTGGGCTCTAAATATGTGGTCCCATCAGGCCACTTGGGGAAGGTGGGGCATCTTGGCCCACTATTCATTAAAATTAGCTTCTAATCAAGGCTTTGGAGGGCATAAAAAGAAAATTTAACTTACACTGCTCCATCCTTTTATTGCCACAAAGACCAATATGAAAGCAATTACTGTTGCCAGTACAGTAAGCAACATCAGCAAAAAGTGCATCTGGAAGAAAGGGAAATGAAGTACTTAACTATACAGAACAAACTTGTTTTTTTAAGCTAGCTTTAGTTTGTCTAGACATTTGTACACAGTGAATGCCTCTTAACAGCCTGTTAGTTTTTTTTAAATAGTTTCCTGAATTACAACAGGCTAGGTGAGAAGGGTTCCTTAACTGGTTCTTTTTCCCCATCTACAGGCAGAAATGTGCAAAACCCAAAAACTAGATAATAGTGGCTCTGGACCGAATTGGACATTATTTTAAATGTATGGTTTGGCTCATTATGTGCTTGATTTTTAAAAAGAGTAAATAGCAAATGTGGAGTGGAAGGCAACCAGATCATGAGTGCATCGGGGCAAAGGCTTCAAGATCCTCCCCCCATTTACCTTTAAAATTAAGCATGTATTGGTCAAAAATATTAGATAGCATGCAGTTTAATATTCGAGACTCGGGGCACACTCCTAACCAACTTTTCAGCACTGACATAGCTGTTCCAATGGGGCATGTGCTGCATCCTGCAGTGGAGTAATAGTCATGGAGGCCTTCTCAAGGTAAGGGAATGTTTCTTCCCTCACCTTGGAGCAGCACTGCCCCGTGTTAGAAAGTTGGTTAGGATTGCGTTCTCAATTTCATTACGCAAAACCATTGTAATGAATATGCAAAAAGCTATATCCAAAACAAAAGACTTGACTGGTACAAATTTTACTTCTATCCTAAAAAACCAAGAACTGCTGTTCCCTGTTCATGCTGCACTCAGAGCAAGCTGAATCCTGGAACGCAATGTTCTGCTGCATATGGCAATGTAAAATATGAAGCAAACCAACAGCAACAGTACCAGATGGGATTTAAAGGCATTTGTTGTAATGCTTATATCAGTGGTTCCCAACCTCCTGTCTCTTTAGACTAAATTCAGTTTTGCTGCTTGGGCACTCTTATCAGTTGGGCAGCGCAATCTTACAGATCGTGCAGCGTCGGTGCAACACTGCACACTTAGCGCTGACGTGGGAGCACTGATCTGCACCCCCGCATCAGCGCTCGAGCAACAGGACCAGCACTGCAGGCAGCGCCAGCCCTGCTGTGCCCGCCCTGAGCCTCTTTTGCGCCAACTGAAGCCGAGGCGGCACAGGGATTAGAGGGAGGGAGGGAGGGAGGCAGAGCAATACTTGGGTGGGCTTGGGAGGTGGACATCCGGCCACATCCTAAGCCCGTCTGCGAGGCCCCAATTTGGGTTGCGCCGTCTCCTTGGATCTGCGCCCGGGCGCAGATCCGAGGAGCACATAGGGGAAGCTGGAGCCTCCCCTACAGTAAGGGAGCGCACACCGGCCGGCCTCGCCACTCCAGCGTAGTATAGGATTGCGCCCTAAGTTTAGCTTCATAGCTTTGGGATAGATCCCTGTAGACAGGGCAAGTTGAGCCTGTGGACGTATTAAGATTTTAAGACTGTTCATTCCTCCTTTTGTCACTGTAACTCTTAGCTGTGGTCCCGGCTGGTAGAGAGGATGTGTGCCTTGTTCCCTTGAATTGGAAGTGCTTAAGGACACACTCTGCTGAATGTTCACAATTCATATGGGCCCTGGGCTGGTTATAGGGCATATGAGCCTGTGAATTACAGCCACTTTTCAACAAGAGTAGTTTACAAAGCAGTTTACATAGCAAAATAAATCGATAAATGGTTCCAGAGATCTACAGGGACCTACACGGATCACAGTCAAAAAAGAGATTCATAGTCCAATCCTAACCAGGAGTTAGGCCAGCATAGTTAGGCCAGCAAAGTTTGACAGGCACAAGGGTCACCACAAAGCACATTTGGACCACTCTCGGACCACTTTTCGTTTTCTGGGGTTTTGGCCATAATCTTTGATAGAGCAAATATATTGGTTTGTTTTATTGTATTCTGTATTAAATTACCTTTCCAATTATATGTAACATGATAGTATTATTCATAATTACCAAGGTTTTCATAATATTGGCCACTAGTGTCAAGCTCAGCTTGTTGCTCACTAAAGCTTGTTGTCTGGTGCAATTGTGCCCCCCCCACCCCGCACCATAGTAGCGATGCTCCTGGCACATGTCTGTGTGCTGGTCTCTCTGACTCCTGGAGTGGTCCAAACACACTTTATGGTGTCCCTTGTGCTGGTCAAACTTTGCTGGCCTAACTGTGCCGGCCTAACTCCAGGTTAGGATTGCACTCTCAGAAGAGCCACCAGCAATAGTCACTGGAAAAAACACCATGCTGGAATGAAGAGGGACAATTGCTCTCCTCCTGCTAAATATAAGAGGACACCATTTTAAAAAGTGTAACTTTGCTCAATTAGCAGGGGTAATACAACATTAGCCATGAACCACTATATCCATAGCAATCTGGAGATATAATAACCTAACTTATGAGGCTGTTTTTATGAAGTGCTTGAACATTTGTAATATATAAACTTTATTATGATAATTTCTGTCCTGAGGAATTCAAAGGCTAAAACATCCTTTCACCAATGGAAACTGGTCTAGCAAAGACCTCTTACCTAATTTGCATTTTGTACTCCAAAGTCCTCTTTGCCCAATCACAGATTGAATCAATTTACGTACATACCTGAAACCAAATATCTTTTCCAAGAAGAGTTTGTTTGATGGACTTTTTCAAGTACCTGGCAAATATCATTCCAACACTGCCTGTAGTCATCCAAGCAACTAACATGAGGGCTCCTAAAACAAACAAACCCAACACACTGCAGGCATGAAAGATTCAAAACAGAATGAACAAAAAAGCCCTATTTGTGAAGGCTGAGCCAAAATTCCTCTCATCCATCACTCCACTTGCAGGTAGCGAAATGGGAGAACAGCAAGTTTAGGTAAAGGTACTGTTATCAGTAGAGGTCTCAGTGCTTCTCCTGTATGTTACTCTTTTCTTCCCAGTATCCTCCATTGGAACAATGCTACATCATCACGCAACATTGTTCAGAGGGGGCTTCTGGGGAAATGAAATAGGGGCATCTGCCACAAACTCTATGAAACAAGACAGTGGCAGCAAAAAACGTAAACATGAGAATCATCTTGTCCCCTCTTTTGCCTTCTATCTTTACTGAATTCCAACTCAGCACTATTATTTCCAACAAATGTGTCCCTATTTTTAAAATACTCAGGCTGTTATTTCGAACACATAGGTGTACATATCACTCTCTTAAGCCAAATACTAATGGAGTAACAAGGTAACAAGTAGATGCAACTATTCAGAGAAAATGTACTTTTGGCAAAACTTCACATGTTGGCCAAGAGGTACCATTTCTCTTGCAAAATGACATGCATTTTAACATACATTTTATGGTAAGGTGTGCACACCTGAAGCTTCCAAGGTAACAAAGTAGCTCTTAATCATGCAGCAAGAAGCTCAGCCTTACAGTGCTCTTTGTGAGAATTGTACACATGTAAAATGACCAGTGTGCTATCATGCTTCAAAGCTCATTGGGAAATGCACAATTATTTTTATCTAGTCAATTAAATGCTTTCTAGATTAGAATGATGCATAACAACATCTCCTATTCATAACTAGAGCCTATGAAAGGTCATGATGTGGTATAAAGAGGTACGATTGTAGAGTTCCTGTCATCCCAGCCATAAATGGATGGCTGGGCTTGGCCGACAGGCATGAAATAGAAGTAGGGGCAATGCTCTATGGAAAATGAAGGCAAGATTAACGCTAACAAGGAGGACCAGGGCCAGAGAACTAGGACACTGCTTCAGCAATTGTCCTTAGGCCTGATGGGGAGGAGATGTGTGGGTCAGGCAACTTTCCTAAAAAAATTAAGGGTGCAATCCTAACCAACTTCCCAGCACCAGGCTAACAAACCCTCCCATACCTTGAGGAGGCCTCCATGACTACTACTCCACTGTAGTAGTGCTGGAAAGTTGGTTAGGATTGCACCCTAAAGCAATAAACCTTAAAGTGTAGCAGTCTGTGTCAAACATACATGCTCCAGCAATGCTGGGATGTCTCTTGCTTTTCCTGGGAATATTACAATGGTAAAAACAAGAATTTTTTCATGGCCCTTGATGTCCCAGGTCCCATTTGTAATGTAGAAGTGTCCTGGGGGATTGAAGAGATTTCCCATCCCCACCCTGATAAAGTTTCTAAGAATGACTGGGAATTTCTCCCATGTGTCAAATCAAAATAGGAAGATAATAAACCAGTAGCACTGCAAATTTCTCCATCCTCCTAGAGAATAATCAAGGCACAAAAATCTTTCACAAGCATTTTGTAATTTATTGCACAAGCCCTTTTCAGTTGGGTTGGCTATGGACGGGGCGCAATTTGGGGTGATTTAGTTTCTTATTAAACATATATTTGAATCTTGTTACCTCTCTACAAAATCTTTAGATATCTTGGTCTATTCGTTCAATAAGTAAACCAAGAAATCAGAAAACTTGGGTATGGAGTTGTGTTCTCCTATCTGATATTATTTCAAAGGGAAATCAAACATTTTCCTTTCAATCCATTACAAGTAAATGATTGGGGGAAAGCTTCAAAAAACCTTTCAGTGCCCTGCAAGGTATTCTATAGCCAGAAAGGAATGAAACTGGTATAATTTATCAAAGATGACCTTGAAGAAACAAAATAAAGTACAAACTAAGTATTCTCCGTCCGCTCTGCTTTGATGCACTTGAATTCCATTCTGATTCCATTCTGGACCCCACCATAGACACCTGAAACCATGGATGCTGAGAATGGTTTCAGGGGCAGAGAACAGCAGAACAGAGAACAGCAGGAGCAGATCCAAGGAAACCATAGGCTGGAGCCTCCACTGGGGCAAGGGCGTGAATGTGCCCTTGCCCCGGGGAGCCTCCCCAGTGCTCTGAAGCTACGCTGGATTTAGCACAGGCCTGCCGGCCTTGCTATTCGCACGCAGCTTAGGATTGCGCTCCCATTCCACTTCTCACAACTAGATGAGCCCTTTGACAACTTACTGACCGTGAGCCTTAATAATCAAGGGTGTAGAACTGGTGCCACTTATTTCTCCAAAGCTTGAAATGTTCACCTTCTGATTGGTGATAAAGGGTCTCCTAGGATGCTTCCGAATAAATCCTTTAAAAACAAAGCAGAAATCATTATTATTAATCATAGAACCTCCCATTAAAAGATAAGGCGAGTTGCCTGATAAAATATTTCCACATCTTGAACAGCTGTAGAAAAGAGAGAATTTCAGCAGGTTATCTTGTCATACAAAGATCTGAAAAGCTGTACCAGCTGAAATTCCTCATCAAAAACAGTATTAAAGGTACCCTATCTACCTGTGGGGTAGATATCTACCCTATCTACGTGTGGGACGTGGTGGTGCTGCGGGGTAAACCGCTGCTGCTGGGCTTTCTGACTGGAAGGTTGGGAGTTCGAGACCATGTGACGGAGTGAGCTCCCGTTGCTTGTCCCAGCTCCTGCCAACCTAGCAGTTCGAAAGCACCCAAAAATGCAAGTAGATAAATAAGGACCACTTTGGTGGGAAGGTAATGGCGTTCCATGCACTACGGCGTATAGTCATGCTGGCCACATGACCACAGAAGCTTGTCCTTGGACAAACGTCGGTCTACAGGCTTAGAAACAGAGATGAGCACTGCCCCCTACAGTCGGTCACAACTAGACTATTCGGTCGTGGAGAAACCTTTACCATTTTATCTTTTCTTAATATGGCCATCCTAACCATATCCTAAAACACAGCATTGGCATTTCAGGGATTCAGTTTTACTTCCAATGACCATTCATCAGCTAGAAGGATGGAGGAGAATTTTATGAATGCAGAATCCAGGGATCCTTTTATATTTCATGGAATACTGTGATGATGACTGACATTACTTGCTGGTATTTAAAATCCTAACACTGCAGCAATGAAGTCCCTCTGCTGTTCCATATAAACATATTTGATAGAGATAAGGTTTTTCAGCTTACAATCAAAGAACATGTATCAAGTTTCTCTTGCAAATGCTATCTCCCTTTCCTGCTTCTAAAAGAACTCACCTGCTGATGTTGGTCCTGTAGTCAAAAATATGTAGTATAAACTATTAACAGCTCTTGACTGAGTTGATATGGCATTTCTTGAAATGAAAGAACATTTGATGATTCCATTGTTAAAGAATGTTGCTAGTATTTCCACCTTACCCTAAAAACAGAATTTTTGTTTAATATTATTATCTATTATTACTAATAAAATGCAATAGTCAATCATTGTTAATAACAAATAAAATTATGTTGTATATCTACTGTTACCAAATCCTGAATTACTGAATCTACTGTAATCTACTGAACCCTGAATCTACTGTTACCAAATCCTGGCCCCATTAAACAAAATTATATCTGTAGAAAATTGTTACACTGAAATTATAATTGTTATATCAAAATTATCGGGGGGGGGCGTTTTTGGAAAGCTCCATAAACTGTAAGATTCCTGCCAGCTCTTTTCTGAAAAACGTACCACAAAGATTTTACTAAGGACAAAATATACTCATGCAGGAATTCTGAAGTGAGAGGTTGCTTGAAAAGAATCAGTAAGAAAAGAAATAGGTTTAGAATAATTGCCTCTGACAGAAAGCATAATTTCACATCCAAAATATACTGGCACAATAACTTTTTTTGAATGCTTATTTACAGGGTTGAACTAGATTGATATGCAATGCAGGGATACTGTGCTTATTTTATATTAAGAAAAAAGCAGCTGGAGCCATGCCACATTGTAGATCTGGGCCACAGTCTTACTTAATATCCACCAAAATCTTAGTAAGGATCACCCCATCCAGTGGCTGCAATTCGGCTTAGAAAAAAGCTCCCATTGGAATTATTAGTGCTTTGGAAGTCCATCGCTCTTTTTGTTTGATATTTGGTGCTGTCATCCTCAGATAAAATAAATGCTCCTTAACTGGGGGAACATCAATTTTATGCTAGGTATAACACCATGTAAAAATAAATAGTAGTAGCAGAAGACATTTTTAGTACCAGAGGCTTAATTTCAGGAGTAGAACGTCCCGTCGAAAAGGCATGTTGAACCTCTATGTGACCTGTGGCATTCATACCACAAATGTAGATGTCATCATTTCCCTGTAGAAAGATTTAGACATGCACGAATAAAAGCAGAACCATGGTTCACCTTTCATCCAGTCTTTATTAAGAAGAGGTTGAGCAAACATCCATGGGCAGTCCAATCTTAACCTGCGTGGGAGCAAGCTGGTTGGCCTGCACTGCATCCTATGCAGGGTAGGCAGCAGCGGGAGCTCACCAAGGGGCAAAAGGATGTTTGTCACCCTGGAGTAAGCCCCAGCCAGACCTGTGGGGCTGCTCGGATCTGTGCCAGTGAAATCACTGGTGCAAATTCAAGTGCCTAGATTGGGCCCATGTGGCCCGGGGAAAGGGGTTAGAATCTGGCCCACCAGGCTGCACCCCATCCCCCATCCTCCCCCCATCATAGCAAAGCCCCTGCGCTGGCTGAACTTGGCCAGTGCAGGGCTGGCTTACCTGGCCAGCTCTGCAGCTTGGCTGAGTCAGCAGAGCTGCCTACGCTGGCCCAGGGCCCAGTTCCTCGATGTAGACGTGCCTTACAGCACATCTGCATCTACTCTGGGCCGACACAAGTGATTTTCTAGGATTGGGCTCCTTTTACTAGCATATAGGACAGTGATGGCAAACCTTTTGGGCTCGGTGTGTCAAAACGTTGGAAAATGCTTGACTTGACTACTGGTGTGTCAACCTTCCCTTCCAAACCAATGACAAACAATTCTTCATATTCATTTAGTTAAACAAAAATTACAGTCCAGTCATTTCTGGTGTTATGTATTATATAAAGAAACATCAGATAATTATAAAAATGAAAAACGAGTAAAACAAATTCAGTTTTTGTCAGGCACTGGTGAACGCTGGTGTGCCATCCCAAACATTGAGGCGTGTCACTTTTGACATGTGTGTCATAGGTTTGCCATCACTGATATAGGATGTCTGTCAGCTTTGACCCAAAACAGTTGTACACTTGCTAATGGTGCATTCAGACAAACAACCTAGGGCTTAGAACAATTGCACCTCTTAGAGGTAAGGGAACGTTTGCAAAAGAATGGGATGAGGGAACTTAGCTATTTTTTATTATTTAATCTGTGGATTTAAATCCCACTGTTCTGTCTCCAAAGGGGTGCACAAAGGGATGATACTGAGCAGGCACAGAGCTGAGGAGGCCCATGTAGGCACCACGGCTTGGGAGGGGTCACTGTATTTGGCAGCATAGTCTGCCATCATCTACACGCCCTTCCCAGGGCCAGTCCTCCCTCTGGCCTGCCTTCTCCCCACCCAGTTCCGCCTTCCTCCCACTCTCCTCCCACCTTGGGAAGTCTCAATGCCGGCAGGCAGTAACAATTACTGCTGGTGGCTCTATGGTGCTGAAGCCCAGGCTGGCGGTATGCTCATATTACTGGTGCCAGAGTGCCTTACAGCACTTTTGTACAAGTGTACCACTAGTGCTAGCAGGCTTAGAATTGGGCCTCAAGTCCCAATGAACTCAGTGAGACTTACTTTTGAGTCGACCTGCCTAATAGAGCGTGCTGTTAGAGATATATAAAATACACAGACATGCACCTACTCCTTTGCATTTTGGGGGAAATGTTATTTCAATATCTTACCATAACAGTGTCATCAGAAAAACCTATGGCTATGTACCCATCTGAAAGCCCACTCATTTCAAATTTGAAGGCATCATTCCCTAATGCCTGTGAGGACATGAAGTAACAGTCCGGGTCTTGTGGAGTGCAGCCTGTCGGGTTACTGAAAATGAATTTCTGTGTAACATGTCCTTGCTCTGCGGAGATCTGCAATGAAAGGTAACCGCCAAAATGTCAGCAGTGAACAGCTATTTTTTATTTTATTTTGAGATTTAAATCCCACTGTTCTATCCCCAAAGGGATGCACAAAGCAGATCCTGGCAAATTGGAAGAAGTTTAAAAAATCAAATAAAATACAATGCACCAACATTTTAAAAGGAAAAATGAAACAACCACTACAGTAGCAGCAATACTGCAGCATAGCAGTAGAAACAGCTGTAAATAAAGCCAACAGACATCAGCAGCTATTAAATAAAAGGTTTTGGTTTCTGAAGAAAAAAAGAATATTTTAGCCTTTACCTATACATATTTCTGTTTTAAAGAAAGAAGAATCATTTTCACCTTCAAAATTAAACTTTGTTCTTGTATTTGCATGTTGTTGCAAAACTCCCCTGTTCTCACTGGGGCACTAGACATGGGTCATTTGCCTGAGGGTCACTGTGCAAGAAGCAGTAATGGTTAAAAAGCCAGATTTCCTTTCTCTCTCCCCACTTCTCCCCATGAAAAGCCGCATGGCCAGTAGATTCTTCCAAAAGCGACTGCAGGTGATGACAACACCCTCCTTGGGTCCTGACTGTATGATAGAAATAGTGGCAAATAGGTCTACCTGGCTAGAAAAAGGACTTTGCCTTCAAGAATGTTTCTATTCAGTCCAAGAACTGGTATTGCCATATGCTCGTTTTTGTTCTAGTGGGTGCAGCGATTGACACTCTTACAATGCTGAGGCACCCGTCCTTCCTTCAGTCTACATCTCTTTTGTTCTCTTTCCTTCAAGAGCTGGTAAACAAGTACAATATGTTCAATCAGGAGTCTGGAAAGTTCTCAAAGCAGTATGCCTAAAATTTTATACGGTACTTTGAAATCCTCCCCAAACTGCACAGTTTTCCATACTTTGTAAGAGTGGGCAATGCCTTCTGAAACAATCAGCTTCATAGAATCATAGAGTTGGAAGGGACCTACAAGGTCATCTAGTCCAATCCCCTGCCTTTAGCAGGAACTCCTCCTAGAGCATCTCCAGCAGGTGCCTGTCAAGCCTCTGCTTCAAAGTCTCCAGTGAGGGAGAATCCACCACCTCCCTTGCAATCTATTCCACTCTCGAACTGCCCTTATCGTCAAGAAATTCTTCCTGATGTCCAGCCAGAATATCCTCTCCTCCAGTTTGCACCCATTGGACATAGTTCTATTGTCAAAGGCAGATGAGAACGTATTTGTCCCTTCTTCCCTATGACAGCCCTTCAGATATTTGAAGAGTGCTATTATATCCCCTCTCAGTCTTCTCTTCTCCAAGCTAAACATACCAAGTTCCCTCAACCTTTCCTCATAGGACTTGTTTTCCAGCCCCCTGATCATCTTCGTTGCTGTTATCTGAACCTGCTCCAATTTGGCTGCATCTTTCTTGAACTGAGGTGCCCAGAATTGGACACAGTACTCCAGGTGAGGTCATACCAATGCGGAGTATAGTGGAACCATAACTTCTTGCAACTTGGATGCTATGGTTCTATTAATGCAGGCTAAAATTGCATTAGCCTTCTTTGCAGCTGTATCACACTGCTGACTCATGTTCATCTTGTGATCCACTGCAACTCCAAGATCCCTCTCACATGTTGTGCTGCCATTCCAGGTTTCTCCCATTCTATACCTGCATTTTGGTTATATTTGCCTAAGTGTAGAACCTTGCATTTTTCCCTGTTGAACTTCATCTTATTCTTTTCAGCCCAGTATTCCATTTTGTTGGCCATTCATACTGGCCAACAGACTAAAATTGCCCTGGCATGAAAGTTCCATTCTGGATTCTTGCTTCACCATGGATTTGAGTGGTTTTCTTATACTTATGTGACTGTGGTTCCTACAGTGCCATTTTAAAGCACTTTCAGCACACCTCTGTAATTTAGCCAGCTGCATTAAGCTTGAATTCTGGCCATTGCCCACCAAAGGAATTTGAAAAGCTTGGTGAAATACACACTCCTCTATTTTCAGACCACAACTGGCTTGACCCTCCTGGAGTTAGACATCCTAGGAGGCTGGACATTTTGGTCCTTACAGCTCCCCCAACCCCTCCCCTTCAGCACATCACCGGTGGTGATGCACCATGCAGCAGGTACAAACAAAGATATCCTGCTTAGCTGTACTATCCCCAGTATATTTATTTCTTCTATTCTTATAAATAGTGAAAAGAAAGGTTGCAAAACATGACAAAATATGATGGGGAGGGGCTTTGGTATTTTGCCTCACTGCAATTCCAATTCTGATTGCAACCCTCCCCCCTGCACATTATTTTTACTAAGAAAAAAAATTCCATTGTAAAATAGAAAAAAAATCCCCAGTAAAAAGTCTACACAAAAATGGGAGCTGTGATTGAACCTCTATGTCAATGCAGCTGTTCTTCCCAAAATACCTATGTGAAGTTGTCACCAACTTGGAGGAAATAAACCTGGATAGAAGGTGGGAAGAGGACCATAAAGGAAAACATGACACAGAAGCTCCTCGGCTTACAGTCAGTCAGGTTACCAACTTCTGACTTGGGCAGTGCCTTGAAGAAGGGGCAGTTGTGAAGACACTTGCCAAACAAACAACCAGGACAAACAAGGAAAGTTGCTTGGAGGTAACTTTGAAAATAGCGACCTCTTGCTGTGGCAACAGGTAAAAAGAGCAGGTCAATAACACTGGATGACACTGAAAATCCAGGGATTCCAGGGGGCAGAAGAGAGGAGGAAGGAAGCAGTCAGCTGAGATATTGTGAGGTGCAACCGAATATTAATATTATTATTTTTAAGTGTCTATATACATGTCTATATACATAGATACATATATTTTATATGCTTAAGTATATACACATTCTTAATAATAACTATTCCTCATAATAATAACAGGAACACTGTATGAGAAATAGTGGACCGTGAATAGAGGTGACCCCAACAACAGAACAACAAAACATAGCCATCTTTTACCACTAACAAAGTAGGAAAGGGAGAGGGGAAGGTTAAAGCTGAATTTTATCAATTCCTGAAAAACTGCCAGCTACTCTCTTTAAAAAGCAAAGCACGGGAGAAAATCCTACTGTCAAATCTTATAATAAGATGTGTGTCTTATAGTATTATATGTTCCTAAGAGCGCAATCCTAAGTTGGGCTGGAATGGTGAAGCCACCGGGCCTGCACCATATCCAGCACACCATAGGTGCGCAGGGGAGCCTTCCCGGGGAAAGGGCACAAGTGCACACTTGCCCCATGGGTTCCTCAGATCTGTGCCTGGTAAATAGCAGGGGCAGCTCCGAGGAAGCCGCACAGCCCAAATTGGGGCTGTGCAGGCTCCAAACTGAACCTTGGATGGGGCCTGACAGCCACATCCCAACACCAACCTCCTCCCCGAACAGGCACACCTCATTCCTCCCTCCCGCCTGCCTTCCCTCCTCCTAGAACTGCCCTTGCGCCAGCCAGGCTTGGCTGGCACAAGGGCGGCTTGGCGCCAGTGCTCTCAGGCTGACACTACTGCTAGCATTGGCCTAAGAGCTCTAGCGCTGACATGGGGGTGCCAGTTGATGCCCCCACATCAGCACCCTAAGGGCACAATCCAAGGTCCTGCATTGAGCCGATGCTAGCTGCTAGCGGCCCAACGGCAGCAGGACAGGTGTGAAAGTGCCAACCAGCACCTTCGCACCAGCGCTGCCGCTGGGCCAACGCTAGCAGCGGCATCAGTCCAACAGCACTGGCCAAAGCTGGCGGTGAGATGCTCCAGTAGGCAGAAGGGAAGGCATTTCCGGGCAGGGGGTGGGTGGGCCAAGACTTTAATACAGACTTTAAGGAACTGTTCTGTACTTAAATAGAAGAGCTCGTCTAGAGAGATAAAATACTTACTGTTACAGCGGTGCTTGGTGGGAAAGCCTACGAAAACAAAAACAGGGAAAACTGTTTAGGAGGAAAAGCACGTCTGAAGTTTCCCACCAGAAATCTTGGGATCAAGGATGAGTCAGTGGTACTGTATTATATAGTTGCTGCTAGAAAAGCAGAATTTCTTACCTGAGAATTCCTGTTCTGGGAAGAGGAAAGGGGTCATTCCTGACTCTTGGGGAAAGCCACTCCCACTAGCAGGAGGCAGGGCCAATAGTAGATGAAGTCTCCTCCTTCAGGGAGGGCTTCCCATTTCCCCAGACGGGCTCTGCCTCTGCTGGGGCAGGAAGCGAGTCCTCTGAGCGCAATGTTTTCCTCTCCTCTTCCTTTGTCTTCACCCTCCCCTTCCTAGTCAGGGCTTGGCCCTCACACAGGAAAAGGAGGGGGGAAGGTTTTCTTTCACTATGCTACTGCATGAGGAAGGCCTGAAGCTTGCATGCTAACGTAGGCCTAGAAGACCATTTTTCCCTATGAGGATGCATGAGGGAGACCTAAGGCCTACATGCTTAGGTCTAGAAGACTTAGGTCTAGAAGACTATTTTCCTATGCAACTGCACGAGGGAGGCTTACATGCTAATTTAGGCCTGGAAGACCTTATTCCTGAGCTACTGCATGAGGGAGGCCTGAGGCCTACATGCTTATTTAGGCCAGGCAGGCTTTTTTTCCTGTGCTACTGCATGAGGGAGCCTCTAGGCCTACATGCTGACAGGCCTGGCAGGCTCTTTTTCCCTGTGTTACTGCCTCCGTCTTTGGCCTACAGGTCAACTAGGCCTGGCAGGGGTGAGGCTACTCAACTAAGCCTGAGAAGAGTGACAAACAAGGGAGGGCATCCAGCATCAGCAGACTCAGAGCCCTGATATGAAGGCCAAAGTGGGATATATAGCAAATAGCAGCACAGGGAAAAAGTGCCTGCCAGGCCGGTCTTGTTTGGACTGTTGGCCAGCCCTCTAAGAAGAGGGGACAAGTTATTTATTTATTCAGCCATGTAAATCACTTTGTGGACTACGTTTTGTTGAAAAACAGTATATAAATCTTAAAAATAAATTATAGCAAGCCCTACACTAATAATGCAATAAAATAAAGGTACTAAGTGATGTCAGCCTGTTCTAAATTTTTATTGGGGACAAATCAAATGCTTACCAAATTGAACTGTGAGCCCCTAGCACTGTGGTCCAAAAACAAACCATGGTTATACCGAATTTAGTAAATGTTCACCAAATGTATAACATGACATTTACGTAACAATACTATTATTTAGCTAGCAGAATTATATGCCCCAAACGTGGGGTTAGGGTTTGGGTTATTTTATGAAAATTTACTATTTTCAGGAGACAAAAACATTTTTTAATTGTCAAATACTTTGAAAATGACAAGAACTTAGTATGTGGTTATCACTTTAGGATTATTAGGTGGTCTAAAATTTGGTGAACATATACTATTTTGGGGGAAACGAAAGTATTTGTTTTAAGGAACTTTTTCATTAAATTTGGTGATCACTTAAACATGAGCCATTTTTATTTAACATATGAAACTATAGGCATACAGATGTGTTTTCCTGTAGCAGAACTTCAGCACTCTAAAACAAAGTTCTTAAAAAAAATTAAACCTAACTGAATCATTACAAAACAAGGTGGCCACCATCACATTAAAACTTACCGAAAGAAGTGGTGAGCTGGAAGATGCTAGAATTTGGCTTTGAATTTTATCCCAGAATACTGTAAAATTCTGGACTACTGTTGCTCTGGAAAAGTAAAAAAATAGTGCAATTTCAGGAAGCATTCCAACCAAGTACAACCTATATGATTCTTCCATATCACACTATTAGTATTTTTATAAAAATCAGTTCTGATGAAGAACAAGATGTCTCCATTTTATACACAAATACATACCTGCACCATTCCACAGAAAGCAAACCAGGGATATACTGCAATCTACCAGGCAGGTTCTTAATACCCTCAAACCCATCCACCCCAATTTCTGTAATCAGGGATGCTGTAAAGTCATGTTGTTCAAGAATACCTAGCAGACCACAAGGCATGAACAGGATAGGACACTGAAAGACCCCAGGCTGTTTAACAAGTCTATAGCTAGGGGTGTTTATTTTTGTTTAAAATGCATAAGAACACAAAACACCACCTTTTTGTGTTTAAATATCTGAATAAAAACAAAAAACACCACATTTTGGTGTTTAAGGTGCTTTCCAAAAATTAGAAGAAATTGCTTTTCCAGTTAGTAACAATACTGTGACTGTGGGTGCAATCCTATACTACACTGGAATGGTGAGGCTGGCCGGCCAACGCCATATCCTAGCGCAGTATAGGTGAGGCTGGAGACTTCCCACGGCAAGGAAGCCGTGCACTCCCTTACCGCAACCATTTTGAATTCTCATGACTAAAGGTTGCTAGAATTCTTACGCATAAAGGTTGCTCGAATAATGTAAATTTCTCTCCTCCCCCCCCTGCTCATGCTGTTCTTACCCCTCCTCTCTGCTGCCGTAAATTTTCAGGACAGCTCGCTCTGCACGCTAAAGGTAAGAGTTTTGTTACAGCTAGTGTAACTTTCGTATCTCAAACAATCAGAGCACATTCTCAAGTTCTATGAGTTTCTCAACCCAACCCCCACCTCCCCCCCCCCCCGTGGGCAGTGAGACTTTTCAAAGCAACAGCCTGGGAAAGAGAGGGGGGGAGGGAGAGGAGGGGGGTTATAAAAATGCTTTCAATCTGTATTATTTTGCCTTTTTCTCTGCCTGCTGAGTGGGGCAGGGAGATTGGCCCACTTGTGCAAGTGAATAAAGAAGATCTTCGAAGTTCTCTTGTGGTTTTTGCATGCCTTTTTCAAGTGCTGCTTCCCGCGATGAAAACCATTTACTGAGGCCAATTTTGGCAACAGAATGGTGAGGCCGGCCGGCCAATGCCATATCCTAGCGCAATATAGGTGAGGTTGGAGCCTTCCCACAGCAAGGGAGCGTGCACTCCCTTACCGTAGGGGAGGCTCCAGCCTCCCCTATGTGCTCCTCAGATCTGCTCTTTATCAGGCCGCAGATCTGAGGAGACAGCATGGCCCGAATCGGGGCCGCACAGCCTCGCGGACGGGCTTAGGATGTGGCCATATGACCACCTCCCAAGTCCTGCCCCCCGCCTCCCTCCCTCCAATCCCCTTGCCGCCTCAGCACAGAGCCTTCTTCACGCTGACCAGCTTCGGTCGCCGCAAGAGAGGCGATGCCTGCAATGCCAGTCCTGTTGCTCAAGTGCTGACGCAGGGGTGCAGATCAGCACCCCCGCGTCAGCGCTAAGCGCACAGCACTGGCGCAACCCCGTTGCGCCAACGCGGCGCAGTCTATAGGATCGTGCTGCCCATCTGCTGACACTCTATCACCTAAATCAACTACCTAGTAAACTTTAAAATCATTTACATTTACTGAAAATGAGAACTTGGAACAAGAACTTAGAATAAAAACACATAATACAACTTTCTGCCTTTCAAATCACAATATCTGCAAAAACAACAACACCACCATTTTCAAACACCCCTATCTATAGCATATGTATAATGGAGAACTCCACACATGCTGTGTAGTATTTTCACTGCAACAGTTCCCAAAGTCAAAGAAACAAGCCCCAGAACCATTTTATTTGGAAGGTAGTCTCTTCAGCAGTTGGGACTGTTGTCATAACAACCACCAAAATTCCTGCTGTGCAGAAATTTTTCCTTGTGTATATCAATGCTTTGGATCCCAACCCAAATCTACTGATGGGACAGAAATCTCAAACAGACCATTATCCTGCATTATGAACTGGAGCTGAGGTCTGTTTTGAAACATAAGTTTATACAATTTTCAGCAACCTTGTACAGTGGGTCCTCCTCATCCTTGAGCTTGGCATCCATGGATTCCACCATCCACGGCCTCAGAGGGCTGCCAGGATGCAATCAGAAGTGACTTGATTGATAAACTACCTGTTAATTGATTGACTTGCACTTTGCACCTGCAACTTTTAAGATGTTCTGGGAGCTGCTCTGAGGCGCTGAGAAGCCCACAGCCCACTCCATGGGCCTCCTGCACCTCAGAACATCTCCCAGACATGACCAGAAGTTGTAGACATGAACCTGAAGTTATTTCCGGTTGTGTCTTGGAGGCCTTCTGAGGAAGAGCAGAGATCCATGGAGTGGGTTGTGTGAGGGACACGGCCCCCCAAAGGACTTCCAGTTAAGTCATTCTGGTGCTGCGACCCTGTCCCTACCAGGACTCCCAGGACATCCATGGACATCCAGGACATCCATGGCATTTGTGGGGGGTTCTGAAATGAAACTTCCGTGGATAGTGAGGGCCCATTGTACTTGAAATCAGAAGGAATAAAAGTAAAATCATCCACCTGACTTAATAGTGGCTGAAGAAAAGGCAAAGAGTTGCATTTCCAGTTATTTTGAGTTAATAAAAGCAACAACTGAACCCTTGTTAGCATGTCTAACACATGGCCCACCAAATCAGTCGCCTCAGGATAGACAGCCTATCCCTGTCTTGCTTTCACTGCTGCTCTACATCCTTATTCTATTCCTGGATTGGAAAAAGGAAGAGAGGAAAAGGAAATGTGAAGGGGGAAAGACTGCTGAGGGAAAGAGAAAAGGGCAGAGGCTGGCAAATCATCAGGTGACAATATCCTGCATGCCACCTCAGGGATAAGGCAACCTTGGGCCAGTGCTGTAAACAGCCATTAAGGGCAGCAGAATCATTCAGGGTCCAGTACAATTTTTCAACAAATTTACTTTTGTCCTTAGGGAAATGAAGGTTTCAAGATGCACTGGTAGAAAACATATACAGGCAAACAAAATCTGTACCTGAACACAATATACCCTGTATCAGAAGGTGCAACCCAAACTGTTGTAACGTTTTGCTTGTTTTCCTTATTCGTGTGACTCACTGAAGAATTCTACAATTAAAAAACACACACACACAAAAGATGACATAGCAGGAATCTAGAAAATGTTAGCACACTCCCAATATTAACTCACAGCAAGACAATTCATTCTGGGGTAAATTGATCATTTGTATAACACACAACCGTTTTACCACATACAACCTCACATCATATCACATTCAGCTTGCCTAAAATAGCTCTTCAGATCATACAGCCCAACTAGATGTGATACACAAGCTCCATGATTAACGTTCCAAATGTTTTTGGCTTATTCAAAAAGCAGTTGTGGAGAGCCCCAATATGGATTAGAGCCATTATTCAGGGAAAGGAGATCTAGATCAGGGGTGTAAAACATAAGACCTGGGGACCGGATTTGGCCCCCGGAAGTTCTTTATTTGGCCTTTGGGCTCTCTCAGCACGTCCATCACCTGCTCTCAGCCACTGAGATGTGCTGTCACTGCTGAAAAGGCAGCCCATGTGATAATTAGGCTCTTCTATATTTTGAAAATATGATCAAGATTTGCATATTTTCAATTCTGCCATTTGCTGCTAATGAGTTCTTAAGTGAATAAAGTGCTTATTTCTGGCCATGACTAACTTAATGACATCACTTCCTGCTTTATGACATAACTTCCGGCCCTAAGCAAGCCCACTGTATGAAATAAGTTTGACCCCCCTGGTCTAGACCTTTACCCTACGTTTAAAAAACCCCAAGGAAATGAGATCCAGTCATACAACTCCAGTTCTTATCTGGTCTAGCCTAAATGTCTATGCTGCAATTGCTGCTTCTTTTTTGCAAAATGAAAATAGAAGAGTTGCACAAGAGGAGTCTCAAAAGTTACACATACCTGAACACTGTTGCACACAAGAGCTTGGGCGTTAGGGTTTATTATTCGAAAGCTACCAACAGGAACACTTCCTCCAACTGCTCGGGCCTGTAGGAAAAATCCTTTAAAGCTGGAGCCATTCATTGCTATCAGAGATACTGAGGAGGAAAGTATTTGGGGAAACAAAAGGTTCAAGTTTTTAAAGTGTCTCCCTAGGATTGGTGTTAATGAGAGAAAACAGACCAAGTTAAAGCTACTTGCCACATTTATTTATATACTGCTTTTCTAAAAACCCAAAGCAGTGTACAATAAGACATAAAAACAATACTAAATAAGACTAATCAAAACCATTAAAACAACATTAAAAACAACTAGTGCAGAATAACCTATAAAATTATGTACCACAGCATAAAAATTAAAAAGAAGGGGTATTTTTCTCCTCAAAACCCAGATGGGTCTTTAAACTCTGCCAGAAACCATATACCAAGGGAGCTGCCCTCAGATCTTCTAGCCGCTGGTTCCAGAGATGTGGTGCTACAACCAAGAAGTCCCAACTGCTTGCCACAATCCCTCTGGCTTCAGATGGCAGTGGAATCCTAAGAAGGGCCCTCTATGATGGCCGCAGGGGATGTGCAGGAATATATGGAGGAAGGCAGTCCTTGAGGTATCCCAGTCCTATGCCATATACGGCTTTATAGGTCATTGTCAACTCCTTGAATTGGGCCCAGAGAGGAATGGGCCTCTGTAACCCTTTGATCATTATCACTGAAACATGATGATCTCCCCCAGTGGTTTCATGTATATATTAAAGAGCATGGGGGATAAAATAAAATACTCCATATTGTAAAGGCCAGCTTGTTGAGCAGGTGCCCCCCAGCATCATCATTTGGGACCTTTTAGCCAGGAAGGAGTGGAACCATTTTAGAGAAACGCCCTTTACTCCCAGATTGTCTAGCCGGTCTAGAAGAATAATATGATCAATTGTATCAAAGGCTGCTGAAAGGTCAAGCAGGACTAGTAGTGATGCCTTTCCCTTATCTAGTCCACAGTGAAGGTCATCCATGAGGGTGACCAAAGCTGTCTCTGTCCCAAAGATATCGCTCTCTCTCTCTCTCTCTCTCTCTCTCTCTCTCTCTCACACACACACACACACACACACACACACACACTCACTCACTCACTCACTCACACACACACACACACACCACATTTTTCAAACAAATACATTGTTGGATGCAATGCACTTAAAACATACAGTTTAATTTTTTAAATAATACATATATTTTAAAATTTACATCGCATTCAGCAAATGATTCCACATTCTGGAATTACCTGTGATCTCATCTCCTGGGTTAAATGACGTGCTGGAGACAGAGATGACATATGGTGCTGGGGATGCCTGCAAAACCGCATTTCCATGTGAGGGAAGCATGGAGTCACAAGACTTGCTGATTTTTCCATTTGGGAAGCCAAGGACAGATAAAGAAAACACCATCCAAAAAATAAAGAGACTAGGCAATTTTTCCATCTGTGAAGAAATGCAACATTTAGAATACCTCCATTAAGGTGACAGTCAAAAACGTCATTGGTTCTATTACTGGTATTTCTACAATTTTAAAAAAAAAGGTTTAAAGACTCCTTCAGGTGATAATCAGAGAACATAACCTTAATACAGAAAAGTTATCTCTTGTTCTCTTTCATGCATCTATATAGGTTCAGCCCAACGAAACTGAAGACAAAGCGTATACACAACAAGATGAGGAAAACAAAGCTAACTTGTACATTGTCAGAATAAAGATGCTAACACAAGACACATTATTTGGTTGTAGATCATTTTAAAGACACTTTTTGTTTCCAATATTAAGCATGTACTTTATTTCTATACTGCAAGATAGGTTAGGGTGAAAGATACTGATCCAAATCAACCAGCGAGCTTCATGAATGAACAGGGAGCTGAACTAAGGCCTTGCTGATCCTAATTTTGACACTGTAATCACTCTACCATGCTGTCATATACATCTCTGTTACCAAGATAAATGAGGGTGCCATCCAAGAGTTGCCCTGGGGTGGCGCAAGCTGCTTGCATTGGCCCAAGGGTGTTGCAAATGTGCCATAAGGCACATTTGTGCCAGCAGAGGGGTGCTGGATCGACGTAGGCACCAACGCAAGACCAACACAGGTCTTGCGGGTCTTGTGGGCCAGCACAGGCGCTTTTCTGGGTGGGAGGAAGGCAGGAGGGGGGAATGGGGCAGAAGGAGGACAGTCCTGCAATCAAGGCAGCCCAGGGAGTGGGGAAGAGCAAGGATCTGGGAGTTACACCAAATCCAACCCCCTGTCCCCAGGCCGCATGTCCCCAGGCCCCGATCTGGCCACTGCAGGCGGCTCAGACTTGCACCTGCTATTTTGCAGGCACAGGTCCGAGCAGTCCTATCGTGCTTCCTGTGGCTTTCTGCAGGGTAAGGGGACAAGTGTCCCCTTGCCCCATTGTGAGCTGCAGCTGCCACCTGCTGTGGGTAGGATGCAGTGCAGGTTGGCTGGCTGGTCTGCTCCTGCCCATGTCAGTGCTTATTTGTAGTCTTTAAAGTCAGTATTTAAACCGCTTAACTTTAACTGCCTCATAGTACAATCCAGAGTGCTCAATGGGACGGCACAAGTCCCTTGTGCCTGTCCAGTGTCATCGCAAATGGGCCATAAAGCACATTTGCACTGATTTCAGAGAGAGTAGGCCAGTGTGCCAACCCGTGACAATGACTGGGCCTGTGGCAGCAGCTGAGCTCAGCTGGCACAGGGGTTGGGGTCAGCTGGCACAGGGGTTGGGGAGGGCTAGGGGCGGGGGGTAAGATGGAGGACAAGCAGGCCCATAGGCAGACCAGCCCAGGGAGAGTGGTAGTGCCTCCAAGTAGGCCCATTCGGGCCACTGCTGCATTACCTAGGGGAAGATGAATCGATTCCCCTTGCCCTGGGTTGCGCTGCAGCCAGTCCCAACCTTGGGCTGGATATGAGCCAGGCCTATCAGCCTGCCTATTCTGGCTCAGGTTTAGGATTGCACCCTCGTTCATCTTGCCACTTTTCTGGAACACCTGGAGAATAGCCAGATAGATAAAACAGGAGAAAGCATGCACAAGATTTCTATTTATGACTAATTCCACTGATGCCAAAGATAAGATGTATTCTAGCAACAGTAGCTGTGATCTAGTTTCACAACTTAGAACAAGTAGATGCATGCAAAGTACCATACCTTTGAGTCTTTGGAAAGAAAACACACATACATAATCCAAATCTTCTAGCATCTCCAAGCACTATTTGCCTATTCTTCTGACATGAATAACAGGAGAGGATTTAGGTAACTAATGGCACAATCCTATACTCACCTAACGCTGACAGAGCACACACTCTGCTGGCCTATGATGTTGTTGCAAGGTAGGACGCTGTGGTACTGGCAGGGAGGCCTGTGCCACCCTGCTGAGGCCAGTACAAAACCCACACATGTTGGAGCAGGTGAGTCTTAAGCTGAGTTGCAGGGGGAGGGAGGAACAGGGCTGGGGAGGGGGCAGGATTGGTGGTAGAGGCTACCAATGTATCCTATCCCTTTTCTGGGCCAGATTTACTGGGGGGGCCTGCTTCGATTTATGCCAGCTATTTTGCTGCTTCAGGCCTGAATCGCCCCATAGGGACTGCTGGGAATTTCCCACTGGCAAGGAGACAAATGTCTCCTACCTTGCGGAGGCCTCCAGGAGCCTTTCTTCCCATACTAGATATAGTGGAGGCTGTACCACAACCGCTGCACCACAGCGTGGAAAGTTAGCATTGGGTTGCTAATGGGTCAAATATTTTGATATTTTGTTTACCCCAGCAAAGGGCTGCAAAGCAGGGCAGGCTTAGTGGGGGGGGGGGTCCAGGGCGGCAGCGGGGTGCCGCCACCGCCTGCTCACCAGAGCTGCCACCACAGCCTGCCCCCCGAGGCCCTCCCGAGTGCAGTGTCCACGGGCCGTTTGGAGGCTTATACCAGCCTCTGGAAAGGCTTTTAGCGTGACTTCTGGTTTTTGTTGCAAACCAGAAGAAACAAAACCTTTCCAGAGGCTGGTATAAGTCTCCAAATGGCCTGTTGAGCAGCATGGGTTGGAAGTTGAATAGGAAGGGAGAGAGGGAGGGAGGGCAGGTGGGTAGCAACTGGAGGGGTGGCAGCAGCCTGTGGTCCTGGCCCGGCGTCGCGCATTGGCCAGGATTGCGACTCCTGCAAAGTAATATCTACAATGCATTCCCTATTGGTGAATATACTATGTGTTGTCATAAAGACTGTACACTGAGTTTGTAAATTTTATCATTGATGATGCTTATGGTGGCTAGGTACACACAATGATCATGAATATGCAATTTCTGCTGCTATGTACAGTGTAGCAAACCGTTCTACAGCTTTTACATATTGCTTGCACTGTTGAGTTTATTACACAGTCAAGCTACATCCTATGCACACTTTACTTGTGCAAATTCAATTGGACTCAACAAAAGAAAAAACAACAATTTAAATAGTGCAGACAATTCTGCCCACCATTCCGCTTACTACATACATGCCCTGTAGTGCACCAGACTGGCGAATGAAGCTGCTGTTCTCTCAGTTCCCACTTGCCTCTCATGGGTTTTAAAGGGACGGTGTGTATTTTTCTGATGCAAGGGATGTAATTTTGAGTATAAATTATTTGATTTTAGCTTTACATAGACTCTGATTGGAATGGAACCGTAGCATGCGATGCAAGTCTACGGTCATTGTGTGACTTTTGGATAATGCAGCTATTAGTATATTTGAGTACAGGATTCTAATATCCTGAAATCAGTGTCAAGGTGCTGGGGCCACCTGGGCAAAGCCCCCCACTACCCTACAATAGCTCATTGCTGGGTACTAGTGCTGACAACAGTGACAAGGGTTCAGGAGTCATTCCAGCTAAGTGGACCCACAGCCCAATGTCCAATTCAGCTGAGCCTTGACATCAGCCTTATAGGAAAAAACAAAATACCAAAATCTTAGATAACAAATGAGATTCAGTCAAAAGCTACTGTATACCAGGGCCGGCGTTAAAAGAGGGGAGGCCCAATGTGGGGCACTCCTGTGGGGCCCCCCACTTACCAATTTAATGTGTGACTGGTAAGTAATAGCGCAGCTGGTGGGTGGTATTGGTTGCTGCTTTCCTTCCCTCTGGGCCAGTCACACAGCCCTGCTAACATAATCCCAGCTACCCCTCCTGAGAGCAACTCAGCACAACAGTAGGCATGATGTCATGGGAAGGCTTTTTGATGCCCTGGAGCCTGCGTTGTGTGTCTGCCTCCACCTTGGTTTGGAGGAAAGGTGAGCTGGGGGTGGGGAGGCTGTCAGGGGCAGTGGCAAATGTCTAGCTCCCCCTGGAGCCTGTAGAATGGCAGCGATCTCAAAGATACACCCATCAGAACCTCTGTGCATTTGGGGAGTTGGTTGAGGGAGACCTCAATTTTTGGAAACAAATAGAGAAAATAAACTAGGTATGCAGAGTGCTGGGGGGAGCACTAGGAGCATAACTTAGTGAGCCCCCAAGTCTCTTGGATCCATTCAAGGTTCTACAGAGTGGGGATGGGCAAACATGTTAAGAGCATGTTTGGGATTATGTTCTTCTGAAATGCTAAGTAATCAAGCACACAGTGCTTGCCACTTTTCACCAAAACATTTTGTGCCTTTGAATATGCCCCTTTGCTTAATGGTTTACAACAGGAGCCCCAAAACCTGCAGCTGCTGGGGCCAGATCGTTCAGTCTTGCACTTACCAGAGGCCAAAGTGGTGCAGCGATGGAAAATATTATATACATGCCGTACAAAACCCTAAGAATTAATGCAATAAGAATACTTGCAGCTGAAGAGGCATATCTAGGGACAAGGGCACACTGAAATTGCACCGCACCTGAAACCCATCTTGAAGATCACATATGTTACATGACTTTTGAATCTTGATGAGGTAAAGTAAAATAGCTATATGAATGGGGTTACCTGATACAAACAGGGATAGAGAGCTGTACCTTTAGCCATTGTACTGAAGAGGGAGTTTTGGCTGGTATGGTTTTTTTAAACTCCACCATGTTGACCGGCACCTGTACTGCTAGAAATTCCCTCTTCTGTACAATGGTGCCAGAGCCAGGTGCCTCTGGATGCTCTCCAGATGGAGGGGAGCTGATTACAGGCAGCTGAACTGTCCTGATTCATAGTTCCACATCTCAAACATTCCACTATAGAAGAAAATAAATAAATTCAAGGCTGCAATCCTATCCCACTTTTCTGAAAGCAAAATCAATTGAACACAATGGAACTTACTTCTGAATAGAGCTCTCAGTTTAAATATAAATGCATTACAGATAATATGGAACTTAGATTAATGGATAGATTTTACTCAGCTTATGACAGAACACACAAAGACTTCGATGCAACTCAACTTACATAACACATTATAACTTTGCTACAAGCACTGGAGAATTTTGCTAATTCCCTCCACCCCCGGAAATAAATCACAAATGGAGAAATACATTCATCAGAGCCAATGGAGTACATGAAACAGGAATTTCACCGATAAGTACATACAGCAGACACATACCCAGTAAACTAACACAGTATAGGAATCTCAGAACCAATGGGGGGGGGGTTTGACATTTTTTGATTAAAGCAGACTCAAACCTCACACTAGCAGCAGAAAATTTACATGAAATAGGGATCTCAGAAGGGGTGATGGTGAAGGAAACCTTTCTGGATTGCAGCGACATACTGTAAACACTCAGCAGTAGTAAGTTAAGATCAGGGAACCAACACAGGGAGAAGTGGAGACGTTCTTGATTGCAGCAGACTCAAACTCACACCAGCAGCAGCAAATTAATAGAGATCTCAGATTGCTGCAGAAATGAACACTCACCAAGCAGCAACAAATTAACACACAAAGGGATCTCCGAGCAGGCACAGGACAGGAAGCAAAAGAAGGAGCCCGCTCTTCAGATCAGAGTGCTAATTCCCAGGCCCGACTGAGTCCCTTAAAGGGGTCCAAGTGCAGGAACGGTCAGCCAGAAGAAAAAGTGGGGTGGGGTGGGGCCCACTAGGGCGGGGTCCCCTTAAGAGCAGGGCCCGACGTGGGGGCATTGGTCACATAGACTTAAAGCCAGGTCTGCTGTATACTATATTCCCAAGCCTGAATCTCAACAAAAAAGGTCTGCCTGTCTGTCAATTTAGTATGATTTCCAAGTCCAAAATAAAATGGCTGTCTAAGTGTATCAGTTATGAAATGAAAACTTTTGACACCTTTTTTCAAAGGTGTGTTGCAATAAATTTACATTGCATACAGATGGATCACAGGTACTACAGTGCAGATTAAAGTTTATTTCAACAAGTGTCTTTTCCTGCCACTTTTAGGAAAATATTGATTTCCTGGGAAAATCCAAAATAATTATTGTCTCTCCAGCTTATAAAATAGTTCAATTGCTTCGACATTTTTACTACAAAATAAGTAGACAGTGAAGCACAAACCTAACTCACTGGAACACTGTAAAACAAACATTTTGGATGCTTAACATGACCAAGCTGCATTACATGACCAAGCTGCATGACCAAGCTGCACTCTGAAAATTTCTGAGAAGCGTCAGTGTTGACTTTCTTCCTTACTTTTGGACCACAGCACGCCAGGCCTCCCTGTCCTCCACTAATACAGCTCTGACTAAAGAATCCCAAAAGGTGCAATTCATTGAAATACGCAGCATTGTCCAATTTGGAAATCGGATCATGAA
The DNA here is from genome assembly GCA_029204185.1 of Lerista edwardsae. NCBI lineage: Eukaryota > Metazoa > Chordata > Lepidosauria > Squamata > Scincidae > Lerista > Lerista edwardsae. The sequence goes on from JAJKFI010000065.1 coordinate 6,026,744, forward strand.
GTTAGTTTTCACATAGTTTCACGCATAGTGAAAAGACAGAACAGAAAAGAAAACTAGTCCTGTGGGCCACTGATATCACAGTGATTTTTATTTCAACAGTGGTTTTCATATGAAACACCACAGACTTTCCAAATAACCCTCCTCTTAGCACTCTAGCTTCAGTTCTTCTAATTGCATCACCAGTGAGGCTGTACAGGAAAAGAAGGAGGTTGACAGAATCAGAGACATGATCAAAGACAAAATATTTTAAAGATAGATGCTTTGAATTCAAAGGTGCCATACAAAGAGGGAACAATTGTTCCCTTCTTTACAATTACACTACAATTATTCCTCAGGAACACATGGTAGCACCAGAGTTTCAGCACTTTGTAAGATTCCAGTATCAAACACAGTAGATGCACTTATTTCTCTCCACACCAAAAAAATAAATGCAGTTGTGTTTGGTTTTCAGCTTCTAGCACTAGAAGCATTTTAAAAAAAAAATCTTCTAGCATGCTGAGATTGGACTCGTTTTTCAGGTTCTAACACACTCACCATGCTAGCAATCGTTCCGTTGAGCTCGATGTTAGAAAACATAGCTGCCTCCATTGTAATGATTGTATTTGGTGGACAGGATGGCGCTGATCTAGTCATTGCACCTCTTTGGTAAAAAACCCATATACTTTACAATTGAGGCCATTTTTTGTTTCTTTTACAGTTTTGGACCTACCCTAGAAGCATGCTAGAGGCATTCTAGTGTGGTTACTTCCTGCTATGTTCTAACTCAGTGGTTCCCAAACTGTGGGTTGGGATCCACCAGTGAGTCACGAGTCAATTTCAGGTGGGTCATGAAGCACCTAGAGCAGCCATATTGAAAATATGGAAAGATGGGACACTGGACAATGGGAGGGCTGTGTGGTTGTTTTGCTTGGGTCAAGGTTGTACATAAGCTTTTTTCTTTCTGATTCACTTTGTTATTGGAGAATGGCTGAGAAATAACCCACTTTAATGCTACATTCTCAGGAATGCAGCAGGCTGTAGTGTCACAATGACAGCACTTCAGGCCATGACATCACTTCCAGTGGGTCCCAGATGGATCGTCATTGTAAAAAGTTAGTCCTGGTGCTAAACAGATTGAGAACCACTTCTCTAGCTGAAAGAGAAACAGCCTGAGCCTGTGTACTAAGTATGTATGCAGCCTAATCAGGGAGGGCTTGAAGCCAATTGGCCCAATTGCTCCCAGTTGGACTCCATACCTAAGGGGCCCTGCACAAGGGTAATCTACTTTAGTCTTGCATGCAAGACAAGTATTTTACATAAAAATGTGCTTAGATCCATTTAAGCATGGATCTTAAATGCTAACCTAACCAAATTTCCAGCACCAGGATAAGGGCAATGCAGCAAGGTAAGGGAACAAACATTCCCTTACCTTGAGAGGTCTCCGTGACTACTACTCCAGTGGAGGATGCTGCACATGCCCCATTGGCACAGCTATGCTGATGTGGGGATGTTCAACAGTTTCCAAGGGCAGCATTGATCCCCTGACTTGGCAGGTCAATGGGGAAGGTGCAAAAACAGGTCCCAACAGCAGATTAATAAGGTCTGGCACGATGAACCCCCAGAACAGCAAGGAAAACCGGACTTTAAGCCCTTGGCCGCCCTTCAAAAGAATCTGTGGAAACCATCAAGTAACGAGCAGCATACGTCCATCGAGACTCAGCCACGAGACAGGGAGCTGGTGTGGAGTAGCTCAACCCCATAACAACCGCATAGGACAGTTTGGGAGTTCAGCCAAAAACCAGGGATTATCCCAAATACAAACAGATCGATGACCCACCAGCGTGGAAAAAGAGTGTTAAAGATTTTTATGAATGAAGTAGAGTGTTGTTGTGTTTAAAGAAAGAGATGGAGCAGTTTAAAGAGACATGAATTGTTTGTTGCTGGGCTAAAAGAACAGAGCGCTCTGCTCTCCCTTTTGGGGGAGGCAGGGGAAAGAAGTATTAGAAAGAAAGGAATGTTGTAAAGAAGGTTTGAGGATGTACATCATGATTTGTTTGGGAATGTTACAACACTGATGGAGGGGAAGAGGAATATTACTGTAAGGGTTCCAGGAGATTGATTGAGTTAAAACTTTTGACTCAAACTTTTGACTCAAACTTTTGACTCCTTTGCCACTGGCCTTTTTCATTACTACCTCGACAGAGGCATACCAAGGCGAAACCGCGCCCATGGCATGTAACGTCATGACGTTGTGATGTCATGATGTTGCGGGGTGTGGCTTCAAGCCCCGCCTCCATGTTTTGCCCAAACAGCGGCCAAGGGAAGCCGCGCGCTTCTCAAGCAGCTTCCCCTGGCTGCCAATCGGGCACTTAAAGTGTTTGTGCGGCAGCCAGGAGGAGGGGAGACGCCGGCGCGCGTCCCGGCTCGGGGGGCGCAGCAGTGGCTTCCCTGCCCTGGCTGCCAGTCGGGCACTTTAAAGTGCTCACACAGCGGCCAGGAGGGGAGACGCCGGTGTGCCTTCCTGGGGCGCAAATTTGCAGGCGGGGGTGCCATGCCAACAGCGCCCCCCACCTTATGGTGCCCAGGGCTCATGCCCCCCGTTGCCATATCTTAGAAATGCCTCTGTACCTCAATACTGAATGTGGATTTAATTATACTAGTTGTTGGTTGTCTCTGTCATTCACCAAGAGAGAGAATGACCATGTCCACTGGTAAGAGGCATGATTGGGTCAGGAAGAAAGGCGATCAATCCCAGTGCATGCATACCAGTGATGTCATACAGGGGGAATGGACCAGAACGGGCGTTCCGGATCCTAACGGGCTCCGTGGCTGGTTCCAGGTTCCCGACAAGTGTCAATCAAAAGTGAGTTCCTGTTCCTAAATCATTTGAATGACACCACTGATGCATACCTGTGCCTTTTGTATTAGTCCTGACAGTCAATAACACTAACATATAGACGGATGTTACTAAAACTGACCCCCCACAGATAATAAGGGCCCACCGAATATCCAAAAGCAGAACTGTGAATTTTGTTGTGAACTTTAAGAAACTTTGCAGTGGTCATTTCACTGAAGACAGTGAAAATGCTGACCTTGATTTCAAACAAGAACATTTCATGCCAATGTGTGCGCATATATGGAAGGGGAAAAAAGGGGTTTAGCATGAAGGGAGAGGTAAAAGTTGAAAAACCTCCAGCAATGTTAAGATATAGTATCTTGAAATAATTACAATAGCATTGTATTGAAAGCAGTGGGACCATGAATGGATCTGCAGTGTTATGCAGAGTAAACCACTAAGATAGAACCTTACTGCATCCAAAAATTTAAAAACCCACTTCACAATGTTCGTGGAAGCATTCTTACACTATCAAGCAATTCTTACAATAACACTCTTAAGCAAATTTTCAAATTGAAGCATTTTCATGTGGGAAAGGAGTGTGGAACTCCATATGTGAACTGTCATATGTGTCACAATGACCCCACATAGACTTAACTACAGGAAAATGACATATATACACCTGAGAAAGTATCACACTACGATTTACATAGTAGCATTTACATAAGCAGGACACTGTTACCATGTGAAAAACAGAGCCTGTGACATGATCCTCAATATATGGCTTTCCCTCAACAATTTTTTGTTCCTGTTCCTTGAACGAATATACACTACAGAGCTAGAATTTGGTCCATCCATATAATTATAGTCACAGAGCAAAAGTTTCCCGGCTGCATATAAATCACGTACCCAATAATCATTTTCAAATTAATCTCAATTGTTTTCACATTATAAATGGACTTCTGTATGCTTAAGAGTTTTACTGTCTATTGATTTCTGGCACGTAGAACTAAAACTTAATATCAAGATTTAAATGTCAGCGCAAACTCATCATGACTCAGAAGCAAGTTAGAATTTTTTTAATGAAGATCTGCTCATGTACATTTCATTACTTAGGAAAATGCACATATCAATGTCACCAGAACAAACTCCAGCAGAACACTGCCAAAAAACTCATATCACCTGATGTAATCTCAAATACGATTCGATGCTCCTCCATAGAGACGTTCAACTACAAGTGATATGTCACAGACTCATTTACATGAGTGACCCAGCTCTAGTTTAGTGTTAAGCATCTAATCAAACAATTTTCAACCAGAGTGCCAGGGCACATTGGTGTGCTGCAAATGGTCTGCAAATGTGCCATGGGAATTTGGATGAGGGCAATTTATTATTATATTATACTAGCTGTTTGTGACCCGGCGTTGCCCGGGGGACAAAGTACCCCGAGGCTCTAGTAGGAGAAGGAATGCATTAGGGGGGTCCTCCCCCCACAGTATTTCTGTCCAGATTGTCAGGAATATGTGTACCAAGCGTGGTGCACAGCGTTCCAGGCGTGCCAGAGTGATGGTGGAACGTACACGGAAATATGGAAATATCCATAAACATTATGCAATAGTTAGATCCAGCTAGAAATAGAACACTCCCCACTGAAATAAGAACGTATTGATGAACTGGAATCCGAAATGCACACTATCACTGTGAAATTAATTAGGAAGCAGGTACACAATCAGTTAAGAGAGCGAAATGAAACTGTCACACTTACTGAACAATGTCTGCAGGTCATGTGGTGGGATAGCAGTGAAGTATGAGAAATGGGAACAGCTGGCCAGTGAGCTCTGTGTAAGTATGTCCATCTAAGATCCAAGTGGGTGCTGGAATTGTCTGGAACCTGCTCTTTCAAGCCTGGGCAACTCAGGGACTGGGAAGAAGTTTCACTTTCGGTTTTGAGTTCTGCCTGTGTATCAGCTCAGTTACTGCAATCCTAGCACATGACCTGCAGAATCGTTTGTGACCACAGGGTGGCAGCAGAATTCCACTCCAATGCAATCCCCTGGGTTCTTGACGTGCTGGGCCCCCTCCCCAAAAAACTGGGGGCTGTAGGGGGGGTCTGACCCCCCGCAGTGTTTGTCGCCAGGCCGCAAGGTACGTGCGTGCCGAGTTTCGTGCCGATCGGTCCAGGGGTTGAGGAGCCTATTCAGAACATACATACACACCCACACACATACCCACCCACCCACGTTCATTTTTTTATATATAGATAATAATAAATTATTAGCTCCGGAGATGTGAGCCCCTCACCAGGTGTGCGGTGTCAATTGTCAAGAAACTGATGGTGTGCTTTGACAATGTTAGCACCTTGTCAGTGTGCCATGAGATGAAAAAGGTTGAAAATAACTCATCAAATCTAATTAATGCCAACTGAGATAACTAAACAGTGAATAGTAACTGATTCACTCACCCACCTGTGCATTAAAAAGGGAAGTATTTCTCACTTCCCTAGCATCTACTCTTACAGTGCACACCTATGCATGACTACCTAGAAGCCCCATTGAGCTCAATGAGCCTTACTCTCAGGTAAGCATATGCAAGATTGCAGCCTTAAAGAGCATTTGTCCACTTAACACTGAAGGATTCATTCCTACAAAATGCTCCTCTTGAGGCAGGGTATGATTTATTCACTTTTTTCTCTGATGTAGACAGAAAAATCTAGGGATGTAATCAAGAGGAAGTTCCAGGATTTCTCCTACAGCAGGAATGGTGCTGCCTTTATTGCTGGTGCTGCAATAGAAGCACTCAGGTGCTTCCTTTGAAACTTTATTTTAAAGGACCTTACCCAGGAGATAAACAGGGAAGTGTGTCTAGGGGCAGATCTTTTCAGAGGTGTGCTTCAGAGACAGCACATGGCTCATGAGATTTCAATTTTATGCATATTTGCCTGGAAATAAGACAGTGGTGGGATTCAAATAAATTAACAACCGGTTCTATGTCCTTCAGGGCAGCCGCTGCCTTTCTTCCCTCTCCCAACCTAAAATTAGCAACCGGTTGTGCAGAATAGGTGAGAACTGGCTGAATCCCGCCACTGGAATAAGACCTATTGAACGCAGTGAGATTCTTATAGCTACCTCTCATCGGATTGCTCCCCACCACTTCACTTTACCTCTCTCCAGAGTAAGGAAAAGTGCAGCATTGGAATCTTACTTTAGTCGCTTTCTTGGCTTGATACAACGCTGGAATCTCAGAGTAGCTGAAGCTTTGTAAATGCAGAGAGAGCGCGGTTGAGAGTCATCACCTCCTTGTACTGCTGTCTTAGATAGACACACCCTTTTGCTCCAAGGTATGAGCTCTCACTGCTGGGTCTGTGCCATCACACACCTTACCCCTCTGCTGGTTAACGTGTACTACTACATGTGTTTTAAAAGCGGAGAGCTTTCTTATTCATTCTTGCTTCCATTTATGAAATGAATCTCTCATTTAAGTGGTTTATGTGTTCAGAAAGTGATTACTTTTTGCTTTAGCAGCATGTAGCTGAGATTGGTATTATTAATACTGCTAATAATAAACTGATGTTGATGCACTATTCTAATTTCTTTGTGACTCAAATACAGTATCTGCATACTCTCTTGCTACAAAGGTGCAGTATGATACATTTACCTTGGAGTAAATCCCACTGCCGTAAATAAGATTTACTTCTGAGTAGACATGCATAGGATTGTGCTGTAAATTTGCTCAACGGTATCAAGGGCAAAATAAAATCAGGCATCAAAGAAGTAAACAGGGTTTTGTTTCCCTACAGTGTTTTTACATATTATGTGTAGCTGTGTGAAAAATAAAATGAAAGACATGTGTTTAATTAATGTTTTTTTTCCAAGAACATGTACATTATTTATAGTTTCAAAAGTGCCAAAATGAGCAAGTTAAATATCAGCTTTATTTCTATGCTTGCCTCTATGCCTTTATCATCAATAGCCGCAATCTGACAGTCATGCTTAAAGTCATTTACTTTGCCTGGTTTTAGCATGTCTAACACTGTACTTTATCTAAGGTTAACTTGGATTGTGGCCAAAGAATCCTTAGATAAACCTCAGAATATATGTTTTTGCTTTGTAGATGAACATTAACAACATTGCTGAAATAATTAAACTACATTATATAGTATAACATTATAACACAGGCAAAATAAAATCAGGCAATCAGATATGCAAAGCCAATACATTTTATTCTAATCATGCAGTATATGAATGATTTCTTCCTGCAATACTGAGCATTATATTACCTTATCTAGCTTTTGCTGATTTATTGCACTGAGATGGTGACATGGTTAAATACAGACTAAGATCCAAATGCTTTTACTAAATCAAAATTAAGTGTTAAGAACACATGGTTTTAGCTAATTACTAAGTAGTAAAACCAGTATTATTCATGACATGCTAGTTTTTAGATCTAGTAGTCATAACAGTAAGTTAAAAATGTTTATTTTTAAGCAGTTTCTTTTTTGTGGTTAAGACAGCAATCCTTTACAGTACACACTTTCCAGGAATAATAGCACAATCCTATTCATGCCTGCTCAAAAGTAGTCCCATTGATTTCAATGTGAATTACTCCCAGGTAAGTGTGCATAGGACTTACCTTGGTCTCACTGAACATAGTGGTGCTTTTCAATTTAAATGCATACAACCACAACCTAAGAGCCTATATACATGTGGTGCTGAAAATAGCTTCCCATTTCAACTATCTCCATACTGTAAGATTCAACACAAAGGAAAACATCCTGCCAGCCCTCCACCATAAGTGAATTTATAGTATTGGAAGACTTTTCAGTGTGGTTTCAGAGTTGATTCATTTGCATTAAAAGGACTGCTAAAGAAAACGCTTCCCCCAAAAAGAGATTATCCGTGTTTTTTTTCTTACCCAGCAAAATCAAGAGAGCAGAAACCTTGGGATTACACAGGAGCAGGAGAGACAGATCTTTAGGGGCAGAATGACATGGGCAGTTGGGAGGTGGATAGTGGCATAGGTGGCAAGAAAAGACCTGATGCCAACAGACTGAAACGTGCAGTCCTAGCAGGACCTAAGTGGCATCTATAATAAGACACAGCAAAAGCTTGAATAAAAAGGTAAAGGTTTCCCCATGACCGAATGGTCTAGTTGTGACCGCTACTGCTGGGCTTTCCGACCGGAAGATTGGGAGTTCAAGACTGCATGACGGAATGAGCTACAATACGGGTAGTCTAATTTATTCCAATAACTTTGATGAAGTTAATTTTAATTTAAAAATAATAAAAGGAGCTTGAAAGTGGTACAAGACATGCTTTCAATGTAGAATGTTCCCGATTCAATCCCTGGCATCTCTGGATAAGGTTGGGAGATACTCCTCCTTGAAAACCATTGTCAGTCTATGTTGACAGTACTGAATGAGGCCTAATGGTCTGTGGAAAGCAGCTTCCTATGCTACCAAGAAGTGCCCAAGTTCTTGTCAGTCACCCCAAGGTCTTTGTATTCGTTGCTCAGAATATTGGATGCAGGAGCTGTGTTACTACAGTACTTATAATGCAGTCCTATGCACACTGACAGCCCAATCCTATCCAATTTTCCAGTGCTGATGCAGCCATACCAATTGGTGCCCAATCCTATTTAACTTTACAGCGCCTATGCAGGTGTGCCAAGGGCCAATGTGCTGCTTCCTGCAGTACAGAGCCTGCATTGGCACTGGAAAATTGGATAGGACTGGGCCCAAGGAGAGGATCAATAGATGCTCCTGTCAGCAGAGAAAAGGAGACTGTGCCTATGTGTCCTAAGTTCTATGTTCCTACATTTTCTTTTCTTCATCAAGTCTCCCTCACCAAATTCCCCCTTTCAATGGGAGAGTCCCTTTTAAACAAAGTCTCCCTCACAACTTATGTTGTGGTTATTGCAACTGATTTTAGGTAACTCAAAATAGGAAAAAGGACCAAAATAAATAAATAAATGTGGGCATTCCTCTCCCTTAGCCAAATACACCGGCCTAGCGTTCTAGCAGAAACTCTCTGCGGAGGTGAGTAATGCTAACATAAGGCATGTTGTGTGTGTATGACATGGAAGAAGACTGAGGAAGCAAAATAAACTTGAGAACGGGCAGCAGCCGTCGCACAGCACGCATTTTGGAGCCACTGTACAGATGCAAAGGCAGAAACAGGAAGCGCGCCTTGTTTTGAAACTGCAGAAACCAGGCACTTTCCTTGAAAGAAAACGCGCAAGAAAGAAAACTCTCCCTTTCCTTCCCCCTCCCCCCGCTCGGGACATTTTTGGGAGCCGCACTACACTTCAGGAAAAGAATCCGTGAGAAGGAGGCGGAGGAGTGTCCCCTTCAAAATAGTCCCTCTTTGTTCCCAGTACACTGTAGAGGACGCGGTCGGTATTCTTCCGCGCGCGCGCACCGCCACCTGGGAGAGTTTCCTCGCCTCTCACTTCCCCCGCCCCTCGCCCGGCTGACTGAGACTGAACTGGCGAAGCTGAGCCGCGGAGGAGGAGGGGAAGTCGCCGCCGCCGCTGCTGAGCCGTGTTTTGTGTTTCCCACAATGCACCAGCGTCTCCTCCGCGGGAAAGCAAAATGGCGAAGGGCTGTCGTGAAGCCGGGCTGCCTGTGAGGCTGGCTTGACTGAGCCTCTCCCGCCACACCGCAGCGGCTCTTGAGGTCGCGAGGAGCCCGGTTGGCCAGAGGCTTCTCCGGGAGGGCGTATTGAGCGCACCGATTTCGCTGTATGAAGCGGGTGGCCCCACTGGAGAGACCGAATGAGGTGAGGGAGAGCTGGGGGGAGCTCCCCCCATCCAACCCCAAGAGGCAGGGGGGACTGCGGGGGTCTCGGAAAAAGGGCTGCTGCTGCTGCTCTCGGGCAGCCAGGGGCGTGCAGCGGAGCGGGGGGGGGGCGCGTTAGCACCGTCCTCCCTTCGGTTGGTTCTCTTTTCTTCCACACACACCCGTCAGTTTCCTCCGCGCAGCCAATATTACCTCACAGGATTTCCTCCCCCAGCCCGCTCGCTCGCAAAAAGAAATCTGGTAATGGTGGGTGAGGGGCGGGCTGAGAGCATAAAGCCTTGTTTGAATTTGTAAAGGGGGGAGGTGAACTGGAAGGCATTACGTGTTGTTAATATAAACCATATATATGGGTGACTATATGCTGGGGAGGGGGGTTCTAGTGTCCCATGGAAACCAAAACAAAGGCGAGAACTGTTAAAGAGGCGCCCAGCCCTCCTGGGGTGCTTCGTTTCATACGTGGTAGTAAACCAGGCCCAGGTAAATCAAAATTAACTCAGAAGAGTCCCCCTTCCTGCAAATGGGCCGCAAAGTTTTTGTTTTTCTCTTTCTTCAGTGACGCACAAAGGAGAAGAGTCAAATGGAAGGGGGTGGGGTAAACGTCAATCCCAGGTTTTGAAAATAATGATCAGCTGTGTAAATCCTTTCCTTACACAGAAAATATCCAGGCAGTTAATCAGGGCTCAAATGAAGGTTCTGCTGCAGATGCATGTGAAAGCTAATTTGCTGGATCAGTGTGCTGGTTTTGTGTTATAACCTTGATTGAGAAAGTTCCAGCTAGGCTCTGGTGAAATCTATTGTGGTCATATGTGGCTGTCACATATTAGAAGCAAATTATTCTTTTGTTGTACCATAGGGAATGAACAATCTTTAAAATTCTGGTAAAGTTCTTTATAATTTGCCTAAATTAACTATTGAAATGCTGTTTTATTGTCAAAAGGTGCTTTGTGTAGTTTGACTGAATCGAAGTTATGCCACAAACTGTTCTTTTTTAATATAAGGATGCGTTTTATGAAACAAAAACATACTTGTATTTTTGTTAACATCTTTGTTTATTTTAGAAAAATGTTTAAAAGTATTAGTTATTGTACTGACTTTTTTAGTCACGTTTGGATTTTAGTCACTGACTTGGATTACATTTGAGTATTAGAAACCAAATACAGACTAGTATTAGGATATATCTATATGCAAATCAAAATTTAACTACTATACACTATTCTGTCTCCCCAGTATTAATCATAAGCCAGTAATACCCAAAGCTGCAACTAAAGCACTTATCAGTATGGATATTTTGCCTTAATGCAGGGGAGGGTCAACTTTTTGTTCCATTGGAGTATTGAAATTGTACAGGGGGCCATAATTACTGGGGAGGATGTTAATAAAATCCACAGATATCTGTTTTGTTTCCCATGGTTAACATCTACATCAGGGGTCTCCAAACTCATTTGCTATATTTACTCATTTTATATCATTTATCAGTTTAAGTATGGCATTGTTTCTTTGTAAATGTTGCATTATTCTTTTGTTCTGAATCATATCATGCTGATTACAAAAAGGATCAAAGTAAAACTTATTCATTCATTTATAAAACTTATCTTTCAACCCACGAGAATCTGTAAAATATACTATATGGCCCTCATATTGAAAAGTCTGGAGACCCCTGATCTACATGAAGCTTCTGGCAGAGGTCATTTTGGGATTTGGTTGTCACCAATATACAGATGAAACCCAACTCTATTTTCCACCAGCCTCCAAGGAGGCTGTTGAAGTGTTGGGGTGCTGCCTGGAAGCAGTTGGGGTCTGGTTGAGGACATATAAACTGATTCTGGACAAGACAAAGGTTGTCCTTGTCCGGAAGACTGTAATGCATGTACTAGATCCACAACTTGCTCTAGATGGAGTAGCACTTCCTCTGAAAGTAGATTCATAGCCTTGGAATCCTTCTGCATCCACAGCTGTCCCTAGATGGCCAGGTAGCATCTGTTGCCAGGTGGGCTTTTGCCCAGCTTTGGCAGGTGCACCAACTGAGACCATATATGAGTCAGTTGGGTCCAGCTATGGTGGTCCATGCCCTAGTGACATTTTATCTTGACTACTGTAATGCACTTTACCCTTGAAGATGTTTCGGAAACTGCAGTTAATGAAGAATGCAGTGGCCTAGCTAGTCCCTGGAGTTTGACAGGCTGTTACTGCCATGCTGTTTCTTTGGTGGTTACACTGGCTACCTATCTCATTCCAAGCCCAGTACAAGTGTTGTATAACCTATGGGATATACAGCATAGGACTGGGGTACCTCAAGGACCACCTTCCTCAAATAATCCTCCATGTCCCCTATGATTGTCCGACAGGGCCCTGCTCAGGATTCTGTCATCATCTGAAGCCACCAAGTTAGAGGCAAAGTGGAGGCAAAAATCTTTTGTGTTCTGGGACCATATCTCTGGAATCACCTACCAGAAAATGAGAGAACAACTGCCTCTGTATATAGTTTAAAAACATTTTTAGTCTGTGTGGCATTTAGGGTGGGAAGGAGGATCCTCCTTGGGGTGCCTTTTTAAATTTAGCACCTAAAGATTACGGTTGCTGTTTTTATACTAGTTTTATATTAAATGTATGGTAATGCTGTTTTTACATCTTTTCACTATGCCAGTATTGTTTTAATTGGTTTTATTGATTGTATTTTGTATTGTTGTGCCTTTTTTGAGCACCAGGAAAGCAGTATAAAAATCTTCTAAATAAAATAATTGTATAACATTCTGACCTCCTTGTTAGGAAGAGCAATATGGTATGTAAGTGTAAAGTAATGTAACTTGACTCATATCTGTCAAAGTTAAAGGACTGCATTTTGTCAGGGCAGGTGGAAGGTAGATCAGGATTTACTGATATGTCTGCTGTGTATATCTTGCTCAGTAGTAACTTTGGAATGAACTTCATGTTGTGTTCAGCATTTGTTTAGAGTTGATATTCTTGTTTTTACTCTCTAAATAGCAGATATGAGCCAGCCTGGATTGGGACCACATCATAGGTGGAAGGATGACATTGCATCCACTGTAATCAAGTTGGGAGTCCCCATGGTGGCTGTTTGCCACGGGAGGGAAGTTTCCTTTTTATAACTGCCTTCTTAAAACAAGTAGCAGCGGTAGGTAGCCAAAATGTGCATATGGGTTCTGGTGCCCCCATGTCACAGTCTTGATCCAGATTGGAAGCCCCCAGGGCTGCCATTTTAAAAAGCAGGGAGCACTTTGGCTCCAAGCATGTACTTTGGCTCCAAGCCAAATACAAATCTGGGGACCAAACTATATATAGTTTGGTCCCCAGATTTGTATTTGGCTATGCAGATTATTTCACTGTAATAGAATACAGTAGATAATTGGTTTCATTCCCTGCATATCCATTTTACATCTGATTGTATCCTAGCTGCTATTTTTATTTATTTTATTTAAGAAATTTCTACCCCGCCTTTCCTCTGCCAAGGCAGATGTCCATTGTATCTCCATTGTATCATTGTATTTTGTATCTCATTCTCATTGGTGGACCTTGAAGTTCAAGTAAAATAAGGGTTTTCAAGTAAAAGAACACACACCTTACAAAGTAGGATTCCTCCTTGTTGTATGGTGTGTATGTGGTTTTGTGAATTATTCTACACCTTGAAGTTCTTGGCAGATGTATTTTCCCATTTTCTCTTCCATTCCCATGTTTTCCTATGATTATAGGTAAGAAGACAGTGGCCTTGTTTACTTACTATATTATGGAGAAATTTCAACCTTTGAAGTGTCTTAGGTGCAGTGGCCCTTTCCTATATGTTGGTTGTCCAAAAACTTTTTTTGTCTGGCTGGCCTACTGGGTCATTGGATGCAGATCCCCATTAGGGCTACATTGTATAGGGCCGAAGGTTTTTCATGAAGATTCTGTGATTTCCCTAGTTAGGTTTCCATGGCTGCCCTGGTAGCTATGGCTCACAGTTTGAGACCCACTGCTCTATGTGGTTGTTGGATAGGCAAGCAAGAGACATTAGCTGTTGCCACATACTCTAGGAGGGAGAAAGCAGGTCAGTGAGAAGGGGGGTTTGTGTGTCCTTGCCACTGTTACTGCTTCTCCAGTTGGGTGGGTGGGCAGGCAGATGGGGAACAGAGTGCTGAGTCTCAGCATCTGCCCAAGGATGCCAACCCCACCATTTCATATGTGCCTTAGTTATTGTCTGTAGCTATCATGAAGGTGCATTGCTCTAGTGCTTGAGCTAGAGCAGCGGTTCTTAAACTTCTAGGTCTCTGGAGCCCTTTACACTCCTAAAAGGAATCTTAGGGAGCACTGCCAGTTCATGGGAAGATACAGGCTACTTACAGTGTGCTCATGAAGCCTCTCTCGGGGAGGACAATACTTAGAAAAACACTGAGCAATGGAGTGGTGCACATGCACAGTGGAAAAAATTAATTTTGGTTGCCTGCAATACTGTATGTTGAAACTGAAAACTTTGTATTGATTTTGTTGAAGCTGAAATTTCAGTCTTCACATCAAATGACACTATATTGAGCTGTGCAAGAAAAATTGTAATGATTTTCCATATTGTAGGATTACTATGGAAGATTTTCCTTCTCATTGGTAAGTGCCACTTAAGTGCATATGAAAAGTACTACGGACAGCCAATATGTAATGGATGTTTCAAAGATCTAGAACAGGGATGTCAAACTCGTTCCATAGAGTGGGCAGTCAAGAGCATTTTTCTCACACAGGAACTCATTAGCTGCAAATGATAGATGAGAAAATGTGCAAATCTTGATCCTATTTTCAAGATATGTGAGAGCTTGATTATCATATGGGCTGCCCTTTCAGCAGCACTTTCTGCTGAGGTGTTAGCAGCTGAGAAGTGCTGTGAAGTGACACTTTTGCAGATGTGGCATCACTGAAAGTGTAGCCTGCATGATAATCGGGCTTTTCAAGCACCTTGGCAACAACTCCCTCTTGGTCTGCCCTTTCCCGGTAGCATTCTTTGCTTTCTGAGACCTCCTTTGAGAGCCTCAGCAGAAGCAGCACTACTTAAAAGGTTGGTGCTGGGAGAGCCCATTTATTACATGGGCCAAATAAAGAGCTTCTTTGGACCATAACCAGCTCGCAGACCTTGTGTTTGAAACTGGACTAGCCTAAGGCTGGAAATGTGCTTACAGTAATACTGAATTACAAGGCTGTTGGTGTGTTATAGCATACCTACCAAGTCCCTTATTAGGCTCTCACATTAATTGCAAACACCATAGAAAACTATAGTCACGCCTTCCAGATGCATTTTGGGTCTGTATTTCTGTTTTGAGTACAGTAGTACCAATTTGAATTTAATTTATTACGGTCTTAGACCAGTGCAAAGTAAATTACATCAACTTGATTACATAAAATGTAAAGACATTAAATATAAATAATAAATATGATAAAATATATGGTATAAATGATAAAACTAGCATAAATTGGCAACATTTCGTACTAGTGTCAGATTACCATCAGCCAAGAGTAAATAGGTAAGTTGTTGGTCTGTTCGTTCTGGCAGTTTACTCAACAGCGGAAGAATAAGTTTAGTTCGGAGACCCTGGTAGAAGGTGCATCGCAGTAGTATATGCTCCGTAGTCTCTATCTCCTCCAGCCCACAGGGACAGAACCATTCTAAATAGGGAATTTTTTTATAACGGCCCTCAGTTACTGCTGAAGGTAATACTTTGAGACGAGCCAATGTAAATGCCCTCCTGTGATTGAATGTATCCAGCTGAAACAGATACAACATAGGAACCTGATATCTTATATCCTCCCTAATATAAAAATCTAGCACATTAGAAAAGTCATTTTGTCTTTCAATATCTATTATACACTGCTAAATAATTGACCTTGCTTGCTCCAATCCCATAGGTACTAGTCTACTATTGAAATCCCCAAAGAAGTTAATTTTTCCTGAATATTCCTTAACCACCCAGAATGGTTGCCATCACATAAAATTAATGTTGCAAGACCTTCTGGCAAAAAAAGCAATCTGAGCCAATGGGAGAATATATTCATCCATACCCTTGCTTCCACTCTAATCTGGCCCGTCTCCAAACGTATTCTGACGTTAGAGACATCTCTAGGCACACCCAGCATTGCCCTCAAACTTAGATTGAGCACCTTCCAGAGTTTTCATATTTGGGAAGGACCCAGTTGCGCACCATATAGCAATTGGAACATGACCTTGGCTTGGAAGAGCTTAAGAACCGCAGGGAATGAATTGCCACCTCTTGATTTAGTATATTGTATAACTGCAGAGGAACTTCTCTGCACATTTAAGGAGACGTAATTTCCTGGAGTTTTCCTGGAGTTATTAGCTTGAAAAACCACTCCCAGGTATTTATATTGTGATACTTGCTCAATACAATGTTCATTTATTTTCCATGTGTAGATCTTAGTACGTCTGCCAAAGGCCATTATCTTAGTTTTGTTGTAGTTGATTTCCAGATGGTCATCTCTACAACAGATTTCCAGGTTCTGAAGGGCTCTCTGTAATCCAACTGGAGTCCTGGAGAGTAGAGCTGCATCATCTGCATAGAGTAATACAGCTATGCCAATTGCCTATGGGCAATTTTTGGAGGATGATAGTCAAGGTTAGTCAACTGACCCACCAGAGAGTTAATGTAGTAGTTAAGTAAAAGAGGTGCCAAGATGTAGCCCTGTCTAACTCCTCTCTGTGTTGGGATTACATTTGTAAGATGGCCTTGTGGAGTACATCTCACTTGAAGCGAGGTCTTCTGGTGTAGTGCCATAATGAGGTAAAGCAGGCGCTTGTCAGTGTTAGAAGCCATCAATTTTCCCCAGAGCTCAGGCCTAGAGATTGAATCAAAGGCTGCCCTAAGGTCTACAAATGCTACATAAAGTTTTTTGTATTTCCCAATAAGATGCTGTAAAATTAAGCATTGGTCAATCGTGGAGCAACCTTGTCGGAATCTTGCTTGCTCTTCCACTAAAATTTGTTCTTGGTCCATCCAGTCTTTCAATTTTTTTATCATCTATATGATAGATGTCTCAAGTAAATTTTACTAATTATGCTTAAAAGGCTGATCGGACGGTAGCAAGATGGTTCATCTTTTGGGCCCTTTTTATAAATTGGCACCACAATAGTAGTATTCCAGTCCTCTGGAATCTGTCCAGTCTGGTCAATTTATGTAAACAGGGTCATTAATACTGGGGTCCACCATTTCAAATTATTCTTAATTGCTTCTGGAGGTATTAGATCTTTCCCAGGGGCTTTGCCACCTTTCAGCTGGTCAACAAGATTGTGAATTTCCAGCTCAGTCACTGGTGCCCATAACAGGGGCTTTTCTAGATCGATATTCAGATTTTCAGTGTTGTCCTCAGGGCCTTGGTATAATGCCTTAAATAATTCTTCCCACTTCTGGGGCACAATATGGCAGTCTGGAGAAGGAGACCCACTCTTATAAGTTGCTCTAATGAGACACCAAAACAGAGCGGAGTCCCTTAGTTTGGCAGCTTGAATGAGTCTTCTCCAGCTCTCTCTTAAGTCAGTTCTTTATCAGCTGTCTGTATTGTTTCTTCTTGTCAAGAAGCTCCTGTACCCTCAGGAGTTCACAACAGTTTTATATTTGCTGTATGCAAGCTGTAAATCTCTTTTTGCTTGTACGCAGTCACTGTCAAACCACTATCTCGATGCTGGATAGAGTTGATGTTGAGTCTCTTGTGGTTTGCATACCAGAATCTTTTTCAACTCCCACGTTAAATCCAAATATAAGTTCATTAGATGTGGTCCTTGATCAGAGCAAAGTATAGTTGTAATAATATTCTGCATAGCATCAGAAGCAAGAAAAGATTGGTATTCTGCATCTATTTTTGGAGACCATCTAGCACGGCAATGTGACCCTCCCTGGCAGAATATCATGGACCTATAATAATTAGCGCTCCGTGAGTGTGATTCAAAGCGCTTCAGGGATAATAGCACAGGGAGGTGATCACTATGAAGTTTTGGAGCAACTTCCAGGTTCATTAATAAAGGTATCACATTAGTCGATATGACGAAATAGTCAATCTGACTCATTCTAGTTCCAGAGATGTATGTATATTCAGCTGGGTGGTCTTTCCCAAAGGCACCATTCAATATATATAAGTTTAATTTAAGGGTCATTTGATTTAAAAGAAGTCCAGCATAATTAGGTTTTGAATCTTTGGATTTTCGCTGTAAGGGAAGCTCATCTGTTTTATCTGTAGGCGGATAAATCTTATAATAGCGATATGAGCTACAGTTATCAGCAGCTATCCTAGCATTGGCGTCCCCTCCTAGGATCAAACACGCTTTGGGATATTCTTGAATAAGTTTAATCACATAGGCCTCCAAACCCGTCCATAAATTATCAATCTGTGCATTCTTTCTCAATGGTGGTATATATATATTGATTATCAAAAGATCATATTGAGCAAAATGAAGCATGACAGACATTGCATACTGCTCAAAAGGCAGGAGTAACCTTGTAGTTACACATAATGAAGTTGAAATTAACATTCCCAACCCGCCTTTACTCCTTCCATGTCCAGCCCCTGGAGCTGCTCCTATATAATATGTCTGAAAACCATTGAGGTTTGGACTATTTTGCACCCAGGTTTCCTGTACAAGTACACTGCTCAAAACAAAGGGAACACTTAAACAACACAATGTCACTCCAAGTCAGTCACACTTCTGTGAAATCAAACTGTCCACCTAGGAAGCCACACCGATTGACAATCAAGTTCACATGCTGTTGCACAAATGGAGTAGACAACAGGTGGAAATCATAGGCAAGTAACAAGACACCACCAATAAAGGAGTAGAGTGGTCCTGCAGGTGGTGACCACAGACCACTTCGCAGTCCCTCTGTGTTCTGG
>JAJKFI010000065.1:6045625-6096231 GCA_029204185.1 Lerista edwardsae
TTAATAGGAATATTTCGTACACTCAGATCTCGGATGTGTTGTGTAAGGGTTCCCTTTATTGTTTTGAGCAGCTTATAATATCTTTGGTTGAAAGAAAAGCTCTTACCGAGGGATCCTGAACAACCATTCACATTCCACGTAATAATACTGATTCCACCAATGCACTGGTCCACTTTATGTTAGAAGATTTCAGATAAAGCTGGTTCTGTGTCCTGCAAAATCTCTTTTCCTTGGATCCCTTTGTTAGTCCCTTTGGATGATTCATAGAATACACAACCATTTGTGGCAGGGCTCCTCCCCATCATGTTGTGCCCCGATGGCATCAAATTGGAAGGAATAGTAAGCTCTTGATGTCTTACCAACGTAGATGCTTTTTTTTTTGGAGATGATTTTATTGATTTTATAATTATAAAGATACAGGAAAAGGATAGTCAGTTACATAGGATGGGTGTACATAGGATTAAACAATAGGAAGTGAGGCAGTACGAGAGTAACATGTAAATGCAAAAATTAGTAATTTCCGTTATCATATATTCCATCTGAAAGGATATAATCATTATGATTCACAAAACTACGTCAATTTTCATTATTCATTCAAATCTTCAATAATTTCAATAATTTCACAGTTACTTAGCAAACTCAAGTAAGAAAAGTTAATTATACCTATAATTATCTATCTCTAATTTATAATCAAAGTCAATAAAATAATAAACTAAAAGGGAAGAACCTACTATATAAAGCACAGAAATAGAATAAACATAGATGAAGCTGGGAAGTCAAACTATTTAAACTAGCACTCTGTTGATCTCTTCATCTCTATTCATATTGCTTATATTATTTTTCAATCTTAATCTTTAATTAATCTTTGTTACAAAACTCATTCTATTAGAATTAAGACAGCCCATCTCAGAAAAAAAAAGAAAATACGCCATAAAAATAAAGAGCATAAAGATATAACATGACATCCATCACTTCATAATCACCATTAGGCCTTAATAACATTTCTTTTTTTTTCTAAAATCATATCTTAATGTAAGCTTGAATTATCACGTACCTTTGTTAAAAAAAAAGGAAATAATCGCTTAGTTATATAATCTGACGCAAAATTACAAGCCTACTATTATCGCTTTTCAGATCAAGGCTCAATGCTAACCATTTCTTTCTATCACAAATCTCACAGGAAGGAATGAACTTTGTCACCTTTTAATCCTCATTTCTATTTATACCATTAATTCAATTTTTAAATCATAAATTTCATTAATCAGATTCCCCCCGCCCATTTATTATAAAAAGCCAAAAATTATACAAATCATTAAAAATTAACATCTGGTCAAAACCTTCCCCTCTCCTGCCACCAGAGGGGAGCCTGCTGACAATAAACACTCTCACTGTATTTGTCAGCAGACCATAAAAATATCTTGTTCATAGTTCAAAAATACACATTCTTCTTGTCCTTCCACCAAGTTCATTTCTCCAAGTCCTTCAACTCTGATTGTAGATCTGTCGGTTTCCTTCTCATTAACGCCATGTTGACTCAATTGCGCAGTAAAAAATTCAAGCTTTCTTTAAACATACAAATCAAAATACTCCCTATTTTTGTGTTCTCTTATCTCATTAATAAATCCTCTTGATCTGCAAATAGGACTGTCCGTTTTCAAGTAAATGAGCTCCAATTATAAATCTTCTGTTCGCCTCTCGACGCCATGTTTAATCTGCTACGCAGCAAAAAATTCAGCATAGAACAGAGTACTTTTTTATTCCATATTTCAGCTTCCCATGCCACATCAAAGCATTTAGAAAAGAAAATAGAAACAGAAGCAGAAAAAAAAACAGCGATGCACTTCAGTGGATATCTTGTGTTGAAGATTAAGCAGGTTTAATTCCACGGACCTCATTGGCCCGCAGCCAACTCTCCAGTGCACTTCACGCCAAGATGTTAAACATTTACGCCTACACACCACTTCTTCTTCCCACACGATTGTCTTCATTAGGGGGGACTTCTGAAGACCTTCCAGACGCTGTAATCCATTATTCTCTCTCCGATGTTGTCACTCTCCAAGTCAGAGACCGTCCACACGGTCTGCCAGAAGGCAGAGTCTCTTCTGCTCCCCAGTCACAAGCAAACATCATTCACCTCCGGAGTTGGCCACTATCCAGAGGCTAGATGTTAATGCTTACCCCCAACCCAGTTCTACTACTGGAGTTGGGCCCAAACCCCTTGCAGAGATTCAGGAAAGAACACAAGCCCCAGCCACTCATAAAAAGCGACTGCCATGTTCAAGTCTCTGGCTCCTCCCCCCACCAACGTAGATGCTGTATTCCTCACTTGGGGGTTTCCCTTAGGATTGACCAGAGGAGGCACACTTTGTTCCTGAGCATCAACTAAGGTAAAGATTCCTCCATGCGTGCTTCTGGTCAGTACACAGTCAGGAAATAAGGATATATTAGGAGTACATGCTATTGGGAAAGAAGGGAGTGCACATTCACTAGAGGACAAGGGGGTCTCAGAGTTCGACTACAGGGGAAGGATCACTTGAGTAATCAGGACCGTAATTTGTCATCTTGGGAGGAGTCTGAACTTCATTGATGTTTTCAGGTGGTGCTTCTCTGTCTTTTCCAAACGCCTCAACCATTCTTTGCTGTTCAGAATGAGAAAGTTGCTTAACAGAACACTCTGCGCCGTTGATAGTTTGGTTCTCAGGACAAACGCTGGCTCTTCAGCTTAGAAATGGAGATGAGCACCACCCCCTACAGTCAGTCATGACTACACTATTCGGTCGTGGTGAAACCTTTACCTTTTTAAAGGGAACATTAGCTCATTCCCCACTACCAATGTTGCATATGGTTGTAGATTGAAGATGCTCGAAGATGGCCACAGCCTTACTATAAACTGTGATGGCCTGGGCATAGGGGTTCTCGTGTGTGTGTGTGTGTGTGTGTGTGTGTGAGAGAGAGAGAGAGAGAGAGAGAGAGAGAGAATGAGAATGAGAGAATAACTCCTGGATCTTGCAGGTTACTCCATTCATATGCACATTCTCCTGCATTTTGCTGCTCACAAGGTCTGCACTCAAGTGTCAACATACATTACAATTGTGCGATTCTATGATGCCAAGAAACCACCCTGTCTAGATTCTCCTATGCCTTGATAGTGGATGGTGAACAATCAAACTGTCCTTAATGGCCATTGATGTCTCATCAGGCTACCCTTTATCTAAGGATCAAATGAGATACTTTACATATCTCTCCCATGCTTGGTTTTTCCTTAGAAATCATAACACTGTGTGTGTGTGGGGGGGGGGGGGCTGATCCAGGTTGGGACCAGAATGCACAAAGAGTGGGAGATGGCCCTTCCCTCAGTACCACTTTCCTGCCAAACATCACCCATCCTTCAAAGTACTGCAATGGCAACTTCAGGGGCAAATAGTAGCTGGTCAGGAATTTTCAATGGAAAATGGCACATCCCCGTCTCCACCAGACATGCCCCAGTATCCATTTTGAACAAACCAACCCTGTTAGATTTGTGTGTGTTTGAATTTCAGAATTACATGGCCAGACAATTTTTTAAAGTATTTTTAAAGTATTTTAGCATAAAACTTTGGAAGTCCTTATTACATTATTATCATTACTACTACTACTACTACTACTACTACTACTACAAGAAAAAGAACATGTAACATGTTGTTAATTGCACATTATGTTTCACATTTTAGAGACTCTACGGGGCTGGGTAATTCAGTGGTCCACAAGCGGTCTCCTTTACGCCGAAACCAAAAACCACCAATATCCTTGACCAAACTATCTTCACGGGATGGACAGAAAGCCAAAAAACCAGTATGCAAATTTGAAGAAGGTCAAGATGTCCTAGCTAGATGGTCAGATGGCTTGTTTTATCTTGGAACTATCAAAAAGGTAATTCATTTTTACAGGTTTATTAAAGCATAATTTTTATTTATATAGCACCTTTGATTCTTTTATTCATGACTGTCCATTTTTTATTTATAATGTCACAACTTCAAATTTATTATTTTTAGATAAACAAACTGAAGCAGAGCTGCTTCATCATATTTGAAGACAGTTCTAAATCCTGGGTTCTCTGGAAGGACATACAAACAGGCAAGAATCTTTATTTTTTTTGTGTAGCTTCGTTTCTGATATGAATTTTCAGACCCTCTCCCAGTGAGTAAGGAAATGAGGCCGAAGGGTCTCTGGGTTTATAGCATCATTCTATTCCTTTATTCATGACTCTCCATTTATGTAGCCTTCAAGTCACATACCCATTTTCTCTTTTTTCACATATGTATCTGCTTCTTTTTCCAGCCTCTCATGCATCTATTTTTACCTCTCAATGGTGAAAGCTCAAATTCAGCTAACAATTGATGAGTTTGACACCACAGTTTCTCCCTTCAGTTGTCCTTCCCTCAGGCTTTCTTTATAGTTTTACAACTATTTTAAAAATCCTGTGTGTTGAAATAATATAAATTGGAATATAATACAAACTATGCTTTATCTTTTTAGGAGCTACTGAAAGTGGGGAAATGGTCTGTACGATATGTCAGGAAGAATATTCAGAAGCACCCAATGAAATGGTTATATGTGATAAGTGTGGTCAAGGTAATTATGGAATTTTAAAAAGTGAATTTAACCAATTAGCTTCTTCCTAGATATGGAGATTTTTGCATTTGGTGTAATTTTAACGTTTCATAAAAAAGTTTTTCACATTTCATAAGAAGTTGAACATTGATTGTATCTTCTAATGTACCCAGACGGTACATTCTAATACACCGCAGACGGTGACTACAGCCATGAAATTAAAAGACGTTTACTTCTTGGGAGGAAAGCTATGGCGAACCTAGACAACTTAATAAAAAGCCGAGACATCACCCTGCCAACAAAGGTTTGCAGAGTCAAAGCGATGGAGAGCTGGACCATACGAAAGGCAGAGCGCCGAAGAATAGATAGATGCTTTTGAATTATGGTGTTGGAGAAGACTCTTGAGAGTCCCCTGGACTGCAAGGAGATCCAATCGGTCAATCCTCCAGGAAGTCAAGCCTCATTGCTCCCTGGAAGGACAAATCCTGAAGCTGAAGCTCCAATACTTTGGCCACCTGATGAGAAGAGAGGACTCTTTAGAAAAGACCCTCATGCTGGGAAAGATGGAAGGCAAAAGGAGAAAGGGGCGGCAGAGGATGAGATGGTTAGACAGTGTCACCGAAGCAATGAACGTGAAATTGGGCGAACTCCGGAAGCTAGTGGAGGACAGGGAGGCCTGGCGTGCTGTTGTCCATGGGGTTGTGAGGAGTCGGACACAACTTAGCGACTGAACAACAACAACAACAATGTACCCAGATGTTCAGTTTATGATTTGGTTAATTAGAAAACTGAAATTTCAGTATTAAATGTGTCTGTTTAGATGCTTGTCAGGATAGTTAAGACTTGTAATCATTTAAAAGCATGTTTTTTGAATTCAGGTTATCATCAGTTGTGTCATACACCAAATATTGATTCTAGTGTGATAGATTCGGATGACAAATGGCTCTGTCGGCAGTGTGTCTTTGCAACAACAACAAAGGTAGGCTAATTACCTCAGGTGAGTACAGTTAAAGTATAATTTAATTTTGTATGGCATTGGATATTAATGTGTGCTTCTTCAATCTGCTGTATTCCAGAGAGGTGGTGCACTTAAGAAAGGACCAAATGCCAAAGCATTGCAAGTCATGAAACAAACATTGCCTTACAATGTAGCTGACCTTGAATGGGATGCAGGACATAAAACAAATGCCCAACAGTGTTATTGCTACTGTGGAGGTCCTGGAGAGTAAGCAAACTGAAACATTTTTTGAAAAGCAAACATACATTTTCAGTGTATTCCTATATGTTGTTTGTGAATATGAGATTTATATTTCAGAAAATATTCCTATATTTATCAGATACTTTAACTGATTGCATTGTGTTAATTGCATCAAGGTTTTCATTACTTGTTGTATTTCAGGTTTTAAAGTCTGCATTCAGCAAATAGGATAGTTAAGCTGTAGTTTTGTGCACACTAAGCTGGGAATAAGCACGATTCAGTACAGTGGTACTTGCTTCCAAACATGCATGGGTAGGATTGGCCTGCAGATCCTCAGTAAATATGCTGGAACTATAGTAAAATTTTCTTTAGCCCCATCATCTGACATCTTTGACTTCAATCGTCAACTCATATAGTGGCTCTTAGCATACTCTTAACATTAACATTAATAACTAAAATATTAATATTAACATTAAGCAATAACATTAATAACTAAAATAGAATGGAAAGGGGGCACATCCAGTGCTTGAAAATTATTTTTTTTGTCAGGCACTTCAGAAAGTGAAAATTTCCAGACAAGTACTGTATCTGGATTAAGCAAATACTACACTAAGGGGCACAGCAAGGGCCCTGTGTCTCATTAACTGAAGGTACAAGTGTGGCACTCCTCAAAATCAGTTGGTATCTAAATATGTTAGTAATCAGAGTAAATTTCCAGGAGCAGGACTCAAATATACCCTGGACCTGTATTGCTACCAGTAGGGCAATCTTGAATTCATTTTCTTGCTTTATAGCAGAGATCTCTAAACTACGGCCTGGAGGCCACATCCAGCCTGCTGTAAGATTTTATCCAGCCGTCAGCAACTTAAATATTTTTCCTGCAACCATGCAGTGGTGTGTCACAGTAAATATGTGCAGTTCTGTCAACCACACTTCTTTCCATATGGCCAGAGTTTTGTCAGCCTAGCTAACCCTCATTTTCAGTCAACTCGGACATATGCTTTGAGACTTTCAAACCATAATTATTCAATGTTAACCTCACCCCTGCTGCTAAAACAAATTGGGTTTCTGCATGCTGACTTTACAACAATGCCATAAAATATCATAGAGAGAAATAGTGTTATTTTTGCACATGCTTAAACCATAACTGGGTTTTGCAATGGATTGGCCAGAGATGGTGTTCCATGCATCACTTGCCTCCACCCTATATAAAAGCGATTTTTTTTTTATCTGTGAAAATGTGTAGAATATACAATGTGGCCCTCTTACTGAAATGTTTGAAGATCCCTGCACTATAGGCAAGAATGCAGGGTGAACAACTTACCTGAACCAATGCGTCTGTTTTGTATCCTGAATAAGCTATAGACCAGCTGTGCTCGATTCTTACATCTTTCCTGTGAAAGGATGAGTCTGGGACAACTGTAGAAATAGTTCATTCACGTTGCACAGCTAAAAGCAGTATCTTTGGATCATAACTAAACAAATCACTTCTCAAGACCCACTTGCAGTATCACATTTTTCTTTAATTTGCCGCAAGAACACCTGTTAGGAAGCAACTTACACAGTGGCTTCCCTATCTTGTGTTCTTACAGCAGAATTATATATGACATCATCCATACAGAATATGTGATTGAATATGCATTTATTTTAAATGATTGTTTCAATTATGTTAGTTGGCTATTGTTGCACTACAAAAGGGGATGCTTGCCATATTCCAATTGAATTCTTCTTTTCTTCCTTTCTGTTAACAAAGCTGGTATTTAAAGATGCTACAGTGCTGTAAATGTAAACAGTGGTTTCATGAGGCTTGTGTGCAGTGCCTCCAAAAGCCAATGCTTTTTGGTGACAGGTAAGATACCTTTATCTGATCTTACACTAAAACAAGCATCAAGTTGGGGGTGGGTATATTTGGATAACATTTTAATACCTGTAGCAATATAATCCTATATTTATGTTCAGCATAGCTATATAATTAGACTAAAACCTATTTTGAAGAGAGACTGGCAACAAAATATTGCCATGCATTCTCTGTTCAGGCATCCAACCAACCTGGAAAAGGAGCTTTGTCTGGTTGTTCAGGGCTTGCTAAGTACAGAAATTTTCAGGAGAAGAAGAGAACCTATTCTCTTGGGACCTTACTCCACTGTAGTATAAAACACTGAACAGGGGTCCCCAAATGTTTTGCTGCCAGGACTGCAGCAATTAGTCTTGCTCTGGTGTTTGGTCAGAGTAAGTCAGTTACTGAAAGTATATACATTTTATACATAGAATGTTCACCATAGAAGAAAAATTGTTTGTGTAACAGTTTGCAGCTGTGGGAATGCTGGCTGTCTTTCTATGCTGGCCTCTCAGAAAGAGCAGTTCAACTCGACAGTAGTTGAACTACCCGGGGAAGAAGAGGAAGGAGCTGGTGGGCACATTAAATTATGATACTGGGATCAGTGGGTTGAATGTGGTCCATGGGCTGTATTTTGGGAACTCCTGCACCAGATGATCAGATTTTGGTGTTTGCTGCCTGCTCTGGAGCATGTTGTTGCTATGTGGTGCTGGGGATGGGGGAGAAGGGCGAGTGAGAGAGAGAGAGAGAGAAAAGTATTCTGTTTTTCTTTTCTGCGTAGTGCAGGGAGGAGAGTTTTAAAACTCTTGACACAGCCTACTACCTTCCAGACTATAAACTGTTCAGTCAGGCCAATTTCCCTTTTTCTACCTCCTCTCAGTGTTTCTTCGTATGTTAGTGTGTCCATAAGAGAAAAAATCTACCATCTTTCAACTGATCTGTCCTTGGCATTCAGTAAAATACTGGAAATTTAAGTTTTGTTTATAAACCTGTGTATTTAGAGAGTCTATTTCTCAGTATCATACTGTAGAGAGAGTCAACTACAGTATGCAGACACCAGAAGTCTATTTCTGGAAGCCTGGTTTGCTTCCACACTGATAGGGACTTAACCAACTGAAGAAATAATAGTTGCAAAAGTGTATTGGGGAACTTTGGTTCATGCAACTAGATAGGCTACTGAGTCCAGGTCTTGCTGCCAATTCGAGCTTACTGTATATTGGATGAGCTTCAATTGTGCAGCAGCCAGTGTTGACTACTTCGGTTTTGTAAGATATTTTGTAAAATTGAATCTGTTAGTGCTGTTAACTTCAAGTAAATACTTTGATAGTACTGAACATGCCTTTTGAATTTTGTGTTTAAGGTTTTATACATTCATTTGCTCAGTTTGTAGTTCTGGACCAGAATACCTCAAACGTTTACCCTTACAATGGTGAGTACACTTTCAGAGTACAATGGTCAGTTCTCTGCCTTATTTTCTTCAATACCTGTACTTCAATATCTGTATGAACAAAACATATTGTCCTCTTTTGTGAAGAAAGGTTTGCATCCTAAAAATCCAAATAATTTATCCTTGCTCATGGAAGTTGCCTCCTTGATTTTGAAGGATTTCCCCTTTTTATATCAGCTTTCTATGTCACTAGGCCCTCAAGATCATTGTGGGATGCGACTCTGAGTAGAAGCTTTTCAGAGGTGCTTGGGGACTTGCTAGGGTGCAGGGAAGATGGTGTTGGCACTGCCGTATGAGCACTATTTATGATACAAGCCATCATTATTCGTGTTAATGTCATCTTTAGCTTGAAATTGAAAAACTGAGTTCCAGAAAAGTAGAATAAAATGTCTACAAAATAATGTAGTAAGACAGGAAAACTCTTACAGATTTCTCAATGGCAGTTAATGCTAAGGTGTATTAGCACTACTTGTAGCGAGATTATGTTAAAAGGTGCTAATTATTTTTATTAAAACTTTTGAATCCTAGGGTAGATATAGCACATCTATGCCTTTACAACCTAAGTGTTATTCACAAAAAGAAATATTTTGATTCAGAGCTTGAACTTATGACATACATTAATGAAAACTGGGATCGACTCCATCCTGGTGAAGTAAGTGTTGAAATATTCTTATTGGTCTTGGTTTTTCTCATCCACAAAATCAAACCATTCAGATATGTAGCTTTAGGAAACATTTAATTCTTTTGCTTAACAACATTTGCATAACAACTGTAAGAAACTATGTTTCTGTTTATAACTGTCCCTTGTTACTGTATCTTTTCAGAACATATTCTAGGCCTCCATTCCAGACATTTGTTTGCAAGCTGTTTACAACAGAAGGCAAATAAATCCATAATCAAATATGAGAAACCTTGGCTGTGCATTGTAAACTGCATAATAGCCTAATGCTCACGTCCAAACTTGGATTCTATTATTTTTCATGTATATTGTGTGTGTTGTGTATTTTGTTCTGTTGTACTTCAATCTCAAACAAAAAAAGCTAGTCTTACTGACAATGGCAGGCCTATGTTGACTTTTACTCAATCTCCTCCATAATATCATATATCGACCTGCCATATATACTTATTTATGCAATACAGTATTTGTGTATTGCTTTTCATCCATCATGAATTTTCAAAGCAGTTTACACTGACAAGATTCAATTTGATAACTGGGTTGTCTTCCCCATATGTTGATGAAGTACCAAGTAGTCTTGCTGGCTCTGGTCTCCTGAATGGTGGTGATGTCAAATGAGCATATTGTACAAGGGAACAGATGTTCTTCCAGCATCCTCTCCCTCCCTTGCCATCTAACAAACATTTCTACTGCTGGTACTGGTGATGCTCTTGAAGGCTTTGGAGAATGATTATACATTCTATTCTCCAGCTGTCTTACTGGTGATGGCAAAGGAAGGTCCTGGGAGATTACTCTGTATGTTCTCCCCTGTATCAACTCTGCACTGATGTGTTTTAGTGAGAGTGAGGAAACATATTATATAATGTTGCAACATGGAGTAGGTTACTTAGACATTTTGTTTTCATTAAAGAACCACACACACATGATATGACTAGCAGTTACAAGAGATCTAGAAGACAGTTGTGTTCTATAATTCCTAGTGTATTGACATGACATCAATTGTGATGTCATCAACTATGAGTTCTAGAATATAATTGCTCCGTATCTCATTGAACTGCTGAACATAATATTTTGTGTGTAGGAGGTATTACTGACATTTTCAGTAGGTTATAACTCCTCTTAATATTACAGCTGTCAGAGACACCAAAAGTTGAAAGATATGAGCATGTGCTGGAGGCATTAAATGATTACAAGACCATGTAAGTTGATGTGTTTTTAATGTATTTCTAAATATGCTTTCATTTTGTTTGATTTAAGAAGATGATAGTCCTTCAAGGCTTGTTAGAACAGTTCCCTAACAATATACACTTGGTGGCAACAAAAGATGATGTTGCAGAATTATTTCAATTTTTTCAGAATCAACATGCAATTGCTGTTTTACGTAGCTAAACCTTCCCCAGTATTAGCATTTTGAGAAGATTAAGGTAGGGAGACACAACCCACAGTTTACAAACAGCATTTTGTGTACATTCATTCTTGTGTTTCTATGTTCTAAACCTAACATTTCATTTGTATTCCAGGTTTATGTCTGGAAAGGAGATAAAGAAAAAAAAGCATTTATTTGGCTTGAGAATTCGTGTTCCTCCTTGCCCACCTAATGCTGCTTTGAAAGCTGAGAAAGAGCCTGAGGGAACTTCACATGAGTTCAAAATTAAAGGCAGAAAATCATCAAAACCTGTGCCTGATCAGAGGTAAAGTTAACTAGCATGTGATTTGCTTTCTGTTGAGGCTAGTTTACATATTTCACAAAGCCATTGTATATTTAACAAGTCAGGATTGATGTTCCAGAGAAAATGATCAAATTCTGGCTTGTTCCATCTCACCCTGGTTTGGCTTTGCCCCCCCACCCCCACCAACTGTTCCAAGAAATGCCTGGATAAAATCATAAACAGCTCATATTTTTCTGACAGCTGGCAATGTATTATCTTGCTTATGTCACTGGTCACAAGACAAAAATGGTCATTGTAGGCTGAGCACTAGCTTCTTTGTCCATTTTCACCTCAGAAGTTCAAAGCATAACTATATTTATCTCACCCATCTTAGAAAAATTAACCTTTTCTTGCCTGTTCCCTGCAGTAAGTACATTAAAAAGTGCTCCTGATATTGATGTTAAAACATTTCTAGAGTTTGAAAAATTTTACTTCCGAGTTGCATTTGATTATGAATGTATAGGCATGCCTTGGTATCCACTGGGGTTTCGTTCTGGACCCCATCACGGATACTGGAGACACCTTTTTAAAGATAGGGGAACATCAGTGGTTTTGTTGCAACAAGGTTATAAAAAAGAGATTGGTTTAATGTTCTATCTTTTTAATAGGTGTCCTAGTATCCATGGTATCTGTCGATACAGAATCAGTGGATACCAGGCATGCCTGTTTTTGTTTTGAAAGAATATGACCAGGTATCTTTGACCCCCTTGTTTTGTTCGTGTGGTAAAGGGCAGCTAAGCAGTGAAGCTGGTTGCCTGTTTGTTTCATGAGGGAGAGAGATGTAAGCAAACTAAATAAAATATATATGTATTGCTAAAATGTTACCCCATATAAAATATGGCCTTTATATAAAGTCATGCACAAAATCCATCCAGATCGTCACAACCCTCTTCCTTTGGTTCACAGCAGGACTGGCTGTTAGTGTATCCAGCTTCCTTCTCAGTATTGCCACCATTGCATAATACAAGAGAGTGGAGGAAGGAATGGATTCCTGGACCAATAGCAGCACTGTTGATGGAGATGCTCTAAGCCAGACTTTCCCAACCAGTTGGGCACCAACCCCAGTAATGGGATCTGGGAATGAAGTACCGGAACGCTGGGCAGGACTTACGCGTGATTGGTAGCCCGCCTGTTTCGTTCCGTCGGCTGCCCTCCAGCCGTGCGGGCTTCCCCTGGGTAGCGTGCCCTACTGCTGCTCGTCTGAGCACCCGGCGCCCCCCCCCCGTCCCCCCGGCGAGCTGGCACCCCTCCGAGGCCAGGGCGGGCGGCAGACCGAACGGACGGGCAGCCAATGATGCGTAAGTCCCGTCCAAGTCCTGCCCAGCGTTCCAGTACTTCATTCCCAGATCCCATTACTGACCAACCCACATGTGGTGGGCACTCCCACCTGCCTATCTGAATCTTACCTTCACTAGAGTTTCTGTCTCTTTACCTTCACTAGAGCAGAGGGCCTGTGGGCTGGAACCCTTTCATCTGGTACATGTACTAATTGGTCTCTCCCAGCGCTCCCCTTTTGTAGCGCTGCTTCTGCTGAGGCTCTGGAAGGGAGAGATGGAAGGAGGCCTCAGAAAGCAAGGAACGCAATGAAGGGGTGAGAGAGGGAGAGGCTGTCAAGGTGCTTGGAGAGCCCAATTATCATGTAGGCCACTCTTTCAACAACTTCACTTCTGCCAAGACATCACGTTGCAGACCACCTCTCTGCTGCTGAGCTGCAAAGTAATGCAACTCCACAGCAGAAGTGGTGTTGCTGAAATGGAGGCCCACATAATTGGGCTTTCCCGTATCTTGAAAATATCAAGATTTGTACATTTTCTTTTGTCATTTGCAGCTAATGAGTACAAAGTTTATATTTCTGGCTATCATCTGCTTAACGGCAATTTCCTGCTTAATAAAGTCACTCATGGGCCCTCAGCAGGCACGTTGAATGCAATTTGGCCCACTATATCAGAGATTTTCAACTTGTGTTCCATTGCAATGGTCTGCAGGTGTGTGCAGGAGTTTGGTGGAGGATCATTTATTAGTAGGGTAATTGAGGGATGTGAACCTCCTACTGGCAGCACAGTGTGCCCTGTCAGTTGTCAAATCATGGTGTGCCTTGACAGTTTTAGCACCTTTTCAGTGTGCTGTAAGATGAAAAAGGTTGAATATTGCTGCACTATATGAAAAGAGCTATCCCTGTGCTAGACCGTGACATAAAGGCAGAAGTTGCATGGTAGATTTTATATGCAGATTTTAAAAAATAGGTTCAGCTAATATACAATCAGAGTCCAATCCTAACCTGGAGTTAGGCCGGCACAGTTAGTCTGCCAGCCAAGTTTGTCTGGCAAAAGTGACACTGTATTTGGACTACTCTCAGAATCAGAGAGGCTAGCACACAGACATTGGCCATCCTCCCTGACTCAGAGAATGGTCCAAATGTACTTTAAGGTGGCCCCTGTGCCAGCCAAACTTTGCCGGCCTAACTCCAGGTTAGGATTGCACCCGGAGAGGCATAAATGTGCTTATAGCAGAGAGTGAACTGAGAGAGCGAAAAAATTAATGGCAAATAACAATTGTGTATCTTTTAATAGCAGTTCGAAAGCACATAAATGCAATAAATAGGGACCACTTCTGTGGGAAGGTAACAACGTTCCGTCCACTATGGTGTATAGTCATGCTGGCCACATGACCACAGAAGCTTGTCCTCAGAAGCTGGCTCTTTGGGGAAACCTTTACCTTTTTATCTGTTAATAACAAGCAGAGGCGTTTCTAGGGTGTGGCAGGGGGTGGCATGAGCCATGGGTGCCATCTTGCGGGGGGGCGCCGTTCGCATGGCGCCCGCCCCCCCCAAAATGGTGCCCACGGCCTGCCCACTCCCGCCCAGACCCTGCGCCCCATTCTCCTCGCTCCGGCTGGCCTTAAAGAGCCAGCCGGAGGGAGGAGAATGCGCTGCCACCCGGCGCCCCCTCCTGCTTTTCAAGAGGGGCGGGGCGCTGGGCGGCGGCGCATTCTGTTTGCTAATGCTGGCTAATGCGCCCCAGCCGTGTTGTTCTGTTTGCTAATGCCGGCTGGGGCGCCCCAGCCGGCATTAGCAAACAGAAAGAACGCGGCGCCCCTTTAAGGCCAGCAGCACAGCGAACAGAAAGAACGCGGCGCCCCAGCCGCGTTTTTCTGTTCGCTAATGCCGGCTAATGCGCCCCAGCCGGCATTAGCGAACAGAAAGAACGCGCCTCTTAAAAGGGGCGGGGCTATGTCATGATGTCACGATGTGACATCATGACGTTGTGTGCCCCTAGGGGCGCATTTTCATTGGGCGCCATGGGCACCCTTTCAAAGAGATCCGCCCCTGATAACAAGAATACCTTATGAACTTCTTCCAGGGAAATCACTAATGGTGTAGAAAGAAAGGGAAAGAAAAAAACAGTAGGTCGTCCACCTGGGCCGTACACCAGAAAAATGATTCAAAAAATGTCTGAACCATCTCTTTTGGTAAGTAGTATTTATGCTTATTCATTTGTCTCTTTCTTGGTTAAGAAATAGGCATTATATATTTTACAATCTAATTTAAAATTTGAGTATCCAAAAAATGTCAGTGTTTGGTATGTCTTTCTCTCCCCTCTCCTCTGCTTTAGGAAAAGGAACCTGTTGAAGTGCAAGAAATCCCTACTTTGGATTTACCTAGTACTCTTGGGTAAGTAAGGAAAGCCTACAATAAACTTTATTATTGATTGGCTAATGTTGGATACCATTTTTAATGTTTTGTTTACCTTGATCACATGGCAACTAAACAATGGCTCAGAAGATCTGATGGAACCGCACATTCATCCAATACCTCAGATGTGGAATCTACAGGTGCTATAAGTACAAAAGAAACTACCTCAACCACTATTCCCAAACATTACAGGTACGCTGCACCTCAAGCTACTCAGTCTGTATTTGTATGTATGCATGTGTAAAAATATAGGTTGCAATTTAAGGGACTAATACGCTTAATAAAGTGAAAAATGCTACTTGGAGGTAAATCCTGTTTCTTTCCATGGGACTTTCAGCTAAGAATGCTATTCCTGTGCATGAATGTTTGGAAATAAGGTTCCAGTTTGTACAGTAGGACTTACTGTATAGGAAATGCCTAGTTTGAACTTCAACTTTGATATCACATGAGATATTGTATTCAGTTCTGAAATAGACTTATTTGTATGAGTTCTACACAGTGCATTGTCTTGCATGAAAAACAAATGTTGATCCAAGCCTGGCAAGAATTATTTCTGTTTAAGTATCCAGATGAGCATAACCAAACGCTGAAATTCATTGTGCAGTGATGCTAATCAACGCAACCATAGTTTCCAATATTGGGGAGCAGGTTTAGCCCCAAAGCTAATGTAATTCCAAACGGTATCCCCCGTCCCATCCCCTCAATGTAACATGGAAGAAATTATAGAACTGTCTATAGAGACTGTCATGACAAAAGCAAATTCTCTACCCACCCTAATGATGATGGGTGTCCAAGCTCTTGCAGATGGGGCTACGTAGGCAGGTGCAGCAAGTGAGATTCACTGCAAAGGATCAGGGGTCCTGACAATATTCAGAAATAAGTCAAGGTTTTCTAGTTAATACTAAAGTTACAGCATTCTACATACATACCTGGGAGTAAATTCCATTACACTCACTGGATCTTACTTTAGAGTAGATGTGCATAAGATTGTACCATAAGAAAGGTCTATAGATGTGTGTTCTCTAATCAGTGGTCCCCGGATTTTATTTTTTACATAAATAGTGCATGCAGTTAACTTAACTTTTATAAGTTAAGCAGTTAAATATAACTTTTCCTACAAATGCTTGACAAACCAAGAAGCAAAAATCTACTCAACAGACTTTAAAACAATGCACAGCCAATCCAATAGAAAAGCATTGGTGAACAGAGCTGCTTATATACTGTGGTTTGCACTAGCACAGCTGGCCAGGTTGTGCCTGCAATGCCAATAGCTTGTGTTGAATTGCCCCCTTGAACTCTGTGTCTGTCGATTGTGTAACCCTTAATAGCTTTGTGGTGGCTTCAACAGTTCTATGTATTCCTGTTGTGACATATTGTCCTGAATTGGCTTGTGACATTGTTAGCTTATACTCCAAAGCAGTGTTCTTCAACCTTGGGGTCGGGACCCCCAACAGAGTTGCGGCGCCTCCATTATGGGGTCACAGCAACTTACAGGATTGAAAAAGGTTGAAGACCACTGGAACACCACCAGATAAAGGAGGGGCATCGTATACCCCTTCAGGTACCAGGAGACTCTGTGCCAGTCTTCTCAGATGCTTAGCAATTGCGCTAAGTAGCTTTCAGTAGTGCCAGGCTTCATGGCAATCTTTTCTGCTTTCTCTAATAAGAATGTTTGATTACAGCAAACAGTGCTGAGTGTGGGATATGGGTGTTAATGGGAGTGGGATGGGGTCAACAGTGGGGTCCCCAGTCTCATACTAGGTTTATGTATTTATATATTGGGATCATGGCATGAAAAAGGTTGAAGACCACTGCTCTAAAACTTAGCATTTTCTGTATTCCATAGTTTATCTGACTCTAGGAAAAGGACACGTACAGGAAGAACTTGGCCAGCTGCAATACCACACTTGAGGAGAAGAGGGCGCCTTCCACGAAAAGCGCTCCAAACTCAGAATTCAGAAATTGTCAAAGAAGATGAAGGCAAAGAGGATTATCAGTATGATGAACTCAATACTGAGATTTTGAATAACTTAGCAGATCAAGAGTTACAACTTAATCATCTCAAGAACTCTATTACCAGTTATTTTGGTGCAGCAGGTAGGATAGCTTGTGGAGAAAAGTACCGTGTTTTGGCCCGTCGGGTGACTCTTGATGGAAAGGTGCAGTATCTTGTGGAGTGGGAGGGAGCAACAGCTTCCTGACTGTAGGACTGAACAGTTGTTTGCTGCATTGCCCTTTTTATTTATAGGCACAGTTTATAAATCAGGAGTGCCGAAGGAAACTTTTTTGATGTTTCTGAAAATGGAAACCAAGTTAGCCTTAACACTTGCTTTTTAAGAAAACAAACATTTTGGTAAATTTCTACCATTTTTAAAATAAGGGAGGGATCCCTACATTTTTAAAGATGATTTAGATTGATTTTTAGGGTGGGAACCTGGTATTTCAATTGTTTTAAAAGTGCATGAGTTCAAAGGGGCTTGTCTAGAATACATTCCATGGATACATTTTTTGTGGTTAGGGAATATTTTGTAGCTAGGAAAAATATTTAGGAACTCTTAATCTTTTCTTACCCAAATATTTGCAAAAGTGTTTTTCTATTTAGACTACCCTAGATTTTCATAAGGTGCAGTGTATATAATTCCTACTGAGAACTGTAAAATATTGAAATTGTCTTTCAAGCAAAGTGTAAAAAATATATATTGAGCCTGTAAATTGCTCTGTGACTAGACTTTGTTGTCTTTTTAATATATTCTTTGCATGTGTGTATATATACACATACGTGTGCATGTGTATATATGTGTGATTGTGACCTATGCAATATAAATTATGGGATTGGGCAGCTTTTGACTATATATCCCATAATTCTTTTATCAGGAATAGTTGCAGTATTTACACAGCAGCATTTCTTCTCAGGCTTTATTGGGTGCTGTTGCTTGCCACATACTACAAACTATGTGTCAAATGTGTACATTCTGGCAGTGAGTGCAGTCATTAATGTTGTATGCCTCTTAGACAATAATTTAGCGTGCAACTCTGTACACAGGTGCTCAATGCAGATACTAATGTACAAGTCTTACAGTAATAAATTTGGAATCACTGCAGACTTGCATGCTCCCTTCCCACCTTCGCTGTGCAGACTCTCTTATTGGCATTAATTGTGGTGGAGTACTACATCTTTATCAGGGATATCCCAAGATCTTGAAATGGGATGCCAAATGTTGCTCCTCCTTATCCATTAGTGCACAACAACAATTTGATGCACCCCACTTACAAGAGCAAAGAGCCTCTCCTTTGCCTTCCTGTTGGATTTGAAATGAAGGACAGGGATTAAAAGAGAGAAAGTGGAAGAGAGGAGAGTGGTGGGCTAGAGCAACTCTCCATTTCCTCTTTCAGCAGAGAGAGTAGTATCTCTGCTGTCTAGTCCAGCGGTTCCCAAAGTCCTACTCAGATGTTGGGAACCCTGTAAGTACCTGTGGGGTTGGGGAGGGTGTCCTGAGGGCACTGCAGCAAATGCAGGAAAATGGGCATCCTTGTGCTTTTTACATACTTGGTGGGTGGGGGCCTGCAACCACTTCTGTGAGTCTCCCTAAGGCCCAGAAAAGCCCTGTTTTATGCTCAAAAGCACGCTTCCAGGTTTCATGTGAAACCTGATTGCTGTGGTGCGGTTGGAACACCCAAAACTGGGCCAGTCCCCATAAGGGAGAAGGGCCCAGTTTTGCTTCCCAATGGTGGGTCATGACCCACAGATTGGGAAGCACTGGTCTAGGCACATGGGATTGCCATCATGCATTGTCAAGTAAGTGGATGGGGCAGTGGTGATATCTAAAGCGGGAGGAACTGGAACGCTGGGCAGGACGGACGGGTGATTGGCAGCCCGTCCGTTCCGCCGCCTGCCTGCCCGCCACACGGGCTGCCCCCGGTTGGCGCGCCCCACCGCTGCTCGCCCAGGCACCCGGCACGCCCCCCACCTGTCGCCCCCAGCGAGCAGGCACTCCCTCCGAGGCCAAGGCAGTCCGCACAGCGGGCAGGCAGACAGGTGGCAGAACCGAATGGACGGGCAGCCAATCACACGCAAGTCCCACCCAGCGTACCGTTTCCTCCCTCTTTAGATACCACCACTGGGATTGGGACTAGGCACTATAGCCTACCTGAGAGGGGAATGGAGTGGGAGGGAGGGAGTGCATGATGTTGCTTTCTTGGCTATGGTTAAAAGATCTGGAAACATTGCATCTGTACTGGACCAGGCTGCTGAAATATCCTTGACAAGCAGTCTGAACAGTATTGCAGTCTTGTTTGTTGCAGAAGTAATCTAATTGAGAAACAAATCAGGACTTGAACATTTGAACATGAGCTCTGCTTAGAAGCAAAATTCTAAGGTTTTCTGACACATTGATTGTAAATTTTGTCTCCCCATTAAAAAAATGTTGGCAGGAATCTCTCAAAAGATTCCTTTGTATGTAATGTTAAGTAGTCATGTTTGATAAAACATAGTTGGAACAAAGTGTTTCATTGCACAGGGTGAACAAAACAGTATGTTGCCACTTGAAGTAACAATACTGCTTTTATTACAATATTACCTCTTCTGTTCTTTATAAATATAAATTGTTTTAAATTGAGAACTTTATTTTACTTGTAAAATAACAATTTTTTTTGCCAAGGTTCAATGTATTTTCTTTATCTGCTGGTTTGAGTTTTGTTGTAATTTTTGTTTTGCCAAAGAGTCAGCACAACTATTTGATGGGTTCTTATTTTACTGTCAATTTTTTTTGCTGACAGACATGAGTTTGCCAACAAAATAAAATGTGGCATTAAATAATTTTACAGTAATTAAAGGAGTTGTAAGATTATTCAATTACTTAATTATTTTACGTTTTAAGCCAGAAAATACTGTTATGATCTTCAACAAATTAATTCTTTTGTCACCTTTATATAGTCAAAGGAAACATAGAAAAAATGTTGCCCTGTGCTTGTGGTTGGCCAGAAAACTAACAAGCTTTACAAAAGTGGTAATTCTACTTCCGTTTTGCCTTCTCTAAAATGCGGATCTCTTTCTTTTCACACAGTCTCAACTATTAAGTTGCCTTGCCTATAGCTGCTGCAATATTTTGTTAATACACAGGTTACTTTTTGAATATTGGTCTTTTGGGATAATGCAAAGTGTAGTTGTCTTGTAACATAGTTCACATCAACCAGCTTTTATTCTTAGCTGTGTGTTTTCCCCCACAATCTTTGTAGTTTCCATTGAACACCAGCAGTATTTGCAGTAGGGCTTCCATATAAAGACAGCAATTGGGATCTAACTAGGGAGATAACTTGATTATAACTATCAATTGATCTAATTGTGAATATTTTATTTTCATTTTCTCATGGTGGTTAACATGTTTGTATTGCTGAAACTTCTAGAATTTTTTTTAAATCAACATTAAATGTGTGTATTTTTAAACGGTGTTCTATTTTTATTTGTTGCCCAGGTGTGAACAAAGGTGAGGAAAAGTGGGATATAAATTGAATAAAGATGCAACTGCTATCCTAATTTAAGCATTAAGTGAATCAAGTGGGATTTATGAGTAACCTGGATAGGAGTTGGCTTTTAGAAACTGTATTTAGACTTGGTCCTAAACATATTTGCTAGCAGCCCTATCCTAAGCTTGTTTAAGCAGAAGTCCTACTGACAGCACAATTCTAAGGTGGCACAGTTGTCCCTGCTCTTGTTAAGAGTGTCACAAACATGCCATTCATTCATCCCAACAGCATGTGCTGGCCTATTGGTGCTACATCCTGTCCCAGCAAAAGGTAATGTTGCACAGGAGGGTGTGTTGGAGGTGAGGAGGGGGTGTTATTGGGTGGGACGAGGGGACAATTGGGCCAAGGAGGGGGTGGGATCAGCTGTGGCAGTTCACACTGCATCCAACCCCCTTCCTAAGAACATAAGAAGAGCCCTGCTGGATCAGGCCAAAGGCCCATCTTAGTCCAGCTTCCTGTATCTCACAGTGGTCCACCAGACGCCTCAGGGAGCACACGAGACAAGAAGCCTGCATCCTGTTGCAACTCCTTTGCACCTGGCATTCTGAAGTAGCCTACTATTAATGTAAGGAGGGTGTAAGGACGTATATCCCATGATGGACTTTTGCCCAATCCCTTTTTAATGGCGACTAGGCCAGATACCATTACCATCTCCTGTGGCAAGGAGTTCCACAGGTTAATTACCTGTTGGGTAAAAAAGTATTTCCTTTTATCTGTTCTAACTCTCCCAACACTCAATTTTAGTGAATGTCCCCTGCTTTGTGTTTGTGTGAGAAAAGAACATCCCTCTATTGACCCCATGCTTAATTTTGTATGTCTCAATCATGTCCCCCCTCAGGCGCCTTTTTTCTAGGCTCAAGAGCCCCAAATGCTGCAGTCTTTCTTTGTAAGAGAGGTGCCCCAGCCCCATAATTATTTTCGTCACTCTCTTCTGCACCTTTTCCAGCTCCACTATATCCTTTTTGAGATGTGATGACCAGAATTGTACGCAATACTCCAGATGTGGCCTTACCATTAATTTATACAATGGCATGATAATATTGGCTGAAATGCATCTGCCATTTTGTTGCTCATTCCCCCAGTTTCGAGAGAACCTTCTGGAACTCTTTACAATCCCTTTTGGTTTTCACCACCTGGAAATGTTTTGTGTCATCTGCAAACGTGGCCACCTTGCCACTTATGCCTGTCTCCAGGTTATTTATGAACAAGTTGAAAAGCAATAGCCCCAAGACAGATCCTTAGGGCACTCTGCTTTTCACTTCTCTCCATTGTGAAAATTGCCCATTGACTCCCACTCTCTGTTTCCTGATTCTCAATTCTGAATCCTCATGATTCATGGGGCTTCTGGGACTTGCCTAAACTGGCACAGATCCATGGATCCCCCA
Organism: Lerista edwardsae; assembly: GCA_029204185.1. NCBI lineage: Eukaryota > Metazoa > Chordata > Lepidosauria > Squamata > Scincidae > Lerista > Lerista edwardsae. The sequence continues at coordinate 6,067,682 of JAJKFI010000065.1, forward strand.
TGGGGCTTTACTTGGAATAAGCGGAAATATATCCCCTTATTCCTTCAGCCACCTCCTGAACAGCATTGGATGCAGTGCAAGCCATGTGGCCCTGCTGCACCAGAACAGTTTAGTCCCTGCTAGAAGACTTTACTTAGACTACATTTATGGGCATGTTTCATGCAAAGGTATGTGGTAGGCCCAGCAACTACCTTTTTAAATTATCAAAATTCAATTGCCCATGGAAAGGAAACATCAGTATCTATTTGGATGAAATGCAGCTGGCTTTATCATCTTGCGAAGGACTTCAACTCTGTAAATTGCATACAATTTTGAAAAGGAATTTAAAAAGTTGAATTCAACATAATTTGTTTTCCTTTGAAATCAATGCATAATGACTAAAATGATTCAAAATTGCAACAAAGCAATAATCCAAATTGGGCATAAGGCAAAAAATGTGTGGTATAATTCTTTTTGTACTTTTGTATAACAGTATATTCCTTGAGTGAATATATGGAAACAAATTATTTTTGAATTTTGCGTCTTGATAATTGGTTTGAGTGACCTCTGGTTTTAGTATTATGAAAAACGGGAATTCATCTTTGGTTTTCTGTTCCTGGTGGAGGATGGGCATTCCATACAGATGGATTAGCCCCATGCCCAATCATGAGGCAGGGCCAATTGTGACTCCAATTTCCCAGACTACTTTCTGAGCTACGGAGAATGTAGTATTTCTTGAACTACTTCCAGAACATCTCCCTACATTCATGGTATCTAAGGTCCATATGCAGTATCCTCAGTTTGTTCCAAGCTTGTCATAGCTTGTAAACACAAGGCTCAGGGGAAGGAAATACACTGTCTAGAGACCCTTCCTCACACCCTATCTCATGTTATCATCAAAATCCTTTATTGGCATAAAAGAACAGCATACAAGACAGAGTAGAAAACCACCTCATAGTGCAGTTATCACATCAAGAAGCAGGAGGAATGCCCCTCCTCCACCAGAAACAGAAATCAGTGAAGGTAATAAATTCCTGTTTTTCCCTAGTAGAGATGGGGCATTCCATAAAGATAGAATATACCTGAGCAGTAAGCCATTGGTTAGGCAGATGCTATATCTGCTGCTAATGCTGCACCATCTTCTGTAGCACTCTTCTGCCAAAAGAGACTTCCGCAGAGGCATGTGCATCTTACAGTGCTTTGTAAATGTACTGTACATACAGAGGACCTTGTGGCCTCTTTGCATGTACCTGTGAGGGAATTCACCGCGTTTATCATGGCTGAAATAGTTGCTCCCATAATAGAATGAGCCTTTGTTCCATCTGGTGGGACAATTAATGTTTTGTATGCTGTAGTAATACATTCTCTCATCCAGCATGCAAGAGTAACTGACAAAACTCTCTTGCCTATTGTTCCACCTTTATATGCTATTAAAAGCACTTCTGCCTTTCTGAATGATTTAGTCTGCTCCATATAAAGCCTCAAAGCCAGCTTCTTATGGGGACAGCTTAGTGAGATGAAGGCAGGGCCCAGAGGCTGGGAGACACACAGAAAATGGCTGACAAGCACACAAGATGGAAAATAGGTGCTGGGCTTTGCACTGACCATACAGCGGGCCTGATCTGATGCCCTTCCAAAACCCTCCCCTGCGTGAATGAATTGTTCTGTTCTACAGGGAGCCTCCTTACTTCACCACCAATTGCTCCGAAATGGTACCATATGCTGGGTTGACAGAACCAAGAAACGGCTGGCCGTGGCTCAATTTGAATGAATGGTGGTGAAGAAAGAAGGCTCGTTGGTGGAACGAAACGCTCCATTTGATCTGGCGAAGTCTTTCCGGGTGCACAATGGTCACCAGTTTGGAGGCTGCTGTTCCAAAGGATGGATTGTCTCACTTTGACTGTAGCCCTTGTGCTACTACCTGCTTTCCCACATGAGCATCCCAGCCTGTGAGACAAGATTCTGTTGTCACAATCACTCCTGCTTATTTCTTTGGCCAAACGATCTGCATGCAACTACCATCCGAAATCGGCTTTTACCGATGGGAAATGGATATCACTATGTGGCTGCGTCTTTCTATTGGGAACTGGTAAGGAAGCAACAGCCTGCAAGTTCCTCATGCTGAACTGAAGTCACTGCACAATCTTTAGACAAGGTACTATCATGCCCAACAATTTTTCTAAGGTCCTGACGTCTACCTTGTTCTCCTTTACTATTTTCTTCAAAAGATCTGATTTTTTTTTCCTTGTCTCTTCTCCAGTAGAAAAACCCTGAGGTATTTGGTATCTAACATCACCCCTAGATTTTGCCATTTCTGGGATGGTCACTAGGGAACTCTTGGCAAAATTTAGTACAAAATCATGTTCCTGAAGACACTGAACTGTCTTCTCGGTTGAGTGCTAGAACTTGAGTGCTAGATTTCCCCCCCCCCTTGAGAATCAGAGTATGACAATATGCCTTGGCTAAATCAATAGAGGTCAGAAAGTCATCTTCCTCTAAAACTGCCATGATTAGGGTTTCCATCTTGCTCTTGAGAAGAGTAGATTTAGCTAATTTATGTTCAATATGGCCCTCATATCTCCATTTCACTTTGACACTAGAAAAAAACACACCGAACAGACTCCCATACCCTCTCTGATACTGGTACTGGCTGTATTGCTCCCATCTCTAACAGATGTAAAACACCCTTGCTCATTGCTATGTGTTACACTGGATCCCTGGATTTTGGAGCCTTTCAAAAGCTGCCTACAGGTGTTTTAAAAAAAATTCCGCTGAATAATCTCTGGACACTCTCCAGGACGCAGGCATTGGTAGACCTTTGGAGCTAATGTATTTAACTTGGCATCAACGAGTTTTGCAGATCTGGCACCTGCTGTAAAAGGCACAGATTACCATTGCTTTGCTTGCCTGTGAAAACTCGTTGACTTTAAACTTGGGTCTAAACTTTGGTTGTTCTTTCCCTCTTCCTTATTGTTGAAAAGAATGAAAATATTGCTCTACATTTTCTAATGCAGAGGGGATGGCTGCATCTGTAGCAGGAGCTGCCATGGGCATATCTATGCCTGGCACCTTGAACTCATTAGGGAAATTCTCAGGAAGACTGTACAGTTTGTTCACCAACCTTGTATCCTTTTTACTGTGTAATGGCAAGGGCCATTTTCCCTTCATCACTTCGAAAAAGACCTCTGGGAATGGTATCTGCAGGTTTGGTTGGACCCTGTGGGAATAAAGACTGAAGGGAATAAAGATTAGAAAAGGCATCTTTGTCTTTACTAGCATTAAGGTTCAGAGACTTTATTATCCTTGGCAAGCATCCTTGTAAATAAGTCTAATAGAAATAACCTATTTAGCATTATTCTCCACTCCCACAACCTCATCAGCTCTTCCTTCTTTGAACTCTCCTCATCAGAAGAACTTTAAATATCCCAAGAGGAAACATACACTTTTGATCACTTCAAAAGCCTTTTTCTTTGGGAATATATGAACCTGGCTGGTGCACTTATATCACTCCTCTGCTTTGCTTGCTCAGGTGGGATCCCCTGCTCTGAGGATAAGAAACCCCTAAATTCAGAGGAGGTTGACTGTGGTGAGCTGGGACTTGGTAACGGTGGACATTTAAGCAACTGCCTTGCCTTGTCCCTTTGATCCCTTATTAGCATATACTAGACTATGAGAAAAATTAACAGTCCCCAACTGCTGAGCAACTCAATTGGTCATCTGTTGCTTAAATTGTGCTTTAATTTGCTCTTCAAACCACTTTTGTGGACAAAATGACACTTCCTGGCACTCTGAGGGCTTAAGATGGTCCCTTACCCTCCGAGATCAAGTCTGAGCCTGTATTGGAATCCATGGCTTTCTTCTTTTTACTCACAGTTGATGAACTTTCCAAAGCAGAGGTGACTGTTACTGTCAGTGTTCCAAAGCACAGCCAAAGAAAAAAGTCAACTTTCTAGGAACCAAAATGGCGACTGTTCTTCAGGATTGTCCTTGAGGTAATCTTTGGCATTGGGCAGGCTTGGGGCTCTTCAGCACCCTACTTAAGCACTGCCTGACCTATATCTTCTGCTGCTAGCTAGGTTAGGGCTTTGCTGTGAGCCGTTATGCCTGCTGCTACTGCAGAGCAGCTTGGCCCAGGCTTTTTCCTTCCAGGGTCTTCAGTGTCCCTCAAGACAGGCATGGAGAGCAGATGTGCCTGCTCCTGGATGTCACGGCTGGGGGAAACAATAGCAATAAAAAGCAAGGCAGCTGTGGCTAGAGGCTTCTGTCTTCCCTTTGCCGCCATTTAATTAAATTGCCCCTGGCAACAGCAACCAGAAGTTTGCTACTGCAAAAAAAATTCACCCTCTCCCAACTTTTAAAGGGTAGGTCTCTATAGATGGAACCTTCTGAGAGGAAGTAGAAAGCAAAATTCTTCAAACTTAACTGGAGCCACTTTTCTGTATGATCATTCCCTGTGCAAGGCAGGATCGGTCTGGGAGGTTGGGAGCTCCGTGTGTGGAATCATGAGTTCCAACTGACCCTGCCTCGTGATTGGGCGAGGGGCTAACCAATCTATATAGAATGCCCCTCCTCCACCAGGGAAAAATCAATTCACTTTCCCCACAACAAGTATAAGAATCATATCTGCCCTTACTTCCTTTTTTCCAAGCTAAAAAAGCCTAAACATTGTAGCCTTTCTCCATAGGCCTTTCAATCATGTTACTGTAGAGTCTTTGGTGAGAGGCATTAAAATATATATCTTTAGACAAAGTCCAAGTATATAAATTGGATTGCTTCTGTCCACATGCCTGCTGAATACTCTTGAAAAACTCTTAAGAGGTTAGCAAGATAGGGTTTACCTTTGCAGAAACCATGCTGATTCTAGTCACTGATTCAGAGGTCAATGATTCTATTCAGCAAGTCTTGTTCTTTTAGTTGCTTCAAAATTTTATCTTTAATTATGCTTTTCACCAGTCTGCTTGGAACAGGCACTAAGCTGACCAGCCTATAACTTTGCAGATTCTCCACCACCTCACCCAGATTCTTTTTTAAATATTGGTGTTACATTAACCATCTTCCAGTCCTCTGGCAAGGAGACTGATTTAAAGGGCACGGTGCATATTGTTATGTCTTTAAGAAAACTTTAGCATTGACACTTGGCATATTGTGATTAAAAAGTCATTAATGAATGTATGAGAGCAGATTTCAAGCACCACCACCAAGCAGGATATTTTATTTAATAGCTTTCTAGTTGTCATGTTCAGCATCTCAAATTACAATATCTGTACAGTTATATTGAAGTAAGGTAGATCTGAAACTGTCTACATCTATTCCAGCAACTATATCTTACAGTTAAGTCAGGTTAATTGGATCAGCCTTTATAGCATGAAATGGCAGATCAAGAATTTTTAGTCAGACTTTTCCCCTTAAAACTAACTATATACTGTACTAAAACTAAGCTAATTTACACTATACTCTCCAAATGGTGTGTTTAAATGTTTATGAATGCTCTTAGCTTTGCCTCATAGTTTACCAGCATTATTTACTCTCCAATTTTAAACATGCATATATTATGGCTCTTTTCCAACATTGAAAGTAGTAATTCTTTGCTTGACAAACATGGCAGAACTAGCCAACCATTAGTCAATGTTTATGGCTGTAATAGATCTAAGGCAGCTTGCTATATACTTTGTTTGGGAGCCATTGCACTAGTTCCAAGGGGATGAATTATTTGACTTCCATGAAACCAAAGCAGAAGGGTCAGAGTGCCTTAGAGGATCTGTTCTTGAATTAGCAAAACATGTTATTATTTTACATTTTACAAGAAATGTAAAATATACAAAAATAAAAAAATTGCAAAACTAGTTTCAAGTTTAGCCTACAGTCCTGGCCAAAAGTTTTGAGAATGACACGAAGATTAATTCACACAAACTCTACTGCTCCTGTGTTGGAAGATATTTGTGCGGATGTTCAATCAATCAATCAATCAATCAATCAATCAATCACTAGTATTTATATACCGCTTTTCAACACAAAGTTCACAAAGCGGTTTACAGGCAAATAATAACATTAAAGTTAAATGGCTCCCTGTCCCAAAAGGGCTCACAATCTAAAGAATGGAGAACACCACCAGCAACAGCCACGAGAAAGACATTGTGCTGGTATGGGGTGAAGAGGGACAATTGCTCTCCCCCTGCTAAATATAAGAGGACACCACTTGAAAAAGTGCCTCTTGCCCAGTTAGCAGTTATGATGGTATACTGAAGTATAAGCACAAGTATTTGCATAAGTGTCAAAGGCTTTTATTGACAATTACATTAAGTTTATGTAGAGTCAATATTTGCAGTGTTGACCCTTCTTTTTCAAGCCCTCTGCAATTTGCCCTGGCATGCTGTCAATCAACTTCTGGGCCACATCCTGACTGATGGCAGCCCATTCTTGCATAATCAATGCTGGGAGGTTGTCAGAATTCGTGGGCTTTTGTTTGTTCACCCACCTCTTGAGGACTGACCACAAGTTCTCAATGGGATTAAGGTCTGGGGAATTTCATAAGAACATAAGAAGAGTCCTGCTGGATCAGGCCAAAGGCCCATCTAGTCTAGCTTCCTGTATCTCACAGCGGCCCACCAGGTGCCCCAGGGAGGCACGAGACAACAAGATGCTTGTGTCCTGTTGCCACTCCCTTGCACCCGGTACTCTGAAGTAGCCTACTATTAATGTAATGAGGTTGCACAATCCATCATGGCCTATATCCCACGATGGACTTTTCTTCCAGAAATCCGTCCAATCCCCTCTTAAAGGCATCTAGACCAGATGTCATCACCACCACCTGTGGCAAAGAGTTCCACAGATTAACTACCCGATGGGTAAAAAAGTATTTCCTTTTATCTGTTTTAACTCTCCCAATCCTCAGTTTTAGCGGATGTCCCCTGGTTCTGGTGTTTTGAGAGAGGGAAAAAGAACATCCCTCTATCAACTCAATCCCTTCCATAATTTTGCATGGCTCAGTCATGTCCCCCCCTCAGGCACCTTTTTTCTAGGCTGAAGAGCCCCAAATGCTGCAGTATTTCTTCATAAGGCCCCAGCCCCGTAATAATTTTCATCACTCTCTTCTGCACCTTTTCCAGCTCCACTATGTCCTTTTTGAGGTGTGGCAACCAGAACGGTACGCAATATTCCAGGTGCGGCCTTACCATCGATTTGTACAATGGCATGATAATATTGGCTGTTTTATTCAATTTCAATTCAAACCTTTATTGGCATAATAGTAATAAATAAATAATCATTAACAAATAAATAAATAAATAAATAATAAACATATTTTTTTAGAAAACTTCTTGGTTTACCCAATGTTATTAATTTATACAGTATTTTCTTTGAACTTGGTATACACTTTCCTTCTACATTAGCTTGGGTTACTTCCTTTAAATATTGGCTACGTATCCATATATGTACCCCTCCCAACTCATTGTTATTGGATATGTTAAAAGACTTACCAATCTCCTTGGTTTAGGTTATTTACTTCTAAACTTTCTTCTCTGGGTATTTCTTTGGAATCTCTTTTTGATTCCTCCTTATCTCTGGCTCATAACTCAATCAAATCCAAACTCTTTCAATTAGAACGTGATCTTATGAAATCCTATTTAAATCCTGTCTGTTCTCCTCGCTTTTATGGTTTATCTTTACTTCGTATCCCTCCTTTCAACTATTTTTATCATTTATCTAATCCTTTCCTTCGCAGAGCCTTCATGTTGGCTCGTTTAAATATTCTTCCCACTGCTTACCATCTAGGTCGTTTTCGCCAGATTCCTTGTGAAAACAGACTCTGTCATTTTTGAAGTGCCTGATTCTCTTCCCCATATTCTTTTACATTGTTCTTCTCTTCAACTACTTCGCGCTTGTTATCTCCAACCAATTTTTGCTGCCCCCTTTTTTCCTTCTAACCCTCTTCCCTTTTTATTGAATGACATTTGCTCTGATGTGACTAAGGCAGTTGCCTCTTTTTTGTTGGAAGTTCTTAAGATCAAGAGCTGATTTTCAGTTATTGTCTATTGTGTGGCTGTTTTATTCTCAACCCCTTTTTTAATTACCCCAAGCATGGAATTGGCCTTAATTGCTGCCGCACACTGGGTCGATACCTTCATTGAATTGTCCACCAGCACCCCAAGATCTCTCTCTTGAGCTGTCACAGACAGCTCAGCACCCATAAGCCTATAGGTGAAGTTTTGGTTTTTCCCCCAATGTTCAACACTTTACACTTGTCTACGTTGAAACACATCTGCCATTGGGCTGCCCATTCCCCCGACTTGGAGAGATCCTTCTGGAGCTCTTCACAATCGTTTCTGGTTTTCACCATCCAGAAAATTTTTGTGTCATCCGCAAACTTGGCCACCTCACCACTTATCCCTGTCTCCAAGTCATTTATGAACAAGTTGAAAAGCACCGGCCCCAAGACAGATCCCTGGGGCACTCCGCTTTTCACCTCTCTCCTTTGTGAAAATTGCCCATTGACACTCTCTGTTTCCTGGCCCTCAACCAATTCTGAATCCATAAGAGGACCTGCCCTCTTATTCCCTGACTGTGAAGTTTCTTCAGCAGCCTTTGGTGGGGTACTGTGTCAAACGCTTTCTGAAAATCCAGGTATGTGATATCCACAGGTTCATCCACATCCACGTGCCTGTTGACCTTTTCAAAGAATTCCAAAAAGTTCGTGAGGCAAGACTTACCCTTACAGAAGCATGCTGACTTTCTTTCAGCAACACTTGTTCCTCTACGTGTTTTAGGATTTTATCTTTGATGAGGCTTTCCACCATCTTACCCGGAACAGATATTAGGCTGACCGGCCTGTAGTTTCCAGGGTCCCCCCTTCATTGGCTATCCTCCAATCCTCTGGCACTGTGGCCGTTTGAAGGGACAAGTTGCATACTCTAGTTAAGAGGTCAGCAACTTCGTTCTTTAGTTCCTTAATAACTCTGGGTGTATACCATTTGGGCCTGGTGACTTATTTATATGTAATATATCAATTTGATCTAAAACATCTTTTTTATTAACCATTATCTGCTTTAATTCCTTAGTTAGAAAGGGCTGTTTGGGCTGCGGTATCTGCCCAAGTTCTTCTGCTGAGAAGACGGACGCAAAGAATTCATTTAATTTCTCTGCGATCTCCAAGGCCCCTTTTATCTCCTCTTTCCCTCCCTCACCATCCAGCGGGCCAACCGCATTCTCTACCAACTTATCTAGAAGGGACGTGATGTCCGCAACCTTTGCACCAGGCAAGCAAATCACCATGCAGTCCTCACATTCATCACATACCCCCCTCTCTGTATTCTTAACTGTAGAGTCACCCACTACAAAGAGCCCATTACCCCCCTCCCGCCAAGGAGCATCCGTAGTGCGACTGGATGTGGGCTCATCACTGAAAGAAGGGGTCCCCACCAGGGGACTGCTTCCCTCCATACCAGGCTGACGTCCTCCAGCCAAGACTTCTTTCCCTGGCAGCTGCCTCTCTGAGGGTCAGATGAAACCTGCAAGTCCCCAGAAGTCTCATTGTGATCCCTCTCTGCCTGCCTCTGCTTCTCCAGGTCCGCAACCTAGGCCTCTAGGGAGCAGACCTGTTCCCTGAGTTCCTGGAGCTCCTTGCATCGAGGACACACCCATGACCTAGGCCCGAGGCATATAGTCATACATGTGGCACTCTGTGCAAAAGCCCCCACCCACCGGCTGGCTGACTGACTGCATGGCTATGTTAGTTCTAATGTTCTTAAAGGGTCTGGGGCCCTGGCTTCCTCACCTTGCTGCTTAACTCACCCAGATGGTAAACTCACGTGTCTCACCAGGCACTTTGTCGCAGGCGCTGCACTTCGTTGCAGACAGCACTTACTGCTCATGACTCTGAATCACCTTTAGAAGACGGTCCTAGTGCTGGCTGGACTTTCTTGGACGCCCTGACTGCCTTCTTCACAACTGAACCTCTCTCCTTGAAGTTCTGGATGATCTGATAAATGGTTGATGTAAATGCAATCTAAGTAGCAGCAATATCCTTGCCTGTGAAATCCTTTTTGTGCAAAGCAATGATGGCTGCACGTTTCCTTGCAGGTGACCATGGTGAACAGAGGAAGAACAATGATGTTCACCACCCTCTTTTTAAAGCTTCCAGTCTGTTTTTCTAAGTCAATCAGCATGACAGAGTGGTCTCCAGCCCTGTCCTGGTCAACACGAGGTCATGGTCAACCTGTGTTAACGAGGGAATCACTGACATGATGTCAGCTGCTCCTGTTGTGGCAGGGTTGAAATGCAGTGGAAATGTTTTTGGGGGATTAAGTTCATTTTCATGGCAAAGAGGGACTTTGCAATTAATTGCAATTGATCTGATCACTCTTCATAACATCCCGGAGTATATGCACATTGCCATCTTCCACACTGGAGCAGCAGACCTTGTGTGAATTAAAATTTGTGTCATTCTCAAAACTTTTGGCCAGGACTGTAGATCCAGGATCCGTAGTGCAAGCTTGACTCACTTGGTGTTGAATTTTGTGTGAACAGAGATTGAAAATGTCAGAGATTGAAAATGTCAAGCTGAGCCAAATTCGGCTCAGCTTGAAGCCTTCAAGGGAGAGCTTCTGGGGCCTACCAAGATCACGTGTATCTATCTGCAGCCTCAGTGGATCTCAGAATGGCTGTTTAGGCCAAAAAACACACGACGTCTGGTTTTTCAGCAAAACAGGAACTTTTGTTTTTAATGCCTTAAGGCATTATGAGGCCTGGGGAAGCTCTCTAAAGTGGACGTGCCTCAGAAAGCACTCTGGAAAGTGCTTCCAGACCTGACTGGAGCAGTTCTCTGGTCAGGTTCGGAGTGTTGGGGGCAAACTCTATGGGTTTAATTACCCATGGATTTTCCATGAGAATTCTGAGAATGGAAACTCACAGACAAAAAGGCCCCACTGTAATGGTAAATAATGGTACAGAAATACAGTACCATATTGGTAGGGGTGTGTTTTGTTAAACACCACTTTGGGTGTGCGTGTGTTAAAATATCTGAATAAAAACACAAAACACCACATTTCCAGAAATTAGAAATTACTTTTCCAATTAGAAATACTATGGCTGCACCTACTGACACTATATCACCTACCCATTACACATTTAAAGCATTTAAAATAAATAAAAATGAGAACTTGGAAAGATAATAAAAACACAACACTGTTTTTTGCCTTTCACATAATGAAATCTGCAAACAACACCACCATTTTTAAGCACCCCTACATATTGGCAAAGGTACCCAACATGGACAGATACCCAGTTGGAAGTTAGGCTAAGTTCCAAGATCACTCAGGTTTGTATACTTCTTAATTCTCTCCTCTTAATTTTCCATTAGAAACTGGCTACTCTATTTCATGGTAATTTTTACTATATATTATTACTTGCAGAAGTTATGACTATTCCTGAAAAATGTTTTTAACCTTGTATTAAGAGTGGAACATCTTACCCTTTATGTAATCACTGCTCTTTTGTTTTGTCTACTATGGAATGATGTTAAATGAATGTGGAGGATTTGGCTATTCTGCCTGAAAATATCACTGCAACCTAAAGTCGTGTTGCATTGCCTCTGGTCTCCTTTCTCCCTGTGACTTAATGCTGTATTGTCGGCATTAGGAAAAAAATAAGATATATTATGGATCTAATTCTGCAAAATGAGGTAGTAAATCCTAACAGGTAGAGACTCCCATAGTCGAAAACCCTACCTAGTTTTGTGTGTACATGAGGAACCTTTCTTTTGGCATAGAAAAGCATTCAATTGTGACTCCTCTCATGTCTGAATTACTATGGTCTACTCTAGTTTAGACAATTATCTCAGTGATTCCCAAACCTTTTAGCTTCAGGACCTACCAAAATAAAAATCACTTTACCAGCTGTTCAAACCCCTGTAGCTATAATGGTGATTGAGCAGAAGTGCCCCCCCCTCCAAATAGCAGGTTGTGCACATTGATGCACAACCCTTGATGCACATTGACAAGGCAGATTAGGCTGTTTGGGGACCCGCCAAAAATTGGGTTGTGACCAACTAGTTGGCCACAGACCCACAGTTTGGGAGCTGCTGGTTTATCTCCATTGCTATTTGAGATCTAAGTTAGTTAATTGGGGAAGGATTCTATAGAACACCGAAAAGGATCCCCAGTACAACTGATGCTTTTAGTTCTGCCAGGGAGTGTTGGGAAAGCTGTGACTACAGCCCCCAAATGTCACCGCAGTCAGCCGTGCCTGCCCAGCACGTGCATGCACAGTCTGCTGGGGCAACAGGCTGTAGTTGCGGCTTTACCAACGCTCCCTGGCGGAACAGTAAGCGTGGGTCACTGGGCAGAGGGAAACAGTTGTCTCTGAAACCGGCCCACAGGCCACAGGCCTCACAGTTTGGAGACCGCTGCTATAGAATATGGAATTTATAATTTGTCGTGATGCTTGCTTGGAAAGAAAATCCAACATTAGATGTGGATCAGTTAAGTAAGTAGCGGGTAGTAAGTCATAGTTAGCACTACAGGAACAAGCCATATGGAAGACTCAGGCTTGTGTGCAGAGAGAAAGAAATAGTCAAAAACAAGCAAATGCTTTCTAACTAGTGTCCTATAATTCTGAACTCAGAACTGTGACTAGTTAACCACGATTTGCTAACAAACGAGTCTCCTGACTTCAGGCATAGTGGGATACTGTTAAAAAATAAAAGTGGAACCCTTCCCTTTCATATGTAAGGTGATTGACATGTACAGGCTGAACACTTACTGTAGCTCATTAATATAGGGCTGAATCATGGTACAGCATTACGTCTGAACTAAATTCTATTCTTCACATTATTTCTAACTGCCAAAGTGTGTATAATTGGAGGTGTTGAACTGTGATATTTATTTTACTCATAAGTACGCCCATTATGTTCAGTAAGACTGAGGGCCCAATCCTATCCAACTTTCTGATGCAACTGCAGCTCTGATGTAAGTGAACAAACGTTCCTTTACCTTGAGGAGGCCTCCATGACTTCCCCACCACCACAGAATGCAACCCATACCCCATTGGGACAGCTATACCAGAGAAGCATAATTGGTTAGGACTGGGACCTTACGCTGTAATCCTATCTTACCAGAAACAAGCCTTTCTATCTATAACATTTGTCTTGTTCCTTTAACAGCTGTGTAAAGCAGCTTTCTATTCCCATTTCAAAAAGAGACTTGGAGCTGACAAAGCATTAAGCAACATTCCATTACAAAGCAGGGATTTGAGCCTAGTTGCCCCAGCTTCGAGGGAGAAGGTCAGCAGCAAAAGATGAAGTTTTTATTGGCATTCTCCCTATTCCTTTTTTGCAATCAATATTTGGTCATCAACTGAAGGAGAAAATTTAGCAATCTTACTATGAAACTTATAAAACAGGTATTGTATATGCATTTCTGAGAACTTGTTTGCCTTTAAGCTAGCTAAAATTAACTAGACATTTGCAACTCTGATTAAACTAGGGTGCAGTGACACAATACGCTATATGCCTTGGTAGGGCAGCAGTTTCCACATTCTCGTTGTGTAATCACTATATTCATGTTTGTGCCATGTGCTAATAAGAGCAGGCTGCTTGCTTTAGTGGTACATCCTATGCAGCAATGGTACAGATACCAAGTTTGCTAAAGCAGAAGGTACATGTTAGAATGTTGTACATCTATCACTGTAATTAATAAAAAATACACAAACATGAGTTAAGAATTCTTTAATCTTAAAATTTCTCTATTTCACAGCCACAACCCATTCATTATATTTTCACTTGCAGTGTTGCACACGTTTCTCCTCCACTTCTTTCATTCTCCACCACTGTTAAACCATACAATCCATCTATGAGCACTATACAAGGTAATCTTGCTTGATAGGTTCATTAAAGTCTTGAGTTTTTTGCTGGATGTAAGAACTATGCCATGGTAAGACAAACCAGTTAGTACAGTAGTAGCCTAACAGCAGAGGTAGACAATACAACACAGTCCTAAACAGGTATACTCAGAAATAGTCCCTTTGAGTTCAATGGGACTTTCTAGTAAGTGCGCCTAGAACTGCAGTTTCAGTCGCAGCTTTCTGGTAAGGAGGTTTTATAACATGTATATGTTATGTCCTTATGGTGCTACAACTAAGTTTATTCACATTCTGGTACCCAAGTTTAATGGTATACAGTGGGCCTTAATTATCTGATTCCCAAAATTCCTGCAGATATCAATTTCCAAGAGTATTCAAACCTGTGGAATTCAGGGCCCACCTGGACCCTCCAAACTCAACCAGAGGGTTTCTGAGACCTGCAGAGGCCACATGTAACTGTCCATGGCCTGTGAAGGCCTCCCAAATGTCACTTCCGGCTTTTGCCAAAAACTAGAAATCAAGTTTTTATCCCCTTATAAGGTATTCTGAGTGCTTCCCCAAGCCCTCAAAATGCCTTATAAGGGCATAAAAGGTCACCTCCAGTTTTTGCCTAAAACCAGAAGTGATATTATTTCAGCTCTAATGGCCATTCTGAGGCACGCAGAAGCTGCGGGCAGCCACATGTAGCCTCTGTGACTCTCAGAAACTCTCCAGAGCCGGTTGGAGCTCAGTTCCAGTTGGTTCAAAGGGTCCAGGTTGCGCCAGGAAAGGTTTTTTTGGCATTCGTGGATTTTCAAATCTGCAGCTGTTGAACCTGTGGAAAATGTGGGCCCAACTATACACTCCTAAGTAGTTCAGTGTTTTTGCAAATATATTGAAGAAAGAATCCAATCCTTTCCTCAGCATTCACATAGTTGTTCACAATTGACAGGATCACACAGCTTTTTTAGCAGAAGACTTCCCTATTATCTGCTTTAAGCCCTGGTGTTTAGTGCAGCGGTCTCCAAAATGGAGATAACTGCAACGTGCAAATGCCTCTGAGGTGCAACCCGTGCTTACTGTTCAGCTGCGGAGTGAAGATACAGCCATGCCTACAGTCCCCAAGTGTTGCTGTGGCCAGCCGTGCCTGCCCAGAACGCCAGGTGCTCAGACTGCTGGGGCAACACGGGGACTATAGGCATAACTGTATTTTTGAGCCACAGTGGAATGGTGAGCGCAGGTCACTGGACAGTGGTCACCGGATCCGGCCCCCAGGCTGGAGTTCGGAGGCCGTTGGTTAATGCATGACTGTATGTGGCTTGCAGGAGCCTTGGTTGGAAGTCCCATTGTATTGCCTCACAACTGACATTGTGGACGAATAATACAGTTTATTTACAACAGCCCGGGTATAACACTACTCAAAGTGTGAACAAGTTTATATGGTATAGGATGGTAGATACAAAAGTGGCTAGCAAGGTAGCTGTAATGCTGAATTAACTAGCCTAGTACTTGGAAGCTAAAAATAAGCACACATATACATTTAAGAAATAGGAAACCAGCTTTTCTGACTTTTTATCTGTAATACCATTATGTTGTAGCTTTCTTAAACTGTGTTTCAACTCTAATTTAGCCCTTGGCTATTTGGATGAATGCCACTTTTCTAATGCTTAAAAAAGCATCAATCTTACATTTACAGTACTGCTAACTCAAAGATAAAGAATGCAAGACAAAACTACATGCTATTTTCTTGTAGGAAAGCATTCTACTGTTTACACTGCTATGAAATTCAGGGCCCAATCCTTAGCCCGTTACCACCAGCTCTGGATGTTGCAAATGTGCTGTAAAGCATGTTCACGACACCCAGAGAAGAAGGAGTGCTGGTACGTGGCCAGCACCAGTCAGCATTGAGCCTCAATGCCAAGAAGCAGTTGCCAAGAAGCGGCCAGCACTAAGTTTCACTGCCGCTCGGTGGCGAGGCCTTTCAGGGTGGAACTGGGTGGAAGGAGGGAAGAATCAGGCCTGGGAAGAGGGTAGACATGGTGGTAGTTTCTGCTGCTTTATCCTGTGCTCCATTTCTGACTGCGCAGCTCAACACTGATTCTGCATTTATAAAGCCGAGGAGACCCATTGCCGCTTGCTGCAGTTATCCAGAGGATGGAAGCAAATGCTCCCGTACCCAAAGAGACCTATGACAGTTTCCCAGCTCCCATAAGATTCAGTGGTAGCCTTTTTGGCACCGCTGGAGCCCTGGGTGCTGGAAAGCATAGAAATGGGCTGTCTACTACTTGCAAGTGGAATGAGAGTTCTTCACCACTACTGCCTGAAGCATGCATTGTAGGGAGTTTTAAACATGGTCTTTCTTTAAACAAGGCCTGCATATGAAATGCAGCAACAGTGATACCTAAACATGGATTGTAATCTTGCAGACATTCAGGAATCAATGTGAGAACATATCCAAGTCAGTTGTTGCAGCGGAGTTCACACTCAACATTCAAACAAGCATGTAGAGAATGTGTGCTATTACTTTGTCCACAGTACACCAACATGCACAGCATTCTAGTGAACACTGGTTCACTACTTTAGTCAAAGTATCTAGACAACTTAGTAGGGAGTAAATTCCTACTAAGTTTAGTGGGACATTTCTCAGTATATTTAGAATCCCTGCCAGTCTGTGCTTTTTTGAAGTGACTAATTTAGGATCACTTCTTTGCTCGAGGTTTTTTTAAACATGAGCTGCGATCCTATACACTTAGCCGTGAGTGTATTCAATGGGACTTCTGAGCTGGCATGCATAGAATTGTGCTAAAGATCTCATTGTAGGGCCTCAGAAATCGTATGGAAGTGTTAATGACAAGAAACCCATACTGTGAGGTATCTTAAAAACCAGACTTTTAGGTTCTTCCAGTGAAATTTTAATCTAAAAGCAAGTATAAAGAAGAAATTAATTCTAGCAAGACTCCATAATCCCAGTGATCTGGTGTGTTTCTTGAAATTGATTACAATACCATATACATGAATTCATGCCGACAGGCAGATAGAAATATTATTAAATATCAGATTTTAAAGGTGATTTAATTTCAATTAGCACCTTTGTCAGTCTACATCATTTGTTGCCAAGATTAATAAGCAATTATTTTCTACTTCCACATACCATATGTACTCTAAAAATGGAAGCATCTTATCTTGACTCCCACCACCACCCCTGAATATTGTGACTTTACATGTGGGGCTATGTCTCAATTTTTATCATGTTCAGAAAACCACAGTTAGCAGGATATCCCGTGTGCAGAGAGCACTTTAATAGAAAACCTACTTTAACATACAATAGGTTTGTCTAAATCACATAGGCTTCAATCCTGACTTCTATGAGCCAAATTCCACTAACAGAACAGGGCTTTCTCACCTTCTCCCTGTATCTACCAAAAAGCTGATGTGAGGGCTGGTGCACCTAAAGGATAGGGGGTAGGAGCAGAAAGGGGAATCTGCAAAGATTGGGAACCTTTTGCCCCAACCTTGTATGAGTTGGAGGGTCTGTGTGTTGCTATTAACTTGTTGCCAAAAAGCAAAAACTAAACTGGTAATAACTAGTCTACTTACAATGCATATTTATCTGTCCCCATAGCAACAAAATGGGGGTGCTAAGATATGCACAGGCACTTGCAGGATTAAAAATATCAGTAAAATTTTGGTCTCAGTTCATAGCTGAAAATGGTGTCTGATCAAATGTACACCTTTCAGTACTAGCCCTGAGATCATATTTTTACAGCATAGCATAAGATTCAACTGCAAAAAACAAATACAAAAACCCTACTTACTTGGATTTGGTATATTAGCTCTCCAAAAGCTACTCTGTCCTAGCCTAGACCATTGTGGCTGTTACTGTGGAACCAAAGACAGTCCTGCTACCCAGAGCATAGAGATGCCAGTCTTGTTAAGTCGTTATTGAAGTTGTCAAGAGCTATTTCATTCACAAACCAGGAAGATAAGAGACAGGATTTGGAAGCAATACATTTTTTGTGTCAACCAAGTCATTATTAGAGCAAACAGATCACAGAGGCTTCACTGACACCAAATGAAATTTGTTGACTGAGCAACAACAGTAAAGCTTGCCCACAACAAACATCTCTTAACTGAGAGAGCCCTATCAGAATACTGAATGCACAACTTGGATCCATAACTTCATGAATCCATGGTGGCGATGTTTTTTTTGTTTTTGTTTTAAATCTTACATTTAGGCCAAAAGTGATTAAGACATCATATACAAGCACGACAAATATTAAAAATCCGGTTGCTCCAATATTTTGTGCAATATAGATAGCCTAGGCGATTCAAGACAAATATTAACTTGTGCAACAAGTATAAAAACTGACCCATTGCAATTTCTTGTGCAGAGCAAGGAAAACATATTCTGTTCATGTTTAAAAAGGTCATATGTGAATGTTAAGTATTGCCTTTTCAAGCTGGGAATTAACATCCATCTCTTTTGTTTAGCACTGTATTGCATTTTTCCTCTCCTCATTGCTTTTATTGCACTGGAGTGTTAAGTTCGAGTTTTCCTTTTATCTTCAAAAAGATGTTTTAGCATGTAAACCTGAACAGCTGACACCACAACCATTATTCCAAGGTTGACCATGGACCAAAAGTTTACCCTGTTGAAGTTGCTTTCCTGTATGTTTCTATCACGAGCTTCAAATGCTCTGAGCAAGGTCTGGATCTGAATACTTTTGCTTAGCCTGGACTTGACATTGTTGACAGATTCCTAGTTAAGGACAAAACAACTATTTTAGAATAAGACTTTCAAAACAGGTACATAAGCAATAAAGACTAAAATCACTCCAAAATATTAATATAGTTGTCACGGTGGGCCCTGCTCCATCCTGCTTTTAAGGGTGTGCCCAAGATCTCCTAGCACCTTACGTGGCATGCCAAATGTTGTCCCCCTAACCTGTATTGCTCTTCTGACGATGCCCAAACTCTTTCTCTGTCTAGGGAATGTTTTCTTGAGGAGCTACAGGTCAGTTCTCACACCATGAATACAAGCATGTGTACAAAATGTGGGGGGCCACTTAGAAGCAGGGCTCAGGTGCTTTGGGCATCAAAGCACTCAGAAAGCCTAGGAATCTAAAGGAATTAATAGTCTAAAATGAAAAGCAGCATTTGCTAGGATTACCTTTATTTTCTAACTAGTAGCTAATAGTACATTAATTGCCAATATCACCAGGAAGACTCTAGGACTGACTGCCACTTGCCATCCTAGCTGACAATCCTGAACTGTCAGCTGTAGAAAGGCCAGCTCTCAGTTTTCTAGTTTGCACATTTTGTTCAAGTCTTTTATGCAATTTTGATCTTGCTAGTTACTCTGAATGAACTAATGCAGCATTTCTCAAACTGTATTAAGGGCTGAGGACAGGGAGGGATGTATGTTGAAACCATTTGCATCACAATTCAGCCCAACAAAAAACATTGAAATTAAAACTTATTTTGTCCCAAATCACACTGAACTGATTTAAATATAAGAAATTGAACTGGGCACTGGGTAGGGCTGAAAATCTTATTGATTTTGGGGGGTAGAGGTGGGGGTTGAGGTTATTGCAGGGAGACGACAGAATTTACTTGATGGGACAGAGCTGGCTTCCCCATCTCCTTTTAATGATTTGTTTTACTTTTATTATTATTTTAATTTGTTTAATGATGTCACTCAAGCCACAACATCACTTTCAGGTTAATGACATCTCTTCTGGTGGTTCTGTGACAGACTCTCATTCTAAAAACTTAATCCAAGTGCTAAAAGGTTTGAGGACCACTGTGCTAATGGAAAGGCAAGATATATATTAATAAATACTACAGCTGCTATCCTATTTCTTTTAAGCCTTTAGAGACAGGTGTATAGCCACCACTATAGCATTGTCCTATTTGTAGGGCAACCTTGGCCAGATGGCAGGGGCAGAGGGGAGAGCAAGTGAATTGTAAGTGTAGACATCCACACATTCCACAAATATTTTAAAGGATGGATGAATACATACTAGAATATCTTCTAATTTCATATCCAAAAGATCTGTGCCAGTAATGTACTTCTTCCAATCTTCTTGCTGTTCATCATCTCCCATGTTATCCAAGATCAATTCAAAGAAGATCACCTTCTCTGACAGGGTACTAAATGTGTTGTCAAAGCAGAACATGTAATCACCATCCTGTGTCTCTACTCTGTAAGCATAAGATGAATTATTTTAAAATGCAGGCTATACATTTTTATTCAGTCTCATAGTTATAATAAGTGTATAGCCACAAATACTGCACATACTTATATACAGAACTTATGAACAAATTTCTTGTTGCCAAAGAACTATTGATTGTTTATTTAAAAGATACATATCTTATCCTTTCTCCCCCTGAACAAGAGTACCAAGGACCAATTACAATTATATTTTAATACCATAAGAACAAATCACAATAAAAATTTTGATATTAAAAAACCCAATAAATAATATATTTAAACCCCTTAAAAAAACCAACAACAGAGCAGATTCAGGTCTTGATGTCACCAAGGCATGGACCACTGTGATCAGGTCTGACTAATTCAAGTATGGATGCAGCTGGCACACCAGTCTCACCTGGGCAAAGAACTCCTGGCCACCACCATTACCTGGTGATCCAGGGGCAGTGGAGAATCCAGAAAGATCCCCAAGCAGCAAATTTAGTCTTGCAACCCTGTTAAGGACAAACTAGCAATCAAGTAACCGAGTCATTCTCCAAACCAGGAGGACCTCCCTTTTGTCCAAATTTAATTTTAGCATAACCATGATCCAAGCCTCAACTATCTCCAGACCATGACCCAGGATTTCAACACCCTCCCTGAGATTAGATGACAGAGTAATAGTACTGGGAGTCATCCACATATTGGACTATTCAGCCTGTCTCTGGCTACCTCCTGATGTAAGCCAAAAACCTTCTACCTTTTGACTTCTCTTACCTAAGCCCAGTATTGTCATTCTGTAACGAGCTGCCGGAACACTAGGCGGGACTTACCGCTTGATTGACAGGCAGTCGGTGACGCATCGCCGCCTGCCCGCCCCCCGTGGGGGCTCCCTCCAGGTGGCGTGCCCCTCCGCTGCTTGCCTAGGCACCCAGCATGCCCCCCAGGCAAGCGGGCACCCCCTCCGAAGCCAGGGGTGCCCGCGCGGTGGTCGGGCAGGCGGCGACGCGTCACGAACGGGCAGCCAATCAGGCGGTAAGTCCCGCCTAGTGTTCCGGCAGCTCGTTGCCGGATAACGCCGCTGCCTAAGCCTCCGTAAATATCCCTGGCCTCCCCAGGCAGCACATCTCTCTCTGGGTCCCTTGTGTGCGGTCACCTGTCTTGTGCTTGCATTAAGGCATCTAAAGCTGCACAGCTGCCACACAGTTGAAACCATTAGAAGCTGCCCAGAGCCATACAGTGACTATAGCCCCCAACACTGGCTCTCAACCATCCGCACACCTGAACACAATGTTTCACTTAAACCAAACTCTGCCCTCTACATAATTCACTGCACTATTTCAACAGTTTTAGTCTCCTACCCTTAAATCAGTCACATCATGCAGTCACTGAGCATCTACTTGGACTATGTTTCAAGAGCTCTGATCTGGACTTAGTTGAGAGTTCTAGGGACCCTTGAGCTCTTGGGTCTTGAAACCGCCATGCACCCCAGCTCTTCCCCCACAATGTTTTCACCCCCCTTTTGAGCACAATACTTACCTAATCAACAGCCAGCATAAGTCCCTTTTGCTGGCCCAGGAGTGTCGCAAACATTGCAAGGCACATTTGCACTTCCTTAGGAGCTGATTGAGCCAGCTCACAGCCGTGCTCTGGCTCAGCAAGGCCGCATCTAGGCCCTGCGCCACTCAGAGCAGGTAAGATCGCCCCAGCCAAGGCAGCCTGGCAAAGGGGGCTGGAAAGGGTGGCAGGGAGGCGGAAAGAGAGTGTTTTGGGAAAGGGGAGGGTGGGCTGAGGGCATATTGGGCCCAGGAGGAGGGTGGTATCAGCCTAGGAGATCAGATCCTAATGCCCTCCTGGCTAGCCCAGCGTTACACCAGGATGCTCAGATCTGCACTAGTGATTTGGGGTGGCTGCCATACAACATCAGCTAAGAGGAAATATATCCATTTGGCCTGCCTAAACCAGCGCAGGATAGGATGGGGCTGCCCGTCTACAAAGCACCACCAGTTCATTTGCTAGTTAATTTCACTTGTAGCTACTATAATATCTTTCTACATGCTTTTTCTTTTCTCTATTGCTGAAAATAATTTGCCCGATAAACTATGTAAGTGTTCCAGTTGCACCAAGGTTCTGATTTCCGTTTTCCTTGGGACCAGTATTAGAGGTGGGGTGCACCATGGCCTCATGCAGTTCTAAGAAAATGTGTGCATATTAATACATGAGTGGTAACAAAAGTGTGTTTAGGATTGAAGCCCAAGAATAATACTACAATAAAAAGATACAGATTAATGGTATTTAAAAAGGAAACAGTTTAACATTTGAAAAAATAACCCTTCTCCTAACACTAAACATCATTTAACAAGTAGCTTTGTATGTGGTCATTTTAAAACTTACGTGTGGACGCCATCTGATTTTCTTTGTTCAAAAACTATGGTTTCACCTGTGGGTGATACTAAGTGAAAATCAACATCAAACCCTGCTCCATCTAAAACCTGGGAAGACAGCAACAGCAGACAGACAGAAATTACAACTTGCACATATTATATTCATATATAGAGTGACTTATGTCTTGCCTAAGAGAGGCCAAAACCACATGAAGTTAACACAAACTGGATACTGAGGTCATACAAGATTCTATTTACAGTAGGCTGTTCCCCGTATCTGCAGGGATATGTTTCCACCGCCACTGTGGATACCTGAAACCACAGATGGCAGCGAACCCTATATTTATTGTTGTGCAGAAAGGGAGACCTTTATGCTATTCCCCCAAACGCTATGCTCTAATGATAATTCAGCACTAAACTATTAATGATTGAGCGCCAAAGCATTTTGGGACACTAACTCGGCAGCTGTAAGGCATTCCGGGGCTATTCCGGCTGCAGAATAATTTCAGAATGGCTGCAAATAGCTTCAGAATGGCCGCTGCAAATTCAAAATGGCTGCAAATACAGAGAATAGCTTGCCATAAGAAATACTTGCCAGTTGAACGTACAGCTCAGTGACAGGAGAGCAAACAGAATAAAAATAGTCATGAGTATGAAGGGGAAGAGGGAAATTCGCAAAAACTGAGACCACAAATATTAGGGGCTAGTGTATATTGTAGCTCTAGATACAGGTGGCAATATTATTGCTAGACATTACAGGAATTTTATTCAATCAATTTATTAGATAAGATCCTCAAGAATTTCATCACTACTCACATTACTAAGTGGTGAGATGCTTGAGGACACTTGATAAGTACTCGAGGACCTCATCACTACTCACCTTACTAAAGAACTATGGTTGTACTCATGTGTAAGAGGAACAAGTATCAGTATATAAAGGGCCCAATCCTATCCAACTTTCCAGCAGTGATGCAGCCCCTAGGTAAGGGAATAAATGTTCCCTTTGCATAAGGAGGCCTCTGTGACAGTCCCTTCACTGCAGAATGCAATGCATGCCTCATTGGTATGGCTGTATCAGCACTGAAAAGTTAGGTAGGAATGGGCCCTTAGAGACTTTATCCCAGTGAATAGGAAATGTGCCTTCACTGCTACCTAGCAGTCTGTAGACTAACTTAGACCATAACTTTTTATTTATTCCTTTTAGCCTTCAGTACTGGGTGGGGGGAAGAGAAAATCTAGAAAAATATGGTGATAAAGTCTTAATAAGAACTTTACACATACATAAAACTGGGCAGCATGTTTTCAATTTTTTCCCTAAGTTCACAGTACAAACTAATACTGCAGAATAATAGCAACATTGTTCAAACTGTTAGTTTCATGCAACTAAAAATAGACACTTCTCATTTCCGCCTTATTCTCACTTAAGATATCTTTGTCCAGAACAGTTTCAAAATCTTTGGCTTACGTGGCTTTAACTAATCCAAATCATCTCTAGACCTGTAAGATTCAGGTCTTAAAACCAGTTTGACACAGACTTTCCTGATAATTGGCAAAGCTGTTTGCTCTGTAAAGTAAACATGAACTGTCATTCACCTCAAACCAGACAGAAATGTTATCTTTGCAGAAATCCATCCCACCTTTAAAAGCTGCACTCTACAATTCTGATTGTGCAGAAAATGAGATATTGTACAGTACTATCACAATGCCAAATATTCAGTTTGGTGCTTCTTTGCCAAACCCAAAGCAACATAGGAGGCAGATCTGGCAAAACAAATGTACATCCTTTTGTATGCGCTTATCACAACAGGGGCCCTACCCTTGCAGCTTTGGCTGGTTCCCAACTTACAGAAGGCCAGGTAAGGACAAACCTGGGATAGGGGTACTACTAGTGTGTCATTCACTTCTCAAGTGGCACTCCTTCCAATGCAACAGTACTAAAAATTACTTCTCAGGGCCAGAGAAAATCTGGCATCTGGCCATGACTCTTCCTAACCCTTGCACAACTTCCTCTACTACCGATCTGCAGAACAAAAACGAAATATGGAGACAAAATATATGGGTATGCAGAAACAGAAAGTTAAGGAAGTCACAGGCTAGCATCCTCCCTGACCTGTTGGTTTGATACAAGCATGATGTTTTGTGCATCCTATCTCCCCCCCCCCCCAATATGTGGGGGGGAGGGGATTCAAACAGGTAAACTCGAATCTGAATCCTTCTAATCTAGCCCAGAGAAAGCTTTATCACACGGGTCTGCTAAATGCATTCACGAGCCCTGGGATATCCAGCGTGAAACTGCAAAGTCTTCCGGGCAAACTGCCACAATCCACGTGAGTTCCCAATTTTCCTACTGTCAAGCTAAGGAGATGAGACCTAGTAGGGCAGCAACAATCATCATTCCAGCTGGGAGCCCGCCACCTCCTCCTCTCTGACCTGATACTCGATCTCCAGCGACGCTTGCCTTTGCATGGGCTGGAAGAAGCACTCTTTGCGGCCGGCGGGCAACGTGAAAGTGAAGTCACTGTCTGGGGCAGTAGCGAAGCCCGAGGCGCCAAGCAAGTGGAGCAGAAAAAGGAGCAGCTGCCACCAGAGCTCCGGCCCCATCCCCGTTGTGTTCTCCGAGTTCAGGAAGCGGGAGAGCCCGGGAAAAGCCAGCCTCACCGTCGACGGACACACCACCTCTCGCTCACACCATCCCACGCCTGGCGCTGCCTGCGAGCGAAGAACGGGCGAGTACCCACAATGCACCGCGTCTGCAGGCGGGTTGTGGTTCTGTCAATAGAGGGAGGACTTAAACTCGCGTCCCCTTTTAAAAAAAACACTAGTCAGTGCCTCCTTGTGCCTCCTCAAGTCCGTCGGTTTACAGGGCATTCTGGGAAATGTAGTGAGACCCTTGTTAAAAACCCAGGAGGAGTGGAAAGGCGCGAGGCAAGAGAGAACTACGATTTCCAAGAGCCAAGTGGGCAGGAAGAAAGTAGCTGGCAGGCAAAAAAAAAGTTCGTTCTGTTACCCGTCGCCACTCGGCGGCGTCCTGCTCGAGTTGGCCCGCGTAGTTCGAATGTAGGGGAGATGGGTCGCTCTGAGGGTCAGTCAGCCTTTTAATGCAAAGAAACAACGCCAGGTTCCTAATTACAGAGACGCTTCCTCGGAAGGTTAAGAGATGGTCAGTTCCTCCTCTTTCGGAGGAAAATCCTTTACCCTGTGGTGAGTCCAGCCCCTTCATTTGTCGGGCTGGCTATAATTCATAATTGCAGTAGTTGTGTGCAGCACCTTGCAACTGAGGGGTGGGTTGTGGGCGCGCTTTATCGTATTTTCGGCCCTCACTCGCAGCGCGGTCCTATGCATGTCCCCTCGGGCGAATGCCCCAATTGAGTTAAATGGGGCTTGCTCCCAGTAAGCGCGTGTGGGATTGCAGCCTCACAGTGAAGCCATTGTAGTTCGGAGTTCTTTCAGTCCATTCGGGGGATACAGAGCGGCTCCGCCGGGCGGAATATGTAGTGTTGCTAAGTAACGCGAAGGTCTCCGGCCTGGAGCCCGCGCCCTGCGGCGGGTCCCCAGAAGATGCCACCTGCGAAAGAGCAGGATGGGCATGAGGTGGCCAGGCACTTGTGGAATGTGGCACGCAGCGTGAGGTTATAGGAGAGGCGAGAGGGTTACAATCAGCTGGTGGTGCGATCGGTTTCAGAAGAGGTGATCCGGTGGACGTACAGTAGTTAGATGTAAGAAAATTGCGAGTTAAAGGCAAGCCCTGAGCTCACTTAGGCTACAGTCCTATATACACTTTCCTGAGAGTAACTCTCACTGAACACAATGAGATTTACTTCTGAGTAGACATGCATAGGCTTGTGTTGATCCGTGTCTGCCAATAATTCCTAGACAGTGTGTCAACCCACACTAATGTGCCACAAGAACTAAATTAACCAAAACACTCCTGTCAGCTCAAAGTAGCAACCAGTTGCAGAAGCTATCTGTTGTGGAAGTTCACTGCTTTTGGCCTTGCGTCTCCCCATGTAGTCATTGCCCAATCCTATGCATGTCTACTTAGAAGTCGCATTACAGTCAGTGGGGCTTAGCCGCTTAGTCCAAGGTAGGTGTTCATAGGATTGTAGTTTGGGTGTGACTGGATCACTCCTGCTCATCCTGCTGCATAAGTACCCCATCCTCACTACCCCCCATCAGTCACTATTCTTGATTTGTCCCTTTCGGTTCAGTAGGCACATCCAGTACTGTAATTCACACAGAAGCATAAACAGGGTGGGCTCCTTTTGAAGGCAAGTAATTCATTCCCTTCACACACTTCTCAGACTTTTTAGCACTGGGACCCACTTTTTGAAATGACTGTGTGGGATCTGCCAGAAGTTACTTCTGAGTATACATGGGTGTGATGCCAGAGCCTGCTCCTTCCCTGAGAATGTAGCAATAAATTGGGTTATTTCTTTGCCATTTTCCAGTAGCAAAGTGAATCAGAAAAAGAAAAGCCTATTTGCAACCTTGACACAAGCAAAACAACCACACAGCCCTCTTCTTTTCCAGCATCCCATCTTCCTATATTTTCAATATGGCTGCCCTAGGTGCCTCGCGGCCCACCTGAAATTGCCTTGCAACCCACTGGTGGGTCCTGACCAACAGTTTGGGAGCCAATGCTCTAAACTCTTTTTGGTGCAAGAGTGAAGTGAGTCTCCAATTTTAATTCAAGCTAAAGTTTGGTTTTGCTGTTGGAATAAGGAATTTCTACAGGTGTAGTGTATCATGCCACATTAAAACAAGGTTGAGAATAAATCATACAAAAACTTAAAAGTTAATCTTATCTGTGTTTTCATTCAGCTATTTTCTTCACATTTATATTGTTGTTTTCTTAGTTATCTTTTACATTAGACAAATGTATAATATCAATGGAATCTAATTTTTGGGCTTTTCGTGATCATCATGGGGATGAGGAAAATTTGCTTGCAAATGTTGTGGCATTAAGAAGTCAACTAAGGAAAACTGAACAAAATTTACAAAACGTGGGAGAAGAACTTCTCAGGTATGTGTATGTTTTAAAGTAAAACTAACCAGTGGCATGCCCAGCCGAGGCTGTGCCCCGGCCAGGTCGAAAAGCACTGCCCCCCATATGCAAGCTCACGCCGCCCGCCCCATCCCACCTCCTCCACCCTGCCATTCTCTATGTTGGAGCAATCAGGTGGGTGGGTCAAATGCTGCTCACCTTTGTGCCTGCGGCAGCTTGGACAAGCAGCGGTAGCAGCAGTGGTGGCTACTCTGCTGCCGCCGCTCAGGCCCATGTGATCCCCTGGACTAGGCATGCAACTGGAATTAACTTTGGGTTTATTGATCTATTTGCACTTGTTTTGTGTTCTGGTTTTGATAATACCTGTCAGAAGAATTTTTGCAAAAATCAGCAGAGTTTCCTGTGTCTGTCTGAAATTTTCTTTGTTTTCTTCTAGCACCTGTTCACATGATGATTTAGGTGATAACATACATGACAGTGAACTTGAGATTTTAACCGTGGAAGATCTAGTTGATTCTAGTGAATTACAAAATTCTTCAGCTTATAGTACTGTGGGCAGAATGTCCTGGCAGAACAGAGATTCTACAAGAAAATCCAGAAGTAATGTAATTATTGAGATGCTGTGCAGCAGTTTATAAACTGTATATAACAGTTTTGTGCAGTAATGTTTATAAGTTTGCTGATCATTAAAAAAAATTCAAAATTAAAATGAGCTAACACTGGTTGATAGTTGTTGTAAATATTGTCTTCTGTTTTCTAGTCTTACTCACTATCATTGGATAAATGTATGGAAGAAGAAAATGAACTTCTAAGGGACAAACTGAATATGGTCCGAGAACAAAATGCATCATTGACATCCCAGAACCATCATCTCATGAATGAAATTGAAACTATAAACTTTGAACTGAAACAGACAAAAGCAAGAGTGCGTATTTTAATAGGATGTATTTGTTTTAATGCATGTCATATTGTTTATGATGCTTCTCCTTTATTTTGATCCGTATTAGTAAAAGTTGTAATTCATCCATTTATTAGTGTGCATTCATAGTACCAAAACATAAGAGCAACATTTAAACTGCATATTCTGCAGCTGACTATGGAAAATGGCCAGCGATGGGATCTACAAACGACTTGGGGGAACGGAGGGCGGGACTTAGGC